>BSBN01002031.1:0-485137 GCA_027924645.1 Cunninghamia lanceolata
CAAGTATTCTAGGATTCACAAAAAAATTAGTTGCTCCTATATCTATAAGAATAGAAATTGGGGTTCCAAAAAGAGTACCTATGGTTTCAATAGGAGTAACCTGATACTCATCCTGATGACTATCAATAGAAGCATGAATCCTTTGCTAAAAAGTCATTTTCTATGAAGGTAAAGGTTTGCCTCCATAAGAATTTCCTTGACTCTTCATAGGGCATTGGTTAGAATAATTATCTCCTCCACATGTACTAGGAGGATCTCTCTTTCCTAAAGATCAGTTGGTATTATCATCATTCCTTTTTGGATTAGAATCCCTATTTCCATCCCTAGATTCATTTCTATTAAATCTGGAACTTTTTCCACGATTCCTCTCTCTAGATTTCTAATTATTGTTTCTCTTTTGGAAGTATGTCAAAGGATGACTCCAGTTAAATTTCCTTCGAGATCTTTCTCGAAACATCAAGATAGATTTGAGCTTCTACTCTTGCTTGATGAATTTTTCCAAAGCTTGGTCCATGGTTGTGGGTCCATGTGTTGAAATTAGGGCAGACAACTGAGAAGGGGGGTGAATCAGTTGTCACAAAACTTTTATC
This sequence comes from Cunninghamia lanceolata, assembly GCA_027924645.1. Taxonomy (NCBI): domain Eukaryota; kingdom Viridiplantae; phylum Streptophyta; class Pinopsida; order Cupressales; family Cupressaceae; genus Cunninghamia; species Cunninghamia lanceolata. The sequence continues at coordinate 591 of BSBN01002031.1, forward strand.
TTTTGCTATATTTAATCTTCTTTACCACTTATTAATAGATTAATGATATAACCTTGAAAGCATGAATCAATAGCACATGAGCAGAAACATAATCAACACACATAACACCAAGATTTTTACGTGGAAACTTAGTTAAGGGAAAAACCACGATGGGGGTTAACCCACAAGATTTATTCTCTATTAAAAGAATAGAAAAATGGGAAGGTACTTGCCTTTGGGTGCACTGCCCAGAGCTCACTACTCAAAGGAGGCTCACTGCCTACAAGAACATTCACAATGTTAACACAGAAAGGTTGAACTGAGAAACAACATCTTCTTCATGCAAGGTTTAGTTCCATTGAAGCACACAACACTTCTTCTCTTCCCCCACTCACTTCCTCACTACAGCTGCATCTTTGCTCACAAAACCACATTTCCATGACTTCACAACACTTATTTATACATGTCATTGACTTTGGAATGAACATCAAAGTCAGCCAAACAATCATCTATTTGGAACATTCTCCAAGATAGGCATTACAAGCAATTACGATCACAAGACTTAAAATGCTTAATACAAACCATCACACTATCAGTCAAACATAGATGGGACTTGAATCTTCCTTGAACAACACATCACACTCCATAGAACTCTTCTTAGATCATCCGCAATATGCACCAACCATCCAGTCAGCCAAGACTAGAAAGAATAGTAGCACCCAAGGAGAAGTCTTCAACCATGAGTTCAATCCTCAATGTTGACCACCAAAACAATAGGCACATGATCCAGAGACCACCACAAGCACAATGAAATCAACAAGAATAATTGTACAACCTCAAATTACCAGAAACACTCGCATCTTCATCTGGGAAGTTAAGAACACTAACTATCATGACTGTAACACTAGAAAGCTTTCTTGCGGACCTCCAAACCACTAACCACTTGAATTGAGGATACACACCAACATCCCAAACATACCTATAGATCAACATACCATAATATTCCAATGCAGAGTAATCCAAACCAAATCTTGCCACTCTGTCACCTGTGAACAACTACAAAACCTGGTTCTCCCCAGATGGCCATAACTTCACCAATTCTTCATTTGGACATCTCAAATCTTAACTGGAGCAACTTCAGATAATCCTCTACAAATCCCTTTGGTCCACAGACTCTGATCTTCATCTCACTGGGAATGCTGATCAATCTACTTTACTGAACTGCACTGTCTTCACAATTTCTAACAAAGAGATATGTTGACATCAATGACAACACATCATATGCACATATTTGTAACAATCTCCCCCTTTTTCATTAATCAAAACATATAATGTGAAAAATTGATTCAACCATCAAGACAAGAACTTCTTCCCCTTTCTCTTATCACACCTGCAACCATTTTCTTCACTGCTCCCCCTTTCACTAGCAACTACTTACTTCCATCCAAGTTTTTCACATGACTTCTCTCCCCCTTTGACATAAATGGCAAAGGGTACATATTTGCAATCATCTCTCATCCTTAGACAAAGCCAAACTAAACTATAGAATTAACATACTGACTACTCCCCTGAGTAGCATCCCCTTAACACCAATCCGGATCACAAGATATGACTGTGAGTTTCACTGGATTGATGCACACTAGTGCACCTTAGTTCTGAACAGGAGGGGTAATCACCCCTAGCTTCCCTCTGAGATAATCAAAAGTGTCCTTAGGTAGAGGCTTAGTGAGGATATCCATAATCTAATCCTTTGAGGGAATAAAGTCCAATCTGACTTCATTCCCATTTACGTTCTCTCTCAAAAAGTGAAACTTGATGGATATGTGCTTTGTCTTTGAATACAACATTGGATTCTTTGAGATGTTTATTGCACTTGAATTATCATAGAAGATTGTAATAGGCTCTTCAAACACCATTCTGATATCCTTCAACATTTGCTTCATCCACAAGACTTGAGATCCTCTTGGTAATCTTTTAGCAATAAGGGCTTCAAGTTCTTCAAGCTCTGATTCATCTTCTTCAAGTTCCTTCCTTTCCTTCTCATATCTGGTTAGTCTTCTTGAAGAGATTTTACCTGGATAAAATCTTTGCTTTCCAGAAACACTAGCCTTAAAAGCATATTCTGATTTAGGAAGAGAATCACCAAACTCACTCATTCCAAATGCTGAAAGATTGCCAACCAACTAAACCCTTGTAACAGTTGTCACAGTCTTGATCTCCTCAATAGCAGCAACATTATGCTTGTATGAAGAAGGTAAGGATCTAAGTATCTTGGCAACAATATCTGATTCTTCCAGTATTCCACCAACAATCCTAATACTGCTCACAAATTCATTCACCTTCTGCATATAGGAAGTAATGTTTTCATCTTCACTCATCCTCAAACATTCATATCTACCCTTCAGGCTCTGTAGCTTAGCACATTTGACATATGCATCACCTTCATATAGAGTTTCCAGCTTCTTCCAAATTTCATGAGTAGTTTTCAATTCAGAACATTTGTCATTTTTGTATTAGTCAGGGCACTCAACAATGCTTCTTTAGCTCAAATGTTGTATTCAGCTTCTTTGAGTTCATCTGGAGTTGAAGGGCCTTTCTCTGGAGGCTTATTCTCATCCTTAGTTATCAACCAATAAGGATCACCCATGCATTGCAAATGACACTCCATCTGATTCTTCCAAAGAGAGTAATTTGTTTCGTCAAATCTCAGACTATCCTTCTTGTATGTTGACATCATGGATCTCCTCAAGCAGTCAAGCTTCTTTGAGAGGAACTGGCTCTGATACCAATTGTTGAAATTAGGGCAGACAACTAAGAGGGGGGGGTGATTCAGTTGTCACAAAATTTTTATCTTTTTGCTACATTTAATCTTCTTTACCACTTATTAATAGATTAATGATATAACCATGAAAGCATGAATCAACAACACATGAGCAGAAACATAATCAACACACATAACACCATGATTTTTACGTGGAAACCCGATTAATGAAAAAACCATGGTTAACCCAGAAGATTTATTCTCTATTAAAAGAATAGAAAAGTGGGAAGGCACTTGCCTTTGGGTGCACTGCCTAGAGCTCACTGCTCAAAGGAGGCTCACTGCCTACAAGAACATTCACAATGTTAACACTAAAAGGTTGAACTGAGAAACATCTTCTTCATGCAAGGTTCAGTTCCATTGAAACACACAAAACTTCTTCTCTATCCCCACTTACTTCCTTGCTACATCCACATCTTCACTCACCACACCATATTTCCATGACTTCACAACACTTATTTATACATGTCATCAACTTTGGAATGAACATCAAAGTTGGCCAAACAATCATCTATCTAGAGCATTCCCCAAGATAGGCATTACACGAAATTAAAATCACAAGACATAAAATGCTTCATGTGAACCATCAAACTATTAGCTAAACATAGCTGGGACTTGAATCTTCCTCAAACAACATGCCACGCTCCATAGAACTCTTCTTAGATAATCCACAACACATACCAAGCATCAGGTCAGCGAAGACTCGAAAGAACAACATCACCCAAGGAGAAGTCTTCAACCATGAGCTCAATCCTAAATGCGGACCACCAACACAATAGGAACACGATCCAAAGACCACCACAAGCACAATTAAATCAACAAGAACAACTGCACCACCTCAAATTACCAGAAACACTCACATCTTCATCTAGGAACTTAAGAACACTAACTGTCATGACTGTCACACTAGAAAGATTGCTTGTAGACCTCCAAACCACTAACCACTTGAGTTGAGGATACACACCAACATCCCAAACATACCTCTAGATCTGCAGACCATAATATTCCAATGCAAAGCAATCCAGAACAAATTCCTACCACTCTGTAACCTCTGAACAACTACAAAACCTGGTTCTATTCAGATGGCCATAACTTCACCAATTCTTCATTCAGACCTCTCAAATATTAACTGGAGCAACTTCAGACAATCCTCTACAAAGCCCTTTGGTCCACAGACTCTGATCTTTATCTCATTGGGAATGCTGATCAATCTACTTTACTAAACTACACTGTCTTTACTATTTTTGACAAAGAGATATGTTGACATCAATAACAACACATCATATGCACATATTTGCATCACCATGAACATCCACTTCTCTGTCAATCTAAGAATTCAAGCCCATAATAAACTTCCTTATTCTAAATCTTGCATCCTTCTGATATTGTGGCACAGATTTTAATAACCTAGTAAACATTTCACAGTATTCAGTAATAGTCATATTTCCTTGACACGGATTTGAAAATCCATTAATTTATGGTCAAAATAAAGTTGGGGCAACCACCTTTTTTTAAATATGACGACAAATTGATCCCAAGATAGAATCAAGGAACTCAATCCTAATTCCATTTTCTTGTTCACCCACCATGTGGACGCTTCTCCAACTAACTAGTATGCTCCCCATACAACCATGGTGATCTTAGAATAGTTTCTTATCTCTAAATACTTTTCCATCTGTGTCAGCCAAGCCTCATCTACATCTCCACTCACTCTTCCATCAAACTTAGGAGGTATAACTGATTCCATATGCCATCTGAGAACTAGTGATGTGTCCTAGCTAATAATAATTAGGTTTACAACTCTAGTCTAGCTCAGCTATGTATCACCCATTTTGATTGTTCAGCTATCTGGTACACTATGAGCCAACAATCCAAGTAGTGACTTTTGCATTACTTTGGCCAAATTTTCCTATACATATACAGTCATATGTTCACTCAATCTTAAATCTTGACTTGGATACAACATTGTTATTAATCATTTAATTCTTGTATACATAAGAACTCTCCTAGTCATACTTATACCACATTAGTCATGGAGACATGTACCCTTTATCTACTGGTCATTCCTGACAAGTCTAGGGTGAGAGTCTGATGACTAATGTAAACATTTATTGAGCCCCTCTTTGTATCCTTGCAATCATGGGTCTATGAATTTTTGTCATCTACTCAAGGCTTGTTTACCAAATCTTATATTCATCTTGGTCATCTATACAAACTAAGTTTACATTTAAACCATATAGATTGTCCAATAAAGACTCTATCTATCTCAAATATTATTCGACTCATAAATTGTCGATAATAAGCTATAAATAGTGTAATCATTCTAAATTGAATACTTCCTTTTGTATATATCAAAGAGAGAATTCCAACCATCACGATAGTCTAAATCTTGACTTCTCATTAACATAAGAATGTTTCCCCATCCATCCTTATGGCTATTCTTAGCCTAAGATGGTTAAAATATTATTTCTTCATAAGACTAGAATATAGATAAATCAAGATAGTTACCATATTAACATCTATATAAAATTCAAACCTTTTGATCCATAGCTAATAAGAGAAGTATACTTTATACTTTATACTTGCACTTCTCTTAGATCCTTTTCTAAATTTCTAATAATCCCTCTATAGGTTTCTAAACCTTGGCTTAGTTTTTTTGTAAACAAATAGTCTCTTATAAGACTTGGGTTAAACTTCTCACCGTTAGCCTCTATGTTGTTACATAATTGGCTTAAGACAAAAACACATTCTACCTAATTTTACCTTAGTCGGCCATAGAGACATGAAAGGTCTTCTTATATCATAGTCAACCCTTCATGTTCTACAGTCGGCCTTCATGATCTACAATTGGTCTTCATGATCTACAGTTAGCCTTCAAAGGATAATACACATATATATGGCCTTCTATATATCAATCGGTCATAAACTTGTGCCATCAATTTTTATCATATTGCTTGACCATAAACTTGGTTTGCCGGCCTAAGTTCATAGTATTTTGGCCTACAAGTTTACACAGTTGGCCACAGAGACATATATATCCAAAAGACTTCACAATCGGGCCCTTATCAAAGTATACATGGCCTAAGAATTAACAACCAACCCTTATCAAAGTATACATGGCCTAACACTTATCAGTCAGCCCTTATCAAAGTATACGTGGCTAAGACTTATCATTCAACCCTTATCAAAGTATATGTGGCCTAAGACTTATCAGTTGGCCCTTATCAAAGTATACGTGACCAAGACTTATCCATCAGCCCTTATCAAAGTATATGTGGCCTAAGACTTATCAATCAACCATTATCAAAGTACACATGGCCTAAGACTTATCAGCCAATCCTTATCAAAGTATATGTGGGCTAAACTTATCTCTACCAAATAGTTTAGATACTAGTCGAACTATTTTCCTAGTCTGTTATCTATATAAGAATAATAATAAGGCATTAAACAGGGATAATCAACCAACTGAGACATTGAGCTATAATGTTTTACAATTGATACATAATAAAAATAAAGATAGCAAATATCCTGAGTCATTCTTTCTACCTAGAATGAAGTATAATGCTTTCAAACACAATTATAAATCCTCAGTCGAGGATGGTCAATATATTACCTTTGCATATTCTATTTCAATTGCCAATAATGTAAAACATATCAGGATACTTGCAGTATCTCATACACTTGTATAGGGGGAACTTACATGTTCTTTATCATAGGCAACACACTAAGTATCTTACTTTATGTGTTCCTCCTCTCTCTCTCTCTCTATTTCTCTCTTCCTTCAAACTCTCCTTCCCATCTAAATCCCTTCTTCTCTCACATAAAACACTTATAAGTCTAAAAACTGCTTTTCCCAAGTTTATGGGTGCTATTCCTACACTCCACTCCCAAGCATTTAGGGAGTTTGCTTTGAAGAACAAGGAAATTCTTTAAATTTATCTAACATAATTATTAACTAATACAATAATATTTGTAATAATAAAATAACAATAATAGTAATATTAATACTAATAATAATCAATAAATAGACATATCACTTACCTAGTAGGTGTCGATATTGTGCACTTTCGACTATTAAATGTGTTCATCTCAAGGACACTTATCGATGGGGGAAAATTCTCACAAGTTGACTAATATTAGACACGAAAATAAAACATGTTTAGTTGACTTAAACTTGTCAACTTATCATCCAAAGACATACACCAGGCTTCTAATAGATGACAAAAGTGATTTAACCTTCGTCACAATGACGACACATCCAACAAGAACTAACATGATCTCTTACTAAATTTTGTGTGTGTGTGTTTCTAGATGGCATAATGTTTGTTGTATTCTCATGATCTAGCATTCGATCCAAGGTGATTACTCTCTCTCTCCTCATATCAGAGGTAAGTACAATATTGTTCCTCAATCCACCTCAATTACATGACTGTAGGTAGTCCATTTCATAATTTTAACCACATGTTAAATAATGACGTCATAAACAATTTTCTTGCATATAAATTAATACAAAACAAATGCATTTCTCACCATTACTATGATCATAATATTTTCTTTGAGCATCTATTTATCTTTTCAAAAATAAAGAAAATAAATACATTAGCTTTAAAAATGGGGTGTGACAAATGAGGCTTGGAAAATCCTTGTGCAACATTGTAGTTCTTCTAGTGTTCCCCTTGGGAAACAAGCCTGGAAGGGGACTGGGCTTCACACTATTCTTACTATGAAGGATTTTGTTCAAGTTTGGGGGACTTTTTTTATCAAAAGTATTTGGAAATCTTAGGAAGCCATGAAGCCTTAGCTTCTTTGGAATGGTATTGGACTCCACAATGGCCTTTCCATTAATCAATAGTCTATCTGGTGGTCTCTAGTTATTACTTGTCAAGATTGTCCCCAAGCATTGCTAAAATTCCTTAGATCTGTGCCTTGTTGCTTTTTAAGGAAGGTATCAAGACCCTTCCTGACTTGATCTCTAGAACAACATGGAATTTTCTTTCCTGGCCTGAGGTTAAAGAAAAATTCCATTTGTGCACTCAAGATCATGAAACTTTCTAGGAGATTATTACAACTATGCCATTGGATATTATTCATAAGATTGGGGTTCGTAGTTTCAAATTATGGCGGAAAGATTGGAAATGGTACCCTAACACACCATTTTGCAATTACAAACCTCATAAGGGGTATTTATGGATTTTTCCTCTTTTGCCTATGGTTCTTGAATTGGACCAACAATCGTTACTTCAATCATCTTTAATTGTTTGGCAACACATGTTTACCACTATCTGGTCAACAATTATTATGCCCGAGCTTGCTCATTTTTCTTGGTGTCTTTTATTTCAAGGTCTTCCTATTGGTTCCAGACTTAATCATCTTGGAGTTAAGGACCTAGATGCCCTTTTTTTGGTAACCAAGAGGTACATAAGCACCTCTTTTAGTTTTGTCCCAGGGCTCAGGTTGCTTGGACCTAGATACATTATTTCTTCAAGTCATTTTGGCCTAAACCTTTCTAATGGCATATGGTTTAACTAGGGGATTGGTCTCAAATCCCTTCTAGATTCTCCCAAGTTTGGCATGCTTTCAGGGTGGAAATTCTTTTTAGCATATGGAAGGATGGAAATTCTGCTTTATTTTCTAGCAATATAGTTGATCTAATTTCTCACTTTACTCTAAAGCCATGATTTGCTCCAATGTTCTTATGAAAATATATGTGCAAGCTAACAAAGTTTCCCTTAAGGTTGCACATTCATAGGTGCTTCTCGACCACTAGGGCAATGCCCCTTATATTGTGCTCAGACTTACCCTAATTCCTGTCTCTAATTGAGGCTGGTCTCTGCGTCATGGCCATCATTGGGGTCGTAGTCATTCCTCTTGCAAAGACCAGGATGCTCATTCCCAGGCTTCTCAGCTATCTGGAAGAAGAAACAAAGCTCAACAAGGGTAGCCTAGCCTTCTCACCATCGTTTTGCATCTCCACCTGCCCAAGTGCCCATTGTCCTGTAGGCTGGCTGAGTTTGGATAAGTTTCCTAGGATGGCTCTTGCCATCTCCCCTGCTTGTAACACTTTGTCTGAAGGTGATAATAAGAATAACGATGGTAATGAGGAAGCTAATGATAAAGGTCGGGACCCTCTTGATGACACCCTGGACCTCACTGATGTATGGGACAAGTCAGATGATCGAGACCCATCTCGTCCATCTAGTGTGATAGCTCTTGGCGTGTAGTGGCCTTTTGTTATGTTATTTTGATGTTTTTGAGCTTAGCCCTGTTTGGACTTTGGGGTGTGACTTTTTCCACCCACCCTTTTTTTGTGAATATATATAATAGTATTTTCTTTTTAATGATATATACCTATTCATAAAAAAAAGTTCTTGCTTTCTAGGAGTCATTTGTATAAGATATTTAACACCACCAAGCTTAGCAGTTAATTACTTAAAAATTAAAAAATTACACATTTAAAAAAAGACTAGACATGAATTTGTTATACTACTAACCACACTTACAATCTATCTATTTCATGGTGTAAAACTTAATTAGTTTAATGTATAGGTTGCATGCTCATATTTGTACTACACCCCACTACTTATTTTTGCATAGAAATTTTATACCTCTTACTTTATTTTATGTAAAAATTGTATATCACATTTATTTCTATGTAAATCGTAACACAAAATTAACCTATACTAATTATTAAGTGGCATAACAATAAAACAATAATCATAACAATAATAATTATTCCCTCCTATTTTCCACAACTTACTTCAATTTTTCTCCAAGTCAAGTCAAGATTGACCAAAACTTTTAATATCGATAGAATTTAAATATAAATGAAGTGCATCGTGTAAAGACTTCCCACTTTCCCCAGTTTTTCTTCCTTTTTTTTCTTTATTTCGCTGTAAGAGAACATGCAAATGGCCGGCAAGAAAAGACAGCGCAGAATGAATTCCAACCAAAGAAAGAAAAGTGATCATTTATGAATTAAAATATTTAATAATTCATACACCTTTAATCTCCATCTTTCACTTCATTCCATGCTCGTCTCTTCTTGCCGGCCACTTCCATAACAAAGCACAGCCAAAATTATAAAAGGAAAAAAAGAAAAAGTGGGAAGTGTTTGCACAATGCGCTTCATTCACATTTGAATAAAACCACTTCGCACTACACAAAATCAGTGGACGACGGTATCCTTCCACGACAAAGCAGTGAAGAAATCTTCCAAATATTCTGTAGGAAAATTGGACAACACCAAACTCATATTCCACGCGGCCGGCTCATCTTCCCCACATTGCCAAGTATTCATTTGCACACCACACGGCACTGAAGTTGAAGTTGGTCATCCGGCAGAGAGCTATATAAGGACGCCTATCCCACCAACAACAAACATGATTCGATAGGCTGAAGCTGTATAAGCGTGAAATACAGATGAAGATGAAGATGGCTTGTCTCCTACTCTTCTTTCTCTCTGTTCTGCCTGCTTGTGTCTCTCATTCTTCTCCCTCTTATCAATCTGATGAAGAAGCTCTTTTGTCTTTCAAGCACTCCCTCTCTTTTGACCCCTACAATTCTTTGCTCAATTGGTCTCCTCACCATTCCTTCTGCAACTGGACTGGTATTGTCTGTTCTTCTCGTCATCAACGCGTGGTTTCTTTAAATGTCACAGGTATGTCTTTAGTGGGTTCCATCTCTCCTTTCCTTGGCAATCCCTCTTTTCTTAGAGTACTTGCTTTCAGGAATAATAGCTTTCAGGGTCAAATTCCACCTCAGTTGGGAAGGCTTTTTCGCTTGAGAATACTTGGATTGTCCTATAATCATTTAAGTGGCAATATTCCCTCCCAGCCTGGCCTTCTTTCACATTTAGAAGCCATTTACTTAGGAGTAAACCAATTGACAGGCACAATCCCACCTTCCTTAGGAAACTTGTCCTCATTAATTGACTTGGAGTTGGCAGAAAATAGGCTCCATGGTGATATTCCTGTTCAGTTGGGTATGCTTACTCAACTCACAGTACTTTATCTTCACACAAACAACTTGACAAGAGTGATTCCAATTGCCCTTTCTAACTGCTCTCTTCTCCAAAATTTGTCATTATTTAATAATCAATTAAGTGGCCACATTCCCTCGCAGTTTGGCAAACTATCAAAGTTGCAAAATCTATATCTATGGGAAAACCAACTCACTGGAGAAATCCCAACCTCCCTCTCCAATTGCACTCAACTTCAACTACTTGGTTTAGAGATTAACCGAGTGGCACAGTGCCCTTAGAGTTTGGCAAATTGCTCCAACTTCAATGGCTTAATTTAGGGGCAAATCATCTCGTGAGTGGAAGCAATGGGTTGTCTTTTCTAATAGCCTTAACTAATTGCTCCTCCTTACAAGATCTAGAATTTTCTGGTAACTATCTCACCGGACTTTTGCCCTCTTCAATTGGCCAGCTATCAAGCCAACTCTCCATTTTTTTAGTAGACTTCAATCAAATTGAGGGAAACATACCAAGTGGCATTGGCAACCTCACAAAATTGACATACTTAGACTTATTTCACAATCATTTGAATGGGACCATTCCATCCACAATCGGTCATCTTCCAAATCAAGAAGCATTGTATCTTGACCAAAATAATTTATATGGAGGAATTCCAGAAAGTTTGGGTCATGCAAAGAGGCTTGGGTTCTTATCATTGAATAATAACATGATTTCCGGCCAAATTCCAGATGCTCTTGGTGATCTTCCACAACTAAGAATTCTTTTTCTTGATCACAATCAACTTTCAGGAAAAGTACCTGCTAGTTTAGGCAGATGTATCACTTTGGAGTTGGTGGACTTGGCTCACAACAAACTAGAAGGAAACATACCTCTTGAATGGGCAAGTCTAAAAAATCTCCAATTTTATTTCAATGTTTCCAACAATCTCTTACAAGGTTCTATTTCAATAATGAGTAAAATGACAATGGTCCAAGCTATAGATGTGTCTCTAAACAACTTCTCAAGTGAAATTCTAGCAACATTGTCAAGTTGCACAAACTTGCAATATTTGAATCTTTCATGGAATTCATTCAATGGCTCAATTCCAACATCAATCAAAAATATGAAAAATCTTCAAGATGTTGATCTCTCTAACAACAAATTTTCAGGTGTAATCCCAATGGCTTTCAAAGAGATGAAAATGTTTCAACATATTAATCTCTCTTCAAACATGTTAATAGGAGAGGTTCCAAAGGGAGGGGTTTTTGAAAAACTTAATAAGTCAGCAATAATGGGAAATCTAGGCCTTTGCGGTGAGTGGATAAATTTGCTGCCATGCTTTGATTCCAAACACAAACATTTTTCAATCTCCAAAAAGGTGATCATACCAATTGTGATTGGCATTGTTATCTTCATCATGTCTATAGTAATTTTCTATTGGAGACATACTAGTCAAAATACCCTTGATCTCAACATTGGGCCTAAAAGAATTTCATATAAAGAACTTGTAGGTGCAACTGGTGGGTTTAGCCAAGCCAATTTGTTAGGAGTTGGTAGTTTTGGATCTGTTTACAGAGGGATTTTGGACAATGGTACAAATATTGCTGTTAAAGTTCTCAATTTGCAAGATGAAAATGCTCTCCAGAGTTTTAAGAGGGAATGCAATGTCTTAAAAAGAGTTAGGCACCGCAATGTGATCAAAATCATTTCAGCTTGTTCAAACCTTGATTTTAAGGCATTGATTTTTCCTTTCATGTCAAATGGAAGTTTAGAGAGATGGCTATATCCTGAAGGAGAAAATGAGTGCAGATTAACTTTGAGTGACCGATTAAGAATAGCAAAGGAGATAGCACAAGGAATGGAATATCTGCATCATCATTGCTTTGTGCAAGTTATTCACTGTGACCTAAAACCCAATAATGTGTTGTTAGGGGATGATATGACACCATATATAGCAGACTTTGGCATTACCAAACTCCTATTTGAGAATTCAATTAATTCATTGACTTCTACAAATGCACTAAAGGGATCTATTGGCTACTTTGCTCCAGGTATAAAATTTTGCATGATTGCAATATAAATTGGCATTGATTGTTTCTTTATTTTATATGAAAATTTCCTATGGCTTGAGAACCACTAATTAATATATTGTATTGTAGAATATGGAATGGGTGGAAATATTTCAACAAAAGGAGATGTATACAGCTATGGAATTCTACTTTTGGAATTGTTGACAAGGAGGAGACCAACAGATAGCATGTTTGTAGAAGGTATTAATCTACCAAAATGGGTTAGTGTGGATTTTCCAAACCAAATTGTAGAAGTGGTGGACAACAACCTACTTAGAGATGTTAGTGATTCCGATAAAGCAATGGTGTCAGCATGCCTTACTCAATTTATGGAAGTAGGGTTGGTTTGTACAAGGGAGCTGCCACAACAACGCCCAAATATGATGGAGATAGTTGAGAGATTAGAAAAAATAACAAGTGCATTTCTTGGTACTCCTAGAGATTTTCATTTGCCTATAGATATCTCACCTATGCTTGTGAGTACACATGGTCCAAAAAATACTTCTGAAGATTGTTCTACATCTACATCTTCATCTTAGCTCTTCACTCAACTACTTACAATTGTTAATTACTGTTACCTTGTTTTTAAATGCTATTTCTTAAAACTGTAATATATTATAAGGATTCAGCTTTTTGTAAGGTTATGTAAGTCCGTTGGACAAAAGCAGGAATGGAATACCAAAATAATTAATGTAAAATCTCTAGGCTGTGCAGATTGCTATGCAGATTAGTACAAAGAAGCTACTGTAAGTCAGCTGTAAAATATTGAATTAGTCAGAAATTGACTAATATCTTGACTTATAAAAATACCAATCTTCGTTTTACTTTTAAAAGTGATTAACTTAGTGGTTGCCCAGTGAAGATTATAAATATATTTCATACTTTTAGATTACAACACCATTAGTATAATGAAAATTAATTTCATCTACAAATGCAACATTGCAAAGGGGAGCGGAATGCTTGAATTATGCACAGATTCACCATTTACAAGCTTTTATCTGTTGGTTGTTTCACCCAGTATCACCAATAATCCCCACAAGAGCACATCCCATTCTTAAAATGATGGAATCAAAACTTGAGTCCCTCACAACAATTTCTTGTGAAGCAATTTGGTTGACAAATTCCAGTGCTTGATCCAGATGCCCTGCACGGCCAAGGAGATGAACCATGCAGTAACAATGCTCTATTCTTGGAATAATGTGAATTTTTTCATTCATCAAATATAAGTATTGCCATCCATCGTCCACTAGCCCTGTATGGTAGCATACTGCAAGAACACCTACAAAGGTGACACCATCCGGTCTTTTTGCAGTTGAAGGGTTTTTTTTGCCATAGCCATGCATAGCATATCCTACAATAGTAGTGGTGGGCATCTTGTCAAACACTTTCCAGGCATCCTCAATGTTCCCACGCTTGGCATACATGTCAACAGGTGCATTCCGGCTGTTTTTAAACATCATCCACTTCAACAGTCAAAAGTCAATTTTGGCTAATAAAAATAGGATAAATATTTACCACTTTTAATTATGGATGAGGTGTAAAATTACTATTAACTGCTTGATCATTGAAGTAGATGATGTTTAAATAGAGCCGGTGCACTCCCTACAAAGACATCAGCAAGATGTCTGCTTCTAATCATGTCTGTGTGAACTTCCTTACCACTACAGATCTCTCCCAAGCTGGCACATTCTTGGAGGACACTGGCAAAAGTGTTCATATTTGGCTTCACGCCTGACAGTTGCATTTTTTGAAAGAGCTCAAGGGCATTCTCAAAATGTCCATTCTGTTTATATCCTGCAACTATTGCATTCCATGAGACCAGATTACGAACGGACATTTTCTCAAAAATCTTCACGGCCTCATTTATGTATCCATTACTTGCATATCCTACCATTTGATCAAAGACACGGTGTGCCTTCTCCATGTTTCCACCTTATGTATCCATTACTTGCATATCCTACCATTTGATCAAAGACAAGGGCACTCAGCACAAAGACATCGGATTCAAACCCATTTCTCTTTAATTCTTTCATAAACCTCCTTGCCTTTGCAAAGATCTACCAGTCTGCCATATGCTGGAAGAATGGCAGCAAAGGTCTCTCTACGCATGACGTTTTAAGCCTTTTCTATTTTCATTCATGTTTTAAAGTATTTATATTTATTTATTTATTTTTTGGATGATTTATGTAAAGTGTAGAATTATTTTTGATGTATCTATTAATATGTATATGTTAGAGTTCAGGAAGAGATTCATATGTATATGTTAGAGTTGAGGAAGGGATTCATTGTTGTGTTGGGGAAGTTTTATTTAATAGAGAAGAATTTTATTTTGTTGAGTTTTTTATTCATAAAAAAATTTCTAAATAAAATTATATTACTTATTGTATTTTAATTTCTATTAATTCTTTAATTTGCATGAGAGTATATATACATTGCTCCATTCAAACAAATTTATCAAGCTTCTTTTCATGAAAGTGAGGTTTTCATAGTCTATCCGAATGAGAAAAAAGCTATTTCGTTATTTTTATGACTGTCATTTTGAGTTAGCAGAGAATATTGAGAATATATTTTTATGGCAAATGTTAGAAAATAAGTAGTGCAGAACTGAAATAATAGTGAATTAGCAATAAAAGCACAAAATAGACAACACAGATTTACGTGGAAAACTTGGTAAAGTACCAGGAAAAAACCACAGGCAAAGATATCTCAATTTTATTCTCAGAAGAAAATTCGCAATTACAAAACTTTTTCTCATGCCTTGGCATTCAAGCTCAACTAACTTAAATAATCCCCAAAAAAGAACATGCAAAAACCAATCAAATCTAAAGATAGATCTCCATGCATAAAAGTGTGAGTGACACTTCCGCATGAAATTTTGCATGGTGTACACGTGAGATCTCATTGTCGATTGCTCGTCACTGCTGGAATAAGTAAAACCGACTTCACATTTCAACATCAAATGCCATTAGTAAAAGACTTTGGGAACAAAGGACTTGCACTCTTATAGGTGTATGAGACCTTGGGAACAATGGTAATTTGTGTGTGAGATCATAGCAACAAAGGGAACTTTTTGTGATAGCTAATCTAGCAAAACATGATGCCGATGGTTGAACTCCTTTGCTCACATTTTATGATGATTAGACTCTTAATCATCAATTATAAGGACCTTCTTCCACATTCGTGGTGTGAGAGTTGGCTATTGTCATTGAGAAGCACATGATCATATGGGCATATGTGCTAATGGATTTTTCTTTCAATATCATGGGATTCATCCCACTTATTTCTTGAAAGTTTGAGGGTTTGGAAAATGACTAGGTGAATAGGGTGGTTTCTAGCTACCTCCTAAAGACTAGCATTATGAGGGACCCAGACCTATTTGGGATCATGGGTGACAATAGAAACATGGCATAGCATATTTCTTGTGGAAAACTCAAAAAGAAGCACAACACATGGAGGATTTTGGAGGTTAGCCTGTCTCACCCCATTTATTGAAATGGTTAATGGCTACTATATCAACATGGAAGTTGAATTTGCTTGTAAGTGGTGCAACAGGGACATGAAGATGATGCGTATGGAGATGGTGATCTTAGAGGAGCTGATTAAAATAACCATTGGGTTAGTAGTCAAAGGGAGGAATATTTTTAAGGAGAGAAAGATAGGGGAAGAAGCCAAGAAGATCTTCCTACACAAAGGTGAGTCACTAAAACATTACTAGGGGGGTTATGTTGTTACTTTTTTCAAGGAGCCCTACAATACCGTGGTCATGGTTATCATGAACTACATTACTTTGGAAGGTAGATTCATGACCCTATTCACTTATCACTTTACTATCGTAAATCATTTTTGGTTCCACCATAAAATTTCTCTTCCTTTTTATCTGTTATTGTCTCTGGAAGTTGTGGTGAAGGAATTTATGAGGGGGGTGGGTAATTACCCAGCCCATGTAGTCTTGATTTTTTAATTGTCAATCACTAGAAACAGACCCATCTTGAGGTGAAGGTAAGCTCTACCCCAAGAAGGGGAAAATCATTAATGTGGAGTCCTCAAGCATGGAGGAGGAAAGCTACAAGGAGATATAATTAACTAGTAGTTTAGAGGGGTTGATGTTTCTATTGATGTGTCTGGAGAACAAAGGTGGGGTGACCCTAACTTCAAGGACATTGGGGATAGAAGGGAGAAGGAGAAAAAGAGTAAAAATAAGGGCAACACTAAAATTTAGGGGGAGTCAATGGTTGGGGCTGAATTCCCTGATATCCCGGTCCATGTTCCCACCCTTATGGAAAAAATGAGGTTAACCCATGTGACAAAACCTCTCTAGAGAGAGCTATAAGTATTATTAATCAATTGGTGGATCAATTAGTAGGGCTTGTGTAGGAAATGAAGATACACCATTATCTCTCTAAATGGTTCTTCATGGAGATTAACCATTTAAATATTGAAATTTCTATATTGGCATAGAAAAATAAAGCGAAAATCCTAGTTTTGGAGGAGGAGGATAAATTGGCCCTCAATTATTAGAATTCTATGCAGGAAATCCTCAATCTTCACATGGAGAAGGATAAATTGAATGCTAGATTTCAGCTATTGGAAGAGGAGGTTAAGGAGTTAAAAGTGTGTTTGAAAAAGAAAGGAATGTTGAAGGCTTGAAACAAGGGACTAAGGATGGAGGTCTTGTGATGTCAAAGGGAGAAAGATAGAATACCCACAGTAGTACTAGAAAAGTCATTAGTGGTAGAGGTGGTGACATATTTGAGGAAGGATTCCTCATTGTGGAGTTGGAAGCAATGGAAGTTCTACACAAACTTTGGGTTGTTTAGGTCCTTGGTCGTTCAATGGTCATTTTTGATCTTTTTGTTGTTTTTGGTTGCCTTTCTCTAGTTAGCTACTTGGTAGCTCTCTTTTGTTCTCGTTGGAGCTGATTAGCTATGTTTTGGCTAGAATTTTGACTTTGTAAAGGGTTTATGGTCCCTTAAAAACCATGTTATCTTAATCAAAACAAAGGGAACTTTACATTGGGGAAACCCATTTGTTATAGTCATAGTTATATCATGAGTTGTGTTGTAAGTACAATTTGAAAACATCATCATATATATATTAGAAATGAAAATAAAAAAAATGTCTTTTTCAAATATTTAAGTTAAGATATTTAATTATAAATAGACAAGCATGATTTTTGATATGATAAACAAGGGTTACAGTTATTTAATTCTAGCTATAGCTTGATAGTGTTAGATTGTAAACTTTTACTCTATGATTTAAAATGATGCCCTGATATTATATTTAGCTTTGTAATGTTCTATCAAAAGACAACCTAAACTCTATTTTTCTCTAGGGTGAAATCACATAATGGAAGAAAGTTCATATATATGCCCAAAAACCATTTATTATAACAATAGTTTGGCCATGATTTGTGTTATAAGTATAATTTGGAAACATCCTCGTATATACAATAAAAATGAAAAGGAAACTAATGTTTCTTTTCAAATATATAGGCTAAGACATTAAATTATAAATAGACAAGTACAATTTTTAAAATGATAAATAAAGCTTAGGGTTACTTAACTCTAGTGTGTCTTGATGGTTTTAGATTATAAACTATTGCTATGTGATTCAAAATGATGTTTTGAAATCATTTTTGGATTTGTAATATTCTATAATGTCCCAATTTAGATGAATATGAGGGTTTTTGGATCGCTTTCCATCCTTGGACAAGGTTTCAAGCTTTCTCATGTTGTCACACCTTCCCTTCATCCCTTGCTTCCCCATTTTCCCAATCCTTTGCCTTTGGCAACTTTTTTAGTTTTCCTTTACCTTGTTGTTATTTCCTTGGTTTCCTCAAATCCTAAGTTCCTCACGCCTAGGTTCTTTTGTCTTTTAGGGATTTCCTTCCTTTCCTAGCTATCTACATCAGCACCACTTTCTTGTTTCCCTTGCATTATAGAATCTCAAAAATTTCCTCTACCAACATCCCTAAATGCTCAATCCCCCACACCCTCGCCTCTAAATCCTTTGTGTTCTATGGTCTTTTGAAGTTTCACTTCCCTCCTTGTACCCCCTTTATATGAATTGGATATTCTAATCCACATGGTATCAAATACCCAAAGTCCTAACTTTTACTATATCGCAGGCTCCCAAACATTTCCTTATCAACATACCTAAAGGGTATCCACTATCCCACAACCATGAACCCCACCACCTTTGTGGAATGTTGGGTTATCAGTTACCTCAACAATAAAGTATTGGATATGTAGCTTCCCAATCTCCAATCACCACTAGTGTCAAATATGTTGAAACTTTGATTCTTGCTCCTTGCATTGGGAATCTCTAAATCCTGATCCTCACTTCCCTATTGTCCCACCATTCATCCTCCCTAGGCCTATAGACCTTTAAACCCCATCACATATTGGCATCCCTATATTCCATTCCCCCAACCCCTGACTTTGAAACTTCAAAAATCTTAATGCTAGCATATCAAGTGGATGTCATTTGAATCACATCCTAATTTCTAATTCCCTAGTTACTCTTTCAAATGCACTCTTTGGCATATGAATCCTTAGACCCCCACCATTCAAATTACAAATCATTACCTACCACCCTACACAACCTAAGGTGCCATTAATGACCTCAAATAATCGTAGTATGACCAAGGAAGACTTTGAAGCCCCTATCAACACATGTGGTCACAATGCTAGACCTTCAATCTCTATTTGAGTATGGTAACTTCATCAATTTGTATTTTTTTCCATTTCATGAAACAAACCCTAACCCTAATTTATTGTAGTTGAGCACTTGTGTTTATTTATTGGTTCTAAGGATGAAAACCCTTAGATTCTAGAGATTAGATGAGGAAAACCCTCTAGTTTCTTGAGGGAAATCTCATACGAATATTATATTTATACTTTACAGTTTGTGTGGATTTCTGCATCATATGAGTTGATGTAAATTTCAAGTTGCACCAACATTTGTTGTTATTTTGATCAATATAAATTAGAATTATTGTTAAACATAATAGGGTACTGAGAGGGGGGTGAATTAGCACACTTAAAAACTTTAACCAAACATCTCATGATAAAACTGAATAACTTTGAGAACATAAGGGAAAACATGCAATTAAAGAATTGTAAAGTTTGAAAATACTACAAACTAAAATTAACCAAAAAAGCAACTCAATACAATATTGGAAAGTGAATCATTTCATTAAAGGAATATCCATAAACATTTAGAGAGTTTTTATACTAAGCAAAGATTATTTACAAGTAAAAGAAGGAAGTCATATTACATCGAATTACATAATGAGAAGTACAATTTATAGAATAACTAATAATCACCTTCAGATTGTTTAATTACCTACACCATTCATAGAATGCTTGTCTTCATAACAGTAACCTGCACAAGTCTTTTGGCATGAATCTACACAACTAGATATAGTCATTAGCCCTGCAAAATCAATAAACATGTTAGATATCAATGCACATGATGATGAACCTATAGACCCTAAGGGGTTGACCTAATGCCTCAGGGGCTCATCAGTGATGGCCTTGCCTACGTACGTGTAACATAGAGGCTTCGTAGTTCGATTAAAACTTTTCAACTGCAACGCAGGGTTGACTCACTACAAGTATTCATAAAGGGACAATAATAAATCCGTACTGTATTCAAGAACATAATTAGTGACGAGAAATAAAACCCCTTTTAGGTTACAACATAAGTTAAGAAATATCTATAACCTATCCACACAATATATTCCAAAACATATCTATGCTCAAGGTTAGCAATTTGATTAAATAATAATGCATACTACTGGTTTCTTATTCGACTAAAAATAAAGTAAAACCCTATGATTCAAAGAAATCATACTTCATACACTTGCATATAGGCTTTCATCATTTGTAAGGCACATTCATTCATTAACAAAATTCTACAAACCATTTAAGAGGTCCTTAAGTAAATACTTAGATACCACAACATCATACATATTACATTTGCAAAAGTACCTTAAAAAGATTAGGTAGGAGTTTATAGCAAGACAACATTTAGTCCAATCATGAATCTTTTTGAAACATATCAAACCTATTCTACAATTGGGCTAATCAATATAGATCTTGTGTTTTCCTTCTAACTCTCTATTCACCATTTTCTATCTTTTTCCATCTTTAGACTTAAATCAAATTTTCTCCCTTTCCAAGCGGAAACAATATGATCTAATTCCTAATAACTCATACTTAAGTTTCTCCAAGACTTCCACAAGTAATATAAATTGGTACATTATCCTACACGAGGGTTACGGAAGCTAGAGAAAGAATTGCATGATGGTTATATAGTGATGTTATTAAGTTACACTGTAAATTTGTATTGCACATTTCCTTTAATGTATCGCTAGGTATGGGTTTGAATCATATAGAAAACTTAAACAAAGATAATTAATTATTAAACTTAAGAGGAACAATAATAGAGAAGTGCCTTAAACCTTTCCAACAAATTATAATAAAAACATAATAAACAATTAGACAATTCTAAAATATTATCCCAATTATTTTAAAAGAATTCCCATAAATATCAATTTACACATTAAAAAACAGACACTATCAATACCAACTATTTATCTAAAAAATTTACAATATTTACCAACAAATTTACAAGAGAAAAACAATAATAATAACAATTTTAATTCAAAACCAACAAGATTAATTCCCATTTATATATAAAATTAATTTCATATTCTATACATGTTTTATCTTTTGTAGAACTCAACTTGTGTATTCAGGCTTCGGAATACGCTGTATTGCTTATGTTACTTAAGTACTATCTTTGTAGACCACCAGACCACTTGGAGCTTGATAATAACATGTATCATATATATCTTAGTGATTATTTAGAACTACATGACAAACATATCTCTTTCAGAGGAATGCGGAGTATTCCATTATCTCCTTATTGTTGCTCTGTTATGACTAAGTGGTGGCCGATACACTATCCCTTGTATCTTTTCATACTAAAGATGTGAGGATCTAAAGTCTTGGATTTATCATGTCAATACATACCAGAAGCTATATTTAGAACTACATGACCAAATGTTTCATTGCGGAGAATTGTGGACCAATTCAAGTTGACTCTGCCGTAGGATGTGTACTATGAGTGCCTTAGTCAATTTTCTACTTCTTACCAATAAGTACAGTACTCCCAACTGATGAGATATGTATGCGTAGGTATAGGGAACATGCAAAGACTTGAGTGTTTGCCTCCGTACCATGCTCAACTCCAAAACTAATCATCTCCCCATGCTTAGACTATTTTCTTTTCTCCCAGATTGGTTTGCCTTGACCAAACTAACACTGAACATCTGTACAAGTTTGTCTATGCATTTCCATCTATTATATTGACATCAATGTATACTATGTTGACATCAATGACAACACATATTGCCAACAATCTCCCCCTTTGTCATTGATGGAAACATATATTCCCCCTTAGACCTATGTTTCTCTCACTCCCCCTTTGACATCAAGGACAAAGGGATTGATAACCTTTGTATCAATCCAAACACTATATGTGCTCCCCCTTTCAAAAAGATGTCTAAACTATGCTTCCCCTGATCGTGTCCTTAAAAAACAAAAAATGGTACTGCCAATCTAATCAATATCTCCGCAATACTATATACAACAAAATTGTTTTATCTAACAACTCATTTGGATGGTATGATGGCTTTATAGATTACCTTGAGTTGTTGAATAGTTGTGGTCCAGATAACACATTCTGAGGCAAGCATGTAGTCTTGGCATTCACATTCCTTGCACACTTCTTCAACTTCCTCTAAGCTACTTGGAGTCTTTATCTTTTGATTTTCTTCTTTTGCTTCCCCTAATAGACTAGACATTGAGGCCAGTCTCAAATTCACTACCTCTCTCAACTGACCAAATTGCTTCTTTATGTTTTCTTTTTGATCCTGTAGTTGAGATAATTGTACATGCAATTTTTCCACTTGTACCCTTGTCACACCCATCTTTTCCTTTGACAAATCATACACTTCGGCCACCTTAGAGATCTATGACTCAATAGAGTCCATCTGAACTTTAATTTGCTTTATGGAGTTTGGCCAATTTAGCTAGAATAGATATAAGGTTGTGGCCTCATCAATACAAGATTTAAATTTCTTAAGATTTTCCTTAAGCCTGTTATGTGCTTTAGCACACTTGCTAGTAATATCTGCCATTGTTTTGTCATTATTTTTTTTGCTGCCTCTTTTTTTGCTTTTTGTCTTAGGTGGGAAGAGTGATCTTTGAAGGACTCCATTAGTAATTTGAGCTTTTGCTCAGCAAGTAGAGAGGGGTCAAGGTTACCTCTGGTAACCCTTCCTGAATAACCTTTATTGCATCTTCTACTGCACCAATTTTCTTCAGATTTTCTTGTAGGAACTCTTTCCTAGCAGTTGCATGCAATATATCTCCAAGCTGCAATTTATGAAAAGAGGAGATGCTTGCTAAGTCTATCTATCCTTCATTGGTTGGAACCTGCAGTAGTTGAGGGGTGACCATAGGTTGAAATTGCAACTGCATGCCTAATAGGTCTTTGAGAGACTCTGTGTTACATCCCCAATTTTTGTCTTGCTAATACTTTTTACTTTTACTTGGACATAAGTAAATCTATTTTGATGTTTAGATTAATATCAAGGAAAGACATAGATTCCATTGAATATCATTTATGGAATTATGGAAATGAATATGTTATATCGGTTTAATAATTGCATTATGAGAATTTGGTTTATTATTGAATAATGATGCACTGATCATAATCTGTTGATTTCAAGTTTTATACAGGATTATAGGTTTCGGATGACTCTCAGAGAAAAGAGAGAGAGAGAGAGTATCTTTCAAGGAGAGAAATATAGACCTTGGGTTACAAGTGTTCATTTGCCAAAACAAGTATAAGTGTTTAATAAAACATGAACCGATATCGAGAGAGGTAAGTCATGTTTTGTCAATATAGCTTTTGAGTCTATTCGACAAGTAGTTGATATCTTTTGATTCTTTTATGGGTTAGTTGTGTGTGTCAACTTTGTTGGTCATAAAAGAAAATGACGTCTTCAGTGTAGAACGATGTCCGTTTATGATTAACGTAAATCTTATGTCGACATTGTCGCGAAATTGTTGGGTTAGTATCCTTAAGTCATAGAAGGTTAAATTGTGATATTAAAATGTCATAAGGCGATCTCATCAAGTCAAGTTGATGTGATTTAATGAAATTTTGTGAAGGGGAGACAAGCTCGACCCTTTCACATTATTCATAAACCTTTCGACTTATTATTATTATTATTATCATACATTGACCATAGCATAAATAATCAAGTAGGGTCGGTGTCATGTTAAACCATATTTAATTATATAAACATATATATGTATACATCGATTTGAGATGAACACCTCATAATTATTAATGCATGCTTGATAATGGAGCAGCCGTAGGCTTGCAAATAGGAATGCTTTCCTTTATCTCTAGTGATGGATCAAACTACTCTAAGTGATCATTAAATGATCAAACTGTGCTATTATTGATATGTCGGCCTCTATTGAGAGGAGTTTTTGGTGTTACAAACCACATTTCGATAAGCTCCCTGTGAAGGACGTCTTCCATCGACATGTGTAAGACATTGCATCTTTTGAGGTATCTGTTGTAACCGAAAATAATATGTGGACTATCCCTTGTATTCATTTTGCCCCTAACTATAATTGTGGGAGAGAAAAGATAGGATGACTCATTAAGAGTCATGTGTGACTCTTTAAAGAAATGACTTAGTAAGAGTCGATGTATTATTCGGTGTTATTCTTTTGGAAGGATCGCTGTGAGAAGCAGAAGATAGATAACTAGTTTTGAGGAGGAAGTAAACATCATTTTTCTTAGGCGTCCATTGGAGTATTCTATCTGCAACTCATTCTTATCTTGAGCTGTCGCTACCAGGTATCCTTCCTGCATTGTGTGCATTGATAGCATTGTAAAATTAAATGTTCTTTTATGTTATTACTATAGTGTCTTGTTGTAGATAATTGATTATGCTAGTAAGGCATATCCATTCAATTCAATGTGTATTTGTTCAAACCAATAGAGTCAACTATATCGAATAGCTCATAGAGTCGTTAATAAAATAATTTTCCAACCAACTTAACTTGGTCATAAACTATAGAATTCAAAAAAAATTTTAAAACCTATAACCAATAAAGCCTAGAATGTGACACATCTTTTGGATATAAAAAAGGATAAGTTTTTTGAAAGTGAAGAATATTTTTCAATATGTATATCTGTTAAGAAGTTAGATATAATGAATGTAGAAAATTACATATTAAAATTATAATGAGGCATATATATTATATTTTGATAATCTTGATAGTTTCCTTTATAAAATATTTCCATTTTATTAAATTTAGTTACAAAAAATTTTATCGGCCTCAAGGATGAAGTCATGGAAAATTTTAGGATAACAATAAATGAATGGTTTTGTACATTTTTTCGGTAAGTTTTAGGACTCCCACTTTCCTAAATATAAGGTAAAATCAAGGCATTTTAGGAGAGAATCCATATTT
Organism: Cunninghamia lanceolata; assembly: GCA_027924645.1. NCBI lineage: Eukaryota > Viridiplantae > Streptophyta > Pinopsida > Cupressales > Cupressaceae > Cunninghamia > Cunninghamia lanceolata. The sequence continues at coordinate 25,989 of BSBN01002031.1, forward strand.
GAGCTATAAATATTAACACTTTTTACATCTAAATCTAAATGTTAGCAATTTTTCATCTAGTAGGTTTTTCTTTTTTCTATTGCCACTATTTTGCCCATTATGATCTCACACTCACCCAACTCCTACTACCCTATGTTGTGATATAACTAGATTTATTTTATATTGTCTATGTTCTATGAATACTATCTATGTATGGATTTTATTATGACAATTTGTCCTTATAAGACACTATTGTCTAAGGATTGTTGTTTAAGATGGGTGGTATTTAATGCTCAACTACGTGTTTTATGATGGTTTATGATTGAGAACATTGTATGTAGAGGTAGTTTAGAAACATTGTTCTTAGTAATGTATCATCTTAACATACTGAACTGATTCATTGGTGTAAAAATAATATATAGTTGTGTTTTGTATCATCTTCATGATCTTCCTTGGTTGACCTAGTCCTTGACCTTTTAGAGAAATTATATATCAAAGTTAGGAATCCTTGATTGGACTATAATTTAATAATCAAGGAGAACTACATGGGACTTCAATCCCATTTTGGAGTGGGTATGTAGGAAGTCCCTAGACCCAAGTTTGTAGAAGAGAGGTTCTATGAATTGCTCCTAGGCATGGGGTGTTCCTAAACTTGTTCAACCTTCCTTCTTTAGCATGTTGTTGCTTGATGTTAAAATTTGTATTGATGGTTATGAACTCATCTTTGAATTAACATGTTCTCACTATATAGGTTTGAGTTGATAAAAGGCACTCCATCATTATCAAACTTATCTACTTTGAGGTTTGTGGTGTTTGGCTTCCACAGTCTACTATGATCTTGGATGAACTTCTAGAGTCACTATTATCATGCTCTATCTCTAATGTGAATGTATAAAATTGCCTTTAGACTTCTCTATATAAAGTTATTATAGTTTTTTGTGTTGAAAAGTATGGCATTATGTCTAGAGTCAGTGACAAGTACAGGAAAGTATAGTTTAGTATCAAGACACTAGATAGGTCTATTCTTCCAAGTATTGAGAGAATGATGAACTTGGCAATGGCATGGCTATGAATGAGTTACAAAATCATACTAAATTTGCATCTAATTATGATGCTAAATTGAATTGTTATGATGTAATTGTGTGAACAACACTTAATCTTTATGGATGATATGTCAAAACAAAATATGTCCCTAGTTCTAAGTTGAGTTTATGACTTCCTTTTCCAACTATGGGAAATTAATGGAAAGTAATACCAAATATACTATGGTGTATAAACTTTATATCTGGTTGGTGAATAAATTATATACTAGGCTTTATGATTAGTACTAAGAAAAACATTTTATACTTCGAAGTAGATTATTATTTAATATTAATAGTGGGTTTGAATTCTATATAATACATACTTTGTTTCTAAATAAAAATTTGAATATATGGAATGGCCATTGAGATTAATTTATGAGTCAGTATTTGTTTATGTACATGTGACTAGATTGAAGCTAGTGTTGCAAGGTGTGCGCCCTTGGTCTCCTTGTGCTATGTGGTGCAACGCTTGGGTTTGTGACAAGGCTTAACCACCTCCCGTGGATTCATTAAGTCTGGCAGTTGTATCAGGCATTAATAGGTTGATCTTTTCATGCAATGACAACCGTCTTTCCAACAATTGGTATCAGAGCTTGGGTCATGGGTTTGAGCCCCTCGCTTGTGCTGGGGGATTGTTGCAAGGTGTGCACCCTTGGTCTCCTTGTGTTGAGTAGCGCAACACTTGGGTTCATGACAAGGCTTAACCACCTCTCATGGATTCATTAAGTTTCGCAGTTATATTAGGCATTAATAGGTCAATCTTTGGTACAACGACAACCATCTTTCCATTAGCTAGCTCATGTGGGTTCAATGTGCTCGTTGTGTGTGACTAGTAATTTAGACCTCAAGGCCTATAATACCATGTTTATAGGTTTATAGATCACTTTATATGACATGTAACAAGATCAACTTGCTCAATATTTGTGAATCCTTGTGATTTCTTGATTAAGTGTATCTAGCAATAAGATGAGCCCACATGTTAGAATTGAGTCTAATATAGGTTTACATAGTAGATTGTCACAAGTTTGGTGTAGGTGATGGATGTGAGGTGCTATTTTCCATATCTTAGGATTACATGACTATCACCAATAGCACATAGGTGATAGATGCTAGGAGCTATCCATGTTATGATATAGGAGTGGTTTAGCCAATTGTCACTAGTACTATGTAGGTGATGGATGCCAAGTGTTATCCACTATATCTTAGGGTTTATTTAAATGTCATTAATAGTATAAAGGTGATAGATGCTAGGAACTACCCATGATATGAAAAGTCTTAGCTAGATTCCACCAATACTATGCAGGCGATAGATGTCAGGAGCTACCCCATACTAAGTTGGATCAACTTTCACTAATGGCATGGAAGTGATAGATTTAAGGATCCATCAACTTCAAAGGTTCAGTGGGATATAGAAATATTTTTAATGGCATAAAGTGTTGTATATTCTTATAATTACACTATAGCCAATGATAACTATAAATAGTATGGGATACTTCCTTGTCATCAGAGTTGGAAGTGAACTAAGAAAAAAGATGAAACCCATAGTGTAGCATGAGATGCATTGACATTCCTTTTTCTAGCTAGGATGTACTTAAAGGGTGAGTGTTATTGAACTAGGTAATGGAAAGATGCATGTAGTAAATTGCATCCACTTCCTATTGCCAATTGGTCACTATTTATGTGTGAGTCAATCACTATGTATATGTGTATAAATAGCCTCAGGTTTTGTGTGTTGTTACACTTATGCCCTTGTTGACAATCTGACAAGTTGTATGGGATGCTTGTCTCATCATCGCATCTAGTAGCAACCTAAGGAAAATGATGGGACCTATAGAGTAGCATGAGATGACTGAAATTCCTTTTTTTTGTTGGGATGTACTAAAGGGCTTGCATGTTAGTGAACCAAGTAAAGGGGAAGACGCTTGTAGTAAGGTTGCAACCATTCCTTCTTGCTAGCTAGTCACTATGTGTATATATGATGTACATATGAGCTAGTCACACTATGTATGTGTTTTACATGTGTAAGTTAGTCACATTGTGTAAATGTGATGTATGTGAGATTTAGTCACATTATGTATATTTGATGCTTGCAAGATCTAATTAGATTGGTATATGTGATGATGTGTGAACTAATCACACTATGTATATGTGTTTTATGCATGATCTTGTGGCTCTATGTATATGTGATGCATGCACGAGCTATTCATACTTTGTATATGTGTTGTATGCATGAGCTACTCACTTTGTGTGTATGTGACACATGGATGAGTTATTTACATATGTATATGTGTTGGATGCATGAGCTAGTCATTTTGTGTGTATGTGATGTATGCATGGGTTATTCACACTATGTATATGTGTTGTATGCATGAGCTAGTCACTCTATGTGTATGTGATGCATGTATGAGTTATTCACACTATGTATATGTGTTGTATGTAGGTGATGTTTATACAATGATGTTGGCATTGGACTAGCATTTTATTGGAATGCATTCTCTATCATACTATTGTGTATGTATTATATTGGAAGCATAAGATTAAATAATGGATATGATTTAAAAGAAAGATCATAGATCTCATATTAGAGGAGATGACAAATTCTTTCTATTAATGGTGTACAAACTATGGAGCCTCTAATTCTTAGGAAGGAATACATAGGTAGGGCCATTAAAAATGAACCTTTTAGGTTTAGGTCTAGTTCTAGAGATGAACCTAACAATGGGAGATTACCATATTTAGTATGAGTATATGAGTGACATGAATTTGTTTCCATGATTATGGTTGGTAACCTTGCTTTGAAGTTGGCACTTATAAAGAGGATAGAAGTTGCTTGGTCAATAAAGTTAGTACTTGAGGTTTATTGGTGGAAAAAATTAATAGTAACTAGGGTGGTTATTATATTTGTATCAAAGTCTGGTTCAAACATTGGACCTATAAGGCTCACCAAACTCTAGATGAGGTAAAAAATATTACACTACTAGCTCACTATAATTGAATTGGTCAATCAGTATGAATATGTTGGCATTAAATTTCTTAAATATACTTTTAATCTTATAAGAATAGTTGACCAATCCTAACAAAGAATACCTAAATGGGTGTGAAAGGGAATTTGAATATATGAATTTTAAATGAAAATCAGAGTGCATAGTAGAAGATTGTGGTATCTTGAATGATTACTATTTTTGATAGCTCAATTGTTGGATTTGAATTTGTACATTGTTATGTGATAACTTTCACTACATATTTATGAGTATTAAAAATCCTCCACATGGTATAAACATGAATGGATATGAAATTAAATGTAGACAACTTGAGGATATATATTGAATGGGATAGTATGTGAGAAAGACAAAATTATTGATACACTCAAATGGGTAGGTTGTAACTACCTCAATACTTGTTGATGTAGCCACAATTATTCAATGAGCTATTTGATGTAATAGCCCTACCATATAGGTTAAAGCTACATTGAGAGAGAATACTTATCAATAATCATACAAGTATATTTTATTCGAATATATGTATGAAGACACATATTAAAGGAACAATAGGTAGGTGAAGATTAGTATGCATCAACTCATATACATTCAATTGGTATTAAACTAGCATGCTATGAGTTTGGATATTAGTTTATATTGTAATTATCATGGTAAGAATCCATGTAAATATAACTATAAAGAACATACAGAGTTGTGTTTCTATTCCTCTATGATTAAATAAACTAGTTTGAATTGAAATTTTCCTAATATTTGTTTAGTAGGACATTGTTGATATGTGTTGTAAACTTATGTGGCAAGAAACTTGACTATCTTAATAGGACTTAAGAGAAAGTTGAAGAAAGCAAATTAGACTCATGATGTGTACCTAATTGTGAAGAGTGGTCTTTTATGTGTGGTACTTTAGTACTTTTGATGCAGAAGCATCCATTGGTGTAAGGGCAATCTTGCATCACCCAATAAAAAAGATGATTTTATTTTATGTTCTTTTTGATTTTTGTATTTTTGGATACGTAATTGCTTGAATAAAGATGTGGAATCTTCAGAATTTCCAACCTACTAAAATAGCAAATTGCTATTTTTAGAAAGTTTGCATTTGAGCACATATGAAAATAAAAATTTACTCAAAGCTTCAGAATTGAAAAATATAACCTTTGGTGAAGGAATTGGCCAAAGATCACTTGTGAGATGAAAGATATTAAAATTTCTATTTCTTTAAAAACCCTTGAAAAAGGTTCAAAGTTAAATATGAGGCACTTAGATATAGCCCCAAAAATGGGCAGAATCTATAGAGAGGATTCTAAGGGTGAAGATCTCTTCATGAGATTTTTAATGCATCAAATGGTTCATCAATTGGACACCCTAATCAAAAGTTATGGCTCTTGGAATTTGACCTATTTTTGGAGGGAGTTAAAATTTTTGAAATTTTGGTTGGAAGGCACCAAAAAAGGTTATTTATGATAAATGTTTGGAATCTTTTGGAGTAGTAGAGAAAGGGGGAAAGTGGAGAGTAAAAAAAAAGGAGGTAAAATAGAAATCCTAGCAGTTTTTAAGCTAAAGAAGGTAGAAGGTTCCAGAATCTAGAGGAAGGAAGCTGTAATGTGTTGCATCCTATTAAGGATTCATCTTTTGATTTGATTCTAGTTTCTGTAATGTAATGTGTTTTTCATTTCAATAAAAGAATATTCCTCTTTACTATGTTCAATATATGTTGTTGAGTTTTCTAGGATTAACCTCCTCATCAATTGGTATCAAAGCCTGGTTTCTAAGTGTGTAGACAGATCGCCGACCATGACGCAGTTTGCACTAGGACTTGAGGTTGTGGGTTTACTATATAGAAATCAGCTAAGGTTGTGGGTTTGCTATAGAAATCAACTGAGGTTGTTGGTTTGCTATAGAAATAAACTGAGGTTATGGGTTTGTTGTAGAACTCAAAAATGCCTTTGTAAAAAAACCATGGCAGTGCTAGGAGAAATGCTTTGAAAAAAGAAGGTTTTGGAGCCCCACAAAAATAAATTAATGCGCCATTGCAAAAGGAGATGTAAAGAGGGTTTGAACCAAGAATAAGAGAAGAAAGCAAAGATGAAGCTGAAGAAGAAGAGTCATCTAAAGAAGAACAAGATGTTGCAGGAGAACTTGAGTAAGTTAGATTGTTGAAGGCCATCATCACTAAGATTGGAAAGAGGCCTAGGATCAAAGTTTCTACCTATTCTAGGGATCTGAATTTGGAAGAGCTTATTGATTAGATAAATGAAATGGAGGAATATTTCAAGTATGAAGATTGGGAGGATCCAGAACAGGTCAAGTTTACAAAAATGAAGTTAAAGGGCCATGCTAGTATTTGGTGGAATGAGGTCTAGATAGAGAGAAATAGAAGAGGAAAAGGAAAGATTGCTAGATGGGATGTGATGGTGGATAAACTAAATAAGTATTTCATTCTTGTGGACTATGAGTTGGATTTGTTGAAGAAGCTACAAGGATTGAAGGAAGGTAACAAGTTTGTAAAGGAGTATACATAAGAGTTTTATAAAATTATTATCAGAATAGGCCATGCAAAGGCCAACAAGGAGAAGGTAGCCCATTACATTAATGGGTTGAGGCCAAGTATTCAAGAGGAGTTGAGCTTGGTCAAAATGACCACCATAGAAGATGCATAGTAGTTTGCTCTGAAGGTGCAAGAGACACTGAATAAAATATTCAAAAGAAAACAAATAGGAAGAGGTCATAGTAGAAGGATTGGTGGAAGATCCTATGGAGGCCGAAATGAAGATCAAAAGAAAAGTAAAGAAGAAGGCATCAGTCAAAATCAGAAAAGAGATAATTCCTATCACCTTCGTGACCAAAATAATGGTGAAAAAAGAGGAAGAGGAAGAGGAAGACCTGGGCAAGGACCTGGAAGAGGAGGTTTTAGAGGAACCTATTTCCAATGTGGAGAAGAAGGACATTGAGCCTATGAGTGTCCCCAATATCAAGGAAGAACAAATAGAAGGCCTGAAGATAATGCACAAGTTGTACATGTAGATGAAGATGTGTAGTCTGAGAATTCTAAAGATGCTGAAAGGCGAGAAACCCTAGTTGTCAGAAGGACCTTGTTAAATGAGGAGATAGAACTAGATTAGAGGAAAAATTTATTCTACACAAGGTTGAAATGTGAAGTTAAGTGTTGTGATATTATTATTAATAGTGGAAGCACGAATAATCTGTTGAATATAAAGAATACTGAGAGGGGGGGTGAATTAGTATTGCACAAAACCACATCTTAACAAGTTTATTAATCAAATTTCTAAAATTAATAAAATGAAAGTAGAATAAGCATAACAACAGCAACCATAAAGACATAACACATGGACATCAGGATTTTTACATGGAAAACCCAAAACGGGAAAAACCATGGTGAATGTTAGCTCACAATATATTATGATAGCACAATACCTAATTACAAGAAGGCTCACTGCCTTAGGGCTCACTGCCCTATGAAGAAGTACTCACTGCATAAAGGCTCACTGCCAAGAGAAAAGAAGATAGAAGAAGGATTGGCTCACTGCCAGAAGATGAACTGTTGTAAATGTATCTACCGTATGCTGGATCACAGTTCTATTGAAGGCTCAATATACGAATTCAAAGGTCTTCATTTATTCTGCTTTGCTTCTCAATTCAACTACATGTACTCTATTTTTCTTTCTTTGCTCTGCACTCTACTCATAATCCTTCACACATCGAATTTGTACATTACAACACACCCTTTTTTTTTACACACTCCAAAATCAAATTCCATCAAGTATATATATTCGCTACAAGATTTATCTCATAATCAGGTCAGTAAGAAAAACATAAACCGTGTACATAAATATTACATCTTGCCGTCTTGAACTTGTGTACAATCTACAATGCGGTCTTCAACGAGCATACAAAAGTCTTCATATAGGTCGGCTTCAATCATACCATCACTTAGATTGACTGTTCAAACAATAAAACTTCTCTGCATAAGAATCTAACATGTTTGTCAGTTTGTTCCTTATGAATATACTTTATCAACTCATCTGTCACATCATAATTCCCATTGCAGACCATATGAGACTCTAAGATGCATAACCAACAATCATTCTAGATCTTTTAGCATACCTTTAGAACCGCAGAACAAAATATACAACTGTGGAGGAATGCAGACCCTTTTCTCTAGCACTATGCACTATTGCTATCTTAGCTCTGTTCACCTAGACTTAAATATTCTACCATGTGTCTTTCAGAGGAAGTCAAGACTTGAGCACTAGAACAAATTATCACTAAATAGCTATGAACAACATACTTGATCTGCATTAACTGATCTTTTACTGTGGAGGCATACCATCCCAAACATTGTTACTTACTATGTATAATGTATATTGTTCATACTTAGTCATTTCTGCTTCTGGAGTAAAGTCTCTTTCTGTCATGTCTCATTTTTATGAACAATATTATTATTCTAGATTAGTGAACATTTACCATGATTGTTTTACTTTGATTAAGTTACATGTGTAAAGGTAATTATCATGATGATATATTTACATAAATTAGAAAGTTGATTTAAATATTAAATATTATTGGTATGAATATGATGTTTTGCTTCGGCTATATTTTTGATATACTAACCTATTGATGACAAGATTCAGTGCAATTGGATGCAGATACTCATCGAAGACGAGAGCATGGCTGAGGTAAAAATGTTCTAGCCACTTGGCAAGAACTGTTTGGGATGGTTAACCCTGATGCAATCACACACTCACGTAGTTGCATATGCATTCTTTGAATGACTTATTTTATGCATTGATGTGTGATTATTACTCATGAATGATGATTAGATGTTAGAAAATTAGTGTGTTAAAAATTGCTTTTAAATACATGATGTGATTACTTAAATTTAAATGTCTTTTCGAATTATATTTAAATGGTGTATTGTATTTTAAATAAGGAAATATATATGTTTGTAATTTATTAAATAAATAATAAATAATGTTTTCTATTTACATGATTATAGATATTTGAAAGACAATATGTAAAATAGATTTAAATAATTATATTAACGTATAATAGATATATATGTATTATTGTATTATATTTACTTCTTGGTTTTTTTAAAGTAATTGTGTTTTAGTAAAAATAGTTACCTTACATTAATAATAATAATATTATATTTAGAATTTTAAATAAAAAGAATTAAAATCAACTTACTATCATGCATGCGACAGCAAGCTAATTAAAAGATATTATTATTATTATTATTGTCACATCTTGAGTTCATTGGAGTGCTTATGTTATTTAAAATAGATAAATAGTATTAATAATAGTATTATTATATTTAGAGAGCTAAAGAGAATTAAATAAATTACTATCATGCACGTGACAAAAAGATAAATTAAGTTATTTTGTTTTAATTTAAATAGAAAATTGAGTCTTTTAAAATTAAAATTCTCATGCAAACAAAAAAAAAAATCTTGAGTTGAAATGAGTTAAAAACCTAAACTTTGGATGCCAAAAACAAGAAAAAAGGGAATTGTAAGAAAAAAAAAAAGAGAAAGAAAAGGCATTGGCAAAGGAGAGAAAAACTAGTCAAGAACAATGATAGTAAAATGGTGATAACTTTGTTATATCAAAACAAAATTTGAAACCGTAAAATGTTCTGGAAATATGGAGAAGAGTAGAACAAAACCCATAAATATTTTTAAAAAATTCACAAATTGTAGTGAGCATTTTTGCAAATTAAAATGACATGTTTTTATGGAGCAGCAAGAGAAGGCACCGAAGATTTTAGCAGAGACGAACCTTTTGTAGTAGCAGAAAAAGAGAAAAATCATGCTTTTGGATGAAAGGAAGATCCTTTACAGCAGCAGCTTCAATTTCAACCTCTTGACCGACCTTATCTCTAGGTTTTTCTTCTTAAGAATTGTTTGCATTGAAATCACATTTTTGTGACTGTCAAATTAATAGTTTTTAGCTTGTTTGGAGGGCATTTGTTTTGTTTACGCTTGACCTTTATTTTTCTCTGAGCTGAACTCATCTAAATCTACCTTGGACAATCTTACCTTTCTAAAATAGATCAACCTCCCTCATTTTATTCACTATTTTCTTATTGCTGTTGCAAACTGTTGTTCCTTGCTTTGTGCATTCTGATTTCACGCTAAGATTAGCTAGTAAACTAAGTTGTTGGCTCAAAACTATGAAATAGAGTTTTTGCAATCTCAAACTAATTAAACTCACCTCTATTAGATCTGAACTGAGAATATTAAATTTTCTTTCTGCTGTAGAAATCAATTTTGACAAAAAGAACCAACTTTTATTCATTGATGGAATTAATATGTGATTTAGAAACTTCTCCACATAGATAGAATTATTTAAGTTTCCGTAGTTTATTTTCCACTATTATTTTGCTTTTAAACATTATCTTTAACCTTACCTTCAAATGACAAACCTTTGGATTAATTGTTGTTGTATGTTTTTGTGTTTTAAATTACTTTGACAACCCCTATCACTATTCTGCCAGGAGGTCTGTCTCTATTTTCTTACTAGTTATTTTGAACCTTCTATCACTAAAATGACAGCAAGGTGTTATGGATGAATAAAAGGTGTTTATTGTAAGATAAATGGTCAAAATTGTCTCTTGTCAATGGTCTGACAGTAGGATTGCTGAAAATATTTAGAATGGATGTTATATTGTGAATTATAATTGATTTATAGATAAAGTGATTGTATCAAAATGACAAACTTATGGTTGCAAAATTATGAAACAAAGAATGAAATTATTGTTTGGAAAGTATGTTACCTTGATTGGTGTTTTGGGATTTTTGAAATGATTTATAGAAGAACATTAATTGTTTTATTCTATTATTCTATTTATTTGATCTTGAGGAAAGATAGAAATAATATTTGACATAAGCTGTGCATGAAACCTCATTGTATGAGAGTGGAGTATTCAAACCTCCTCATTTGATTTTATTGCATGATTTATGAAACGGTATTTGGATATGAAGCAAAGGCATTAGTATCTACTATATATTTAACCATGGAAATATGAATTGAAAATCTAATCAGATATAGATTGCTTTATGATGTGCTTTATTACTGCTTGATCAAAATGTGTGCTCTTTATTGATGCATGGGAAATGAACTAGAGGTGGTTATAGGTGATTTGATCAATTATTTATTGAATTTTTATTTACTTTCTTATTTATTTCTAGGAGAAAGAAGGTAGATTTTTACATAGGAATGTGATTGGGTTACTTTTGGGACTAGGATGATGAATGTGGATATATCAGAGATGGCTTTTTCTCTTTTTATGAATTGACCAGGCTACTTGAAATGATTAGATCTAATTGGAATGTCATTGAAAAAGATGTTTATTTTGTCTAGCAAAACTTATTTATATATATCTCTGCCACATCATGTTGTGAGTCGATTTACTTTTCATTATTAGAATTGTACTTTTAGACATCAGGGTTGCATCGGGTGTTCCCTCCTGCCAATTGTTACCAGGTAGCTAGACATTTCGTGTAGGGCTAGGTTTCCTTCATGTCATGAAGGGATCCAGGGAAGTGTAAATACTTCATGGTTGGGTGGAAAAGCACCTGAGCCCGTCTCTCGACTTGCAGGTGGTGGACCACTTGGTTCGTGTAGCTGGAGAGTGTTGATTTGTTATTCATTGATGTACTTGTTATTGTACCTATTTGGATGTATTATGGCATGTTGCCAAAGGATTTATGTATATTGATTCATAGTGCATATTACCTAGATTTAGCTCTTGAATATGTAAGATTTAAAGACTTATTTGTTTGATATTGATGAGATTTTCTTTGTGAAGATTTATTGACTCTTGATTCTTCTTGACAAAGTTATTATTTTTGATTAAATATTGTAATTAAGTGGATTATATACATCATTTTACTTTCGTTTCTTGTGATGTTGTATTTAAGTGAATTATTACTTCTTTTTACTTTGTTTTACTTTTGTGATGGATTTGAGGGCTTTTACACTTTCCTTTGTTTCCATCAATGACAACATTCAATCATCAGAACAGTGTCTCTTGCTAACAATCTCTCCCTTTGGCATTGATGGCAACACTTAGTGAAAAATGCTTGTGTCTGCTCTCCCTTACTCTATATTCCTTCTCTCCCTTAGATGTTTGCCCATTTTTCACTAGTCTTCTTCTCCCCCTTTGACATCAATGGCAAAGGAGTATGTACAATTTGAGTCAAAATTGGACCAAAACTACAAAAATCTTCATACTCTGCCATATATGTACACATACAAACTTCAACTCAATTAGTTGTCGATGAAAGAATGTCCTTATACACAATATTTAATTGTGTAATCTCTTCATCCCATCGATTCTTTGCTCTTTCCAAAATTTGGATGTGACCATTTATCAAAAAGACTGATTTTTCTACCTTTTACACATTTGAGGGTGTGTCAATTTGTGAAGCTGCATGTGCTTTTGCTGCAATACTGATCATTGAATCTATCTTAGGACTAATTAGTCCTCTCAACTAACACATTTTATTTTTTGATTTGATCCCTCTTATTTACAATATCACTTAACTCATTATGAATATTAATTACTTGTATTTCTTTGCTGCTCACCGACTCAACTGCTAGATCAAATGATTTAGAAATATTTATTAGCTACTGTTTTAGATCCTTCACCTTTTCTTCTAGCTCTTTTGTGGCTACCAGCCAAGATAGACAAAATTTATATAGGTCACTTGCTTCTTTGATAGCATTCTATATGCCTTTCATTTTATTGTCTAGTAGAGCTTTGTCATTCATTGTCATAGTCTTCAACTCATTTAACCTTTTATCATCAAATTCTTGTCTCACTTTTGTCTCAGTAGATTTCTCAAAAGATTCAAAATGCTCACTTACAAAATTTATGAGTCATTTTAGTTGACTTATAGAAGACAAAGAGGTGTCCTTCTAATATGATGGCATCAGATTCTCCAAAATGCTGGATGCCTCACCAATTAGTTCACTATCCTGTATGTGAGACTTTAAAATTTCTTCCTATGCCTTTGCCTACACAATTGATACCAGTTTGAATTTCTATACAGGGGACATTGAGTCCAAGTTTATTGGTCCTTGCAAAAATTCTGGCTCATCCAAGACCTATTTCTCTTTCTCTAAAAAGTCTTTAATCAATTTTGTAGTGTCTCTTGCTATACCAGAGACTTCTTCTTCTTGATTTAGCTCCAGAGCATCTAAATCCATAGCTTCATTTGTACCATCTTTTTGTTCTGGTGCAAGGATTTCCTTGTCTTGTTTCTCTTCTTGATCATCGGCCTTTATCTATCATTTTTTTCTTGCCACTTATTTGTTGCTCCGGATGGAGACTAGTCTCAATAACTGTAGCAGGGGCTTCCTTCTCTTTAGCCACTTTGTAATCTAACCCTTGGTCAAAATTCACTTCTGGAACAGATGTATCATCTCCAGCATTTGTTTCATCATTGTCATATATTATTGGAAGATGATGATCCCTCAACACTTTCAAGGTGATTTCCTCTATATCCTTGGATACTTTCTCAATGTCATCTAACATGAGAATATTCATCCTTTTCTTTGATCTAAATTCCTTTTGTAGTACTTTGGAGATATTTGCTTTGTCTTCTGGTGAGATCTCTAGAGATAATTTTATCAATGTATATTCTCTGAGCTCCACATCCTTAGCCATAGGAGTTTCCTGTCTAGTAGTCATTATATTGCCCAAGTTATCTAGGAGATCAGTAATAATCTCAATAAGTGCTCTGTTATAGATGTCTAGATATCTGACAACAATAGTCTTAATAATTCTTTTATATGGATCATTGTACTCATCATATAGTTGGGCTATGGGTTTTAAGTTTCCATCGATAGTTATAGCCTTTAGGACATCCTCAAGATTTATAGTGGCTTCTCCTGTCTCATCTTGCCCTAGCCTTCTTTCAGCTTTACCCTTACCAGAGGATTTAGTGGCCTTAGTTTTCATCTTCTTTACTTCTTCATCTAACTCTGTTTCCTCATCATCAACTACACCAATACTGACATACACTTTCTAACCTTTGGTTTTCTTCCTCTTACCTATTTGGTCTTTGGTAGTTGTTGCAGAGGGAATACCAGAGGGTTTAGATGTTTCAGAGGAACTAGCACTTCTTGTTCTTCTTTTGGGTGCAACAAGTGCCTCTTGTTGTGTCTTTTGAACTTCTGGAACTTTACTTGCTTCCTTTTCTTGCTCCTCCTTTTCTTTGGCTACTCTTTCTACCTTAGCTCGAGCTCTTGTGGCTGATATTTGTTCTTTGGTGAATCCCTTTCTCAGAGCATAATCATCTACCATCTTCTATGCTTTCTTTGAAATTTCTGGCTTTCTTACTTCAACATGAATTTTTGCTGATAGCTCATCATATGTCCCAAATATTTCTTCCTTGGGGTCCCTTGGTTTACTTAACATATGTTAGGCATAATTTTCCAATATCTCTCCATCTACTTTGTAACCCATTGACATAACCCAAACTGTTCTGGGCTCAACGACCTCCATCAAGCACTAGTCTTTTCTCACAATGAAGCATATGGTGTCCTTGTATTTTTCAACAATCGATCTAGGGATCCTTTCTCTAAATTGCATTGACTTTTGGAAGTTTTTGAAGTATCATCACAGGGCTGTAGTTTGAGGATCATGATTTCCTATTGAAATCAAATGATTTCTAATTTGTACTACAACAGGTTTATCACTAGTCCAAAACAAACTTTTTATCACTAGTAACTCTTGCATGAAATAGAAGAATAGGCAAAGAATTAAAGTACTACACTTGAATGTATATTTCTTCTCCTTTGCCCTCTTTAGATTCTCCATCAACTATTGCCAGAGTAACTCACAAAGATCATAGTCTATGTTCTTCTTCACCATCTCATATGCTGTGTATATGGCAGTACCAGAGATAGAGTTCTCTCAGTTTGTGAAGTAGATATGATAGCCTATCACCATGGAGGCAAACTTAACTACATGGTCTTCAATGTCATTGATTGTCAATGCCCTTTTATCAAATTTAGCTCTGGTGGCTTTAATCAATATATCATTTTTCACATCCTTCAATATAGGCACTGAATCGGTAGAGTTTACTCCTGTGACTACCCCTATGGCATCTTTAGTGATCTTGAAAGTAGAGTTGAGCCATATAAACTCATCATGAATTCAACTTAAGACATACCAGGCCCATTCATATTCTACAAAAATTGGAAAATCTATATATTGAATGAATTTGTTTTCCTCCAATGCCTTGTATTCTTCCTTCAGATCAAAATTATCATCAATTAAGTGATCTAGATACAAGTCTGTAATTTGGCTTTTACCAAATTCTTTTAGGGCAACATGAATATAGGCCCTAACATCTTCCGCATGCATCACACCAAATGGAATCGATGAAAAAGCTCCATTTGGATCGACCTCTGTTGATTTGACTGGTGCTTCTTTATTTTCGGGTGGGCTCTTTCGGTTATATCAATCACATGTGGTGTTGCCATTTTTGCAGGGATTCAAATAAATTCACAGTAGAGTTTCAAATCTGAAAAATACCTCTTCTCGCTGAATTAGGGGTTTGTTTGAACTTGTCTTGATTTGCTTTGGAAATCACAACAATTGCCTAGAATTTCTCTTCAGATTGCCTTAAACACTTGAGAGCTTGAATGCAAAATGATTTTTCATCAAATGAGCCCCTTTTTACTTCTTTAATTGTCTTGACCTAATTGCCATAAATGCTCTTTGTCAAACACATCTCTGTAGAATACAATCAATTAGTATTGCTCCGCAATGCTCCATACTTGAACCTTTTTCATTGAAATTTCTTTCAAGTGATCTATCGTATGCATCTTTACATCATATTTTGGTGATGGATCTTAGCACTGACTATCTGGCTAGGTGATTAGGATTTTCATTTTAGCTCCTCTTGAGCTAGAGCTCACAAATTCACTTCCCAAAGGAAGTGTCTGCACCAGATGCTAGTGCGGATCTATCCTTGACTTCAATTGCTTCTTTCTTGATCTAGATCTTGTCCATTTCTTTCTTAGTTTCAACCAGATCAACTTTTTCTTTTCCCTTATCATTCCTCTACTCTGTTTTCCTTTCTTCAACATAGTAGTTTCTTTTCACATTCTTGCTTTTGCAAAATCTTGCAACATGTCCAAACTTGTTGCAATTGTAGCACACAATGTTTCCCTGTCCTTGACTCCTTCCTCTGAATGAATTCATCCTTGATCTACATTGATTAGCCATGTGTCCAAATCTATTGCAAGAAAAACATCTTCCATTGAATGATTGAGTATTCCTTGAATTGGGAAAGCCATTTCTTACCAGACTTCTACATTCATTTGATCTATGACCAATTTGTTTGCAATTAAAACATTGACTAGAGAATGATGGAACATTCTAATTTATTCTACTCCTACACTGAGTAGCTTTATGAACAAACGTTTTGCAATTAAAACAATGGCCATTGAAAGATGGGTACCTTTGAGCATTTGGCTATCTGACCGGAGGTCTTCTAGGTCTTCTTCTTTGATTCCTAAATTGGTTCCCTTTGTTTTGCTTCATTTGAAAGTTTTCTTGACTTGATTTTGAACTTTCTCCTTTCTGAAATCCTAAGCCTTGCTTGTCATCTGAACTCTTTTGACTAGCAATCATCTCATCAAGTTTTGCAGAGCTTATCTTGAACTTTTCTTCAAAGCTCTTGGCTTTTTCCATGTCTGTTTTCAGGCTCACAACTTACTTTTCCAGTTTGAGACATTCTTCTATCTTGGTTTTTACCATCAGATTTAGATCTTCTTCTTCCTTAGCTCTTTCTATAACTTCCACTTCCAAATCACCTAGGGTCTCATTTGCTGATATCAATTATTCACTAACATCTGTGTATTTTTCATTGAATTTCTTGAATTGTTCTTTCTGCTTTAGAATGCATTCATCAGCTTCTTGAATGTTATCCTTTAGATCCTTGATTTCTACTTCAGATTTTTCAAGATCAATAAGAGCTACTTGTTGTTCAACATTTTTTGAGAGATTTCCAAATCTTTTGGATGCCATGAGTAAACCTTCCTAGATCTTCCTTAAACTATTAGTCTTCTTCCAAGGAACCTTGCTATGATACCAATTGTTGAATATAAGGAATACTGAGAGGGGGGTGAATCAGCATTCCACAAAACCACTTTTTAACAAGTTTATTAATCCAATTTCCAAAATCAATAACATGAAAGAAGAATAAGCATAACAACAGCAACCATAAAGACATAACACATGGACACCAAGATTTTTACGTGGAAAACCCAAAAAAGAAAAAACCATAATGAGTGTTAGCTCACAATATATTATGATAGCACAATACTGAATTACAAGAAGGCTCACTTCCTAGGCTCACTGCCTTATGAAGAGGTCCTCACTACACAAAGGCTCATTGCCAAGAGAAAAGAAGATAGAAGAAGGATTGACTCACTACCAGAAGATGAAATACTATAAATGCATCTACCATATGCTAGATCATAGTTCCATTGAAGGTTTAATATATAGATTCAAAGGTCTTCAGTTATTCTGTTCTGCTTCTCAACTCAACTACATGTACTCTATTTTTCTTTCTCTACTCTGCACTCTACTCATAATCCTTCAAACTTCAAATTTGCACATTACACCACGCACCATTTGTTTTACACACTCCAACATCAAATTCCATCAAGTATATATATGCTCTACAAGATTTATCTCATAATCAGGTCGGCAAGCAAAACATAAACTATAGAACAAAATATACAATTGCGGAGGAATGTGGACCCTTTTCTCTATCACTGTGCACTGTTCATGTCTTAGCTCTGTTCACCCAGACTTAGATATTCTATCATATGACTTCTAGAGGTAGTTAAGACTTGAGCACTAGAACAAATCATCATTAAATAGCTATGAAGAACATACCTGATCCGCATTTACTGATCTTTTACTATGGAGGCATACCATCCCAAACATTGTTACGTACTTTGCATAATTTATACTGTTCATACTTAATCAGTTCTGCTTCCAGAGTAAAGTCTCTCTGTCATACCAGTGGAGTCTCTTTTCTTTGTTGCCATCAATGACAACATTCAATTATCAGAACAATGTCTCATGTCAACATAATATTTTCTTAGAGGAGATGGTTAACAAGTTGAAGTTGAAAAGGGGAAAGCATCCACATCTATATTAGATTGCATGGTTGTAGAAGGACCATAGAGATTTAGTCAATGAGTAGTGTTTAATCAAGTTCAAGATTGGAGACTACCATGATGAGGTGTTATGTGACATTATACCAATGGATTCATGTCATATGCTATTGGGAAGGTTGTGGTGTTGCAAAGACAGTTGTTGTTACACCAAAAGATTGACCTGTTAATGCCCCATACAACCACCAGTGTTAATAAATTCATGGGAGGTGGTTAAGCCTTGTCACAAACCCAAACACTGCATTGCATAGCACGAGACCAAGGGCGCACACCTTGCAACAATCCCCCCATTGCGAGCGAGTGTTTCGAACCCATGACCCAAGCTCTGATACCAATTATTGCAAAGATGGTTGTCATTGCACCAAAAGATTGACCTATTAATGCTCGATACAATCGGTAGAGTTAATGAATTCATGGGAGGTAGTTAAGCCTTGTCATGAACCCAAGCATTGCGCTACACAACACAAGGAGACCAAGGGTGCACACCTTGTAACACGTGGCAGTATGATAGGTGTGATGTCCATGATGGCCATGCAAACACCTATTCCCTGACAAAGGATGGAGTTTGTCATAAGTTGAAGTCCTTGAATGAGGTGGAAGAAAAAGTATGAAGCACTACCAAAATTTGGTTGGTGTTGTGTGGTTACACAACACGCCCCATTCTGACTTGGCAAAACAGGGACCCAGCTTTTGTTTTGGCTTGTGTTGTTTGTTTCTGGTGGGTTTGGTAAAAATTAAGTCAGGTGCATCATCATCATGAAGGTCAGGATGAGGTAGGTCATCATCATGAGGTTAGTTTTTCAAAGTTCATATTTTGTTTCTATGACTTCATGGTTAGAAAGAGCTTGAAATTTCATGCAGGTTTGCCTTTTGCATCACTTGAAAATTCATCCATATGAGGGAGTTGTGAGCAGTCAAAGTTTTGGTCAAACCTGATAATTGCTATATGAACATCATCATCATGATATTTGGAAAGCCCCCCGATAATATCCTGAGGTCGAAACATCCGGATGTCAAGTTTAAGTCGTAGTAATCTTTTCCCGTCAGGCGGTCTTTTATATCGCCAAAGGTCATCATCATGATCTTACTTTATCACCTGATGAAAATCATGCAGTCCCGAAACATCCGGACGTCAATCTTAAATGCTAGTGTGTTTTGCCCGTCAAGCGAGCATCATGATATTCTCACATCGCGAGCATCATGATATTCCAACATCGCGAGCATATTATAATATCATGCTGATATTATAATATCACCTTACTTAGAGAAATCTGCCATCTGCATAATTTGCGCGCGCACGACCAAGTCTTGGTGATCAACATCATCATGATATTTCGAGACCCGGCATTTCCTAATATCCTCCTGACCTCCTTTTGCGTGATCATGATGATCACCTTATCTTTCGAAGCGGAGGGTGATTTTCATTTCTTAAGTCATGTTGAACAAGATCATCATGATCTTGTTCGTCTCTCCCAACAGTTCGTAATATCATCCTGCCGACGAGTATAACCTTTTGCAAATATGATGATGCCGATGACGTCATCATCACCTTCTCCTTCGGCAGGATATTTTCCAGGGTATGATCCTGTTCGCCAATATGATGATGACGATGACGTCATCTTCGAAGATTAACACAAGCCCCGGATATCCTGATGACGTCATCAGGACTTTTAGCAGGATCATATTTTAGGTCGCCCAGTGCGAATATGATGACGATGATCATCATCATCTTGATCTTCCGCGGATTGCCTTGGCCGAAAAGGGTCATATTGCTTTCATCCACCTGATCATCTTCCTTAGAGGGAACCCGATATTCCATTTACCTCCTGATCTTAACGAAACATGACGGTGACGTCATCCCTTTGCATTTTAACGAAGCCTGATGATGACGATGACGTCATCATGATTTTCCTCAGCGGCAGGATCATTTTCCAAGTCCTCCTGTTTGTCTTCATCATGATGATGATGACGATGTCTTTCTTTCCCGAATGTGCAAGAGCAAAACATCTTGATGTGCTTTTCATCAGAGCATTAGGAAAGGAGGATCATCATATTTTGTGATATCCTGCGGCCACTTTGAAGATATATAGTTGGTCATCATCATGATTTTTTTGGCGTCGGTATAACTGTTGCCGTCGGCCTAAGGTAAAATTGTCACCCTGATCATATGTAGTCACGCCGATGCAAATATGATGATGATGCAGAGCCGGATTCTAGGGATGGTTGAAGGGCGATTATTTCTTTGTATAATCTGAGATCATCATCATCATATTCCGAACCCGATATACAAGAAAATGGGCAAAAACATGAAGCGATGGAAATTTGAAAGCCCGACTGCCTGAATTTTGGTCAACGAGAGTTGACCTGGTTGTTTTTATGCTGTTTATGCATTTAGTGCATATTGTTCACAGGTAAAGCTTGATTGCCTGTAGCTGCACATGGGGAGGTATGTTTAATAAAGCGTTTACTTCCTGTTGTTTATCATGATGATGATGAACCTAATGTTTGTTTGTTTACTTGCAGGAAATCATCATGATGCTGCTGAAGCTGAACATTGAAGTCATGATGCTGCTGAAGCTGAACGAAGAAATCATGATGATGCTGCTGACGCTGAGCATTACAAAGTTGCGCATGGAGTCAACATGAGCCAGAAATGAGGAGGATATTGTCAAATATGCTGTTCGCCAGCTGGAGGCCGAATCAATTTGAAGATGCTGGAATATTCTGTGCCAGCCGTACATTTGCTAACTGACGAAGCATGTGCTTTTCATCTGGGCCGTTGTTTGTTATGAGAGGATCCTGATCCTTGGATCATTGTAACCGTTTTCTGGCAGTTGTTCTATATAACAGCCAGAGCTTGTCATTTTAGAAAGGAGGGGAATACATTAGAATACACAGACGCATCTGGCGCAAAAGTCAATTACTGTAGAATAAGTTAGGAGATCGGATTACTGAGACTAATGAGGATAGAATTGTTGAAATGTCAAGGTTCTTTCTTCAGATCACTGTAAATGTACCTGTTCTTGAGCATACTGAATGAATATGAAGTTCCAGATTACATCCTGATTGTAAATTTTACGTAATCTTCTGTTGATTTCTGGATATGTACTGGTGAATGCTGTGTTCAACTGGAAGCGCTTTCATTTCATTACATGTTGTTGTCAACTTTCCTTTGAAGCTTTGCACTAGATCATGCGGACTTGTGGAATGTCCTGGTGAAGTATGATTTTTAGTTTTCCTTCTTTTCATTGCAAGTATGGGAGCTTGTATGTGAATCAGTGATCTAAGTCCAGTAATTTTAGGAATCTCACTCTCTAACCCTTTTCCTTTTTTTAATTTCATTAATTCATCACCATAACTGCAAATCATGATAAATAACAAGCAGAAACAATGAAATATGCTGAAATCTCGTAGGTAACTAAAGATCCTTAGCATATTTGGTTAAATGCATGTAGTATTGAAAATATCATGCAAAGAATCATAAATAATGGTAGAAATCATGCAAATATCAGCCTGTATGCACATTATTTGACTAAATTTACAGTGCAGAGGTAGAATTGTTGGAGACTTATGCAGAGCGAACATCCAGAGCAGGATATTTGAAGATGATGATGATGAACAGTGCAGAAACACGTAAGGCCCCTGAATGGAAAACAGCAACACACATCAACCACTGAGTAACGTCAGTAGATTAAGACCTAATCAACGGAGACTTGGGATCATGAATTCTTTGAATTCATCGTATCTTTCAAGATGAGTAAAGGTTGTTGTGTAACTTTTATTCTATGTTTGTGAATGACTAACATCATGACCAACAGTTGGTAGATGATAGGAAAGTTTTGGATGTTATGAAGCATGAGCACCATTGCTTTGCATTGATTCCTAAGATCATCCAAGAGAAATGTAAAGATGTAGCAGAAGATGTCTTAGATCTATTGGAAGAATTTCATGACATTGTCTCTGATAAGGTACCAAAAGGTTTACCACCATTGAGGAAGATAAGTCACCTAATGGATTTGATACCAAGAGCCAGTTTGCTAAATAAGGCATCCCATAGAATGACTCTTGCAGAGAATGAAGAGATGAACAAACAAGTTCATGAGCTATTAAGGAAAGGATTGATAAGGGAGATCCTAAGTCCATGTGTGGTATGTGCAGTACTAGCACTGAAGAAAGATGGAGAGTGGAGAGTGTGAATAGATTCTTGATCCATAAACAAAATTACAATCAAGTAAAAATTTCCATTGCCAAGGATGAATGATATTATGGATTTCCTGAGTGGAGCCAAGTACTTTACGAATATTGATAAGAAGAGAGGATATCACTAGATCCAAATTATAGAAGAAGATGAATGTCCAGAAGACAACCTTCAAGACTAAGGAGGGCCTGTATGAATGGTTAGTCATGCCATTTGGGCTAGAACCAATGCATCGAGCACATTCATGTGCCTCATGAATGAGGTACTAAAAGAGTTTTTGAGTAAATTTGTCATTGTTTATTTAGATGATAATTTGATTTTTAGTAAGACTTTGGAGGAGCACCTAATGCATGTTTGAAAAGTTTTTGAGAAGCGGAGGGAAGAGAAGTTGCTGATTAATTTGAAGAAATGTAGTTTCGTGAAGGATTTGGTGTACTTGGGATTTGTTATCTCAACTGAGGTCTTAAAATGGATTTAGAGAAGGTGGAGACAATGAGAGGGGATATAAAAGAGTTTAAATGGACTACCAGAGCGGCCAAGATTTTTGATACTTTGAAGTAGAAAGTCATAGAGCAACATGTTCTGGCACTTCAAAATTTTAATAAGGTATTTCAAGTAGATTGTGATGCTAGTGGTAGTGCTATAAGAGTTTTTTTGAGTCAAGAAGGTAAGCCCATTGTCTATTTCAGTGAGAAGCTTAATGATGCCAAGAAAAAATATTAAGTTTATGATCAGGAGTTTTATGCTATAGTTTAGGATTGGAAGAAATGGAGGCATTATTTGTTGGGACAAAAGAGTTTGTTTTATATACTGATCATTAGGCTTTGAAGTATCTTAATAGTCAAGGAAGGTTAAATCAGATGCACTTAAAATGGATTGAGTTTTTGTAAAGTTATACTATTGTTTTGAAGCATAGGAGTGGAAGGTAAAATAGAGTTACATATGCCTTAAGAATAAGGCAAAATTTGTTGACAGAGATGAAGATAGAGGTCATTGGGTACAATGAAGTCATGAATTTGTACCTTGAAGATCTAGGCTTTGCAGAGGCCTAGAAAGCTTGTTTGGAGCCTATTAACTTGGATAGGATGAGATGCTTAGATTACATATTCTAAGATGGCATGTTGTTTAGAGGAAGCTAGTTGTGCATTTCGAGGAGTCCCATGAGAGAGAACCTAATTAAGGAGAAGCATAGTGGAGGGTTGGAAGGACACTATGGTTGAGATAGGACCATCGTTCTCATTAGTGAAAATTATTATTGTCCATAGGTGCACCAAGATGTGAGGAAATTTGTACAAAGTTGCAGAGTATGCTAGATGGTCAAAACAGCGAGTCAGAATACTAAGCTATACTAGCCATTACCTGTACTAGAGGAGCCATGGGAGGATATCAACATGGACTTTGTTCTTAGTTTATTGAGGACAAAGAGAAGGAATGATTCAATATTTGTGGTGGTCGATAGGTTTTCAAAGATGGCACATTTCATTCTGTGTTAGAAGACTAGTGATGTTGTTCATATTGCATAGTTGTTTTTCAGAGAGGTGGTTAGACTATATGGTCTACCAAAGAGTATAGTTTCAAATAGAGATACCAAGTTTGTTGGGTATTTTTTGAGGACCTTATGGAAAAAGTTGAAGACTGAGTTGAAGCTCCATTCTGCACATCATCTTTAGATTGATGGACAAGAAGAGATAGTGAATCGAAGTTTGGGAAACCTGCTAAGATGCTTAGTAGAAGATAAGCCTAAGGGATGGGATTTGATAGTACCACAGATAGAGTTTACATATAACAATTTTGTCAACATGAGTATTGGTAAACCCCCATTCCAAATTGTATATGGGAGTAGTCTAAGAAATGCTTCTGAGCTAAGGAAGATAGATAGAGGAGAGAAGAGTAGTGCCGAGACTAAATAATTTGTAGAGCACCTAAAGAGCTTGCATGAAGAGGTACAATAACACGTTAATAAAATGAATTATTAGTACAAGGTTAAGGTACATCAGAAGTGAAAGTCTAAGGAATTCAAGGTTGGTGATGAAGTAATGGTTCACCTAAGAAAATAAAGGTTTCCAATGGGGACATATAATAAGTTTAAGATGAAGAAATTTGGACCATGCAGGATCCTAAAAAAGCATGATTCAGGATATGCATATGAGGTAGAGTTGCTAAGTGGAATTAACATTTCCCTTATGTTCAACATTGTTGATTTAATAGAGTATCATGAAGGTGGCATAGAGGATGGACCATGGCACCTACTTCAAAGGAGATAGAAGAAATCTTGGATAGTCATGCGGGAAGAAGTACCAGGAAAATGCAATATGAAGAATATCTGGTTAAGTGGAAAGAAAGGCCTATCCAAATTCTTCTTGGTTGTTTAAGGCAGAGGTTGATCATTTGGGTTTGGCTCAAACACCTGAGATGCATGACAAGGTCACTTCTCAAAGTACCCTAGGTGTTTGATGTAACAACATCCAGTGGTGTAAGGGTAATCTTGCATCACCCAAAAAAAGATGATTTTATTTTCTGTTACTTTAATTTTTTTTAATTTTCAGATACCCAATTGCTTGAATAATTATGCAGAACCTTCAGAATTTCCAACCTACTAAAAATAACAAACTGCTATTTTTAGAAATTTTCATTTAAGCATGTATGGAAATGGAAATTTACTCAACTCTTTGGAATTGAAAAATATAACCTTTGGTGAAAGAATTGGCCAAAGATCACTTTTGATTTGAAAGATAATAAATTTTCTATTTCTTTAAAAACCCTTGAGAAAGTTCCAAAGTCAAATATGAGGCACTTAGAGGCCACATACAACCCCAAAAATGGGCGGAATCGATAGAGGTGATTCTAACGGCATAGATATATTCATGGGCTTTCCAAAGCATCAAACAATTCATCAATCAGACACTAGATCAAAAGTTATGGCTCTCAGAAGTTGATCTATTTTTGGAGGGATTTACAAATTTTGAAATTTTGGTTGGAAAGCGCCAAAAAGGGTTATTTATTATAATTTTTTGGAATCTTTTGGAGTAGTAGAGAAAGGGGGAAAGTGGAGAGTTGGGAATAAGGAGGGAAAATAGAAACCCTAGCATATTTGAAGCTATAGAAGGTAGAAGGTTCCAGAATCTAGAGGAAGGAAGCTGTAATGTGTTGCAGCCTATTAAGGATTCATCCTCTGATTTGATTCTAGTTTCTGTAATGTAATGTATTTTTTAGTTCAATAAAAGAACATTCCTATTTACTATGTGTAATCTGTGTTGTTGAGTGTTCTAGGATTAACCCCTTCATCAACTTTACAAGGATTAACGAGTTAATTTGCACATACCATGTGGAATAAAAATTAGCCTATCTTAAGAAAAGCAATGCATAAATTAAAAAATAAATGATTTAATAGAGTGGAAATACACATTCAAAGGCATAATTTTTAAATATGTACTCTTTTAATCATATAAATTTGTTCCAAATTGAACAAATTGGGGAAATAAAACCACTTAAAAGGTGACAGTAGTGGATCTAAACATAAATAATGCAATCAATAACATTGAAATAAGAATAAATTTACATATAAAAGTTTAAAGCCGAGAACCCAAGAGTTGAAATCATGACAAGTGCAGAACATTAAATAGTTTAATTATAACTTTTAGCAAAAGAAAAGAGAAAATGTAACCCTCTAATAAAACAAGATGACTTATTACCAAGGGGGAGGATGTCACATCCTTGTTGTAGGTAGTTAAGAAGAAATAAGGTGGAGATGACACTAATCATTCTAAATGGGTAGTAGTTGTAGTCATGGTTAAAATTTAGGTACACATTAGTAAAATAAATATAATGTTGAATAATTGGGCACTAGAATTTACTCATGGAGATAATTCATTTATTTTTTGTGTGATCAACTGAGGAGCTAAAAGTGTAGCATCATAAATTGTGTGTGCTCACAATTTGATGCTGTGTTTGGCACTCACTTTAGTGTCCATGCCCTTAGCATGTTTTAGGATCATTTCCAGCATTGTCCTTACCCTTGACCCACAAGATGTGCCTTTACACTACTTTGACTATTTCTTCTTATCATATCCAAAAACCATAAAAGTGCCTAAATCTTAGATCTATCCAATGTTGACTAGACCTTTCAAGAACTAAAATTGCAAAGACTCTAGTGCTTAGCACATATGTCTACATAGTGCGCTGATGTCTTGAAAACATATGTCAGTCTTGTGATCATTTTTAGAAGTTGTCTCTTACCTTGCATGATATGTTGATATTTTCTTGGTGCTTATCTACACCCAAACAACTCCTTTCTTTGATTTTTCACTTTTTCACTCTCTATTTAAATAAGTAGATTTTCCATTGCAAAGGATTGATTTCCTTTCACAGAAAAGCTCTGCAAAAATTGCAAGCCATCATTGCTACAATTTGTCACTCACCATCATCATACTTTGTCCCTTGTTCACACCATTACTCTATCGCATTCATTGTTTATTGTTAATAATTGCAAATGTTAGATTAATCACATTTCTTTTACATATCTTATCAAATATCACTTCTCACTGCTCATAACAATTCTAGATGCACTTATAATTAGAGAACACACTTTTTATATCAAAGTATCAATCTATATCTCTGGCTCTCATTGAGGTGGAAACACCAAAAATGGGGTTTTACTAAGGCAAACTCCTATACATCCCAACCCTCTCCTTCATTTATGCATTTGCAGCTTTTGTCAGGAAGCTCAATGGTAGGAGGAAGGACTAAAAAGATTGGTACAAGAGATGTGATCACAAATTCGTACACCATATAGACTACAACATGACATGTAGACATCCACACAGTGCATTATCATCCTAGACAATGAGGTTGTTTGCCTAGGGCTAGGTTCTTTATCATTTTGTCTTTTCATTTTTGTACTTTATTTCTCAAAATTCTATTTACTACTATTTATTTTCTAACATTGTAATTAGTTTACTTCTTTCCTTTAAACATTTAGTTTAGTTTGATTCATTTATGTTAAAATGTAAAGTGGTTTTGTACACAGATTTTGTTTGAAACATTAGTTAATAGAACCCTAGTGTAATGTTAGTGAAATGCTCCCTTAATTGATATGTTTAGTTGAGGAGTAGTTTTTCTTACATTGTACATTTTGGTGAACCTAACTGTTCAACTTATAGCACCTTCTTTTTCATTTAATTTTATTTCAAAATCAAAATAAAAAAAATATTTCTTTCCTCTAGCAAGATCTGTCAATACATCTCTTAATCTTTCTCCTTCTATTCTTCTAAATTAGCATGTTATCTTCTTTTCTTACATCACTTTCTAACTTTTCTCAAAGGATTCATGAAAGTGATGTTCCATTCAATGCATGTGATGGTGACTTAGCTCTTCCTATGTCACTCTATTCTTTTGATCTGTCTCTTAAGATTCCTTCTATTTATGAGGATATTTTGGTGCAAGAGGATGAAATAATTGATACATTTATTAACATTACTTTACCTTCTCTTCATTTCAATGCTCTCCCTTATAGTGATGAAGCACTAGTCGATGAAGAGTCTCATCTCACATCAGATCCTCAATGGATAGATGTTGAGCATACTTCTTCCATTTCTACATCATACATTTCTCAAATAGAAAATAATGTTAATTCAATCATTGTTAATCGACTTATCCCACCTGCTAAGGGGATGTTGGATAAGTGTATTAATGTTCAAAATCTTTCTTCTGCTTCTAAAATCATTATTCATAGGGAACTTGATCCACCCCAACTCTCTCATCATGTGATCACTGTTTGGAGAATTCCTGATAGTCCTCGACCTTTGAATCACTTTTTTTTAGAAATTGCAAAGTCTATAGCTCAAAATGTGTTTGTGGCTCCTCACTACCATGCATTAGCCCACACGTATAACAATTGATGAAATAAATAGGCTACTCCTCGCACAGTTTCCCTTCCTCCACCAAATCCTATTTTTCCACCACCTCCCCATCTTTCTGTGGATAATACTAAAGAGAATGATCTTGTTAAACAAATCTACGATACACAAGCGAAGATCTCTCTTTGGGACCTGATAAATTTTTCACCTTCTGATCATAGTGTCCTTTAGCAGGCCTTGCAGAAGATATCTATTCAATCTTCTGTGAAGCCCATGCACATGGCTGCTATTCTTGAAGGTCTTCATTCTAAATCTACTAACATCATTTTTCATTTCTATGAACTCCCTTTCGTTGAAGTTTAGAAGTAAACGGATGCTCTTATGATTATTATATCTATAAACTTAACTAGGATTAAGAGAACCCTTATTAACAGTGGTTCTAGTCTTAATGTTTGTAGTTTAGACCTCTTTAATCCTCTTGAAATTGATGTGTCTTCTATTTCTCCTTCTAATATATTCATCAGAGGTTTTGATAATGTGGCTCACCTAAATTTAGGCACTATCACATTACTTATTACGTTATACTCTATTGGATTACCTACTGAGTTTCATGTCATACATGAGAGCCTTTCTTATAATCTTCTCCTTGGTAGACCGTGGATTCATGCTATGAGTGTGGTCCCATCTACCCTTTAAATGTTGCAAGGTGTTTTCCCTTGGTCTCCTTGTGTTGTGTACCATAGCACTTGGGTTCTTGACAAGGCTTAACTGTCTCCTATGGATTCATTAACTCTAGCAGTTGTATCGGGCATTAATAAGTCGATCTTTTGGTGCAACGACAACTGTCTTTGCAATAATTGGTATTAGAGCTAGGTTCACGGGTTCGAACCCCTCGCTTGTGCTGGGGGGTTGTTGCAAGGTGTATGTCCTTGGTCTCCTTGTGTTGTGCAATACAGTGCTTGGGTTCATGACAAGGCTTAACCACCTCCCATGGATTCATTAACTCTAGCAATTGTATCAGGCATTAATAGGTTGATCTTTTGGTGCAACAACAACCATCTTTGCAACACCATCCACCCTTCATGAATCTCTTAAATTTATTTATAATGGTGAAGTACATAAGGCAAGTACTAATCTTGACCCCTTTCAATAGTGTCAATAGGCTAAATTGGGTTATGAGAAGCCTGTTCTTTATTCTCTTCATAATTTTATACCTTCTACAACAAATTTTTAGACACCATCATCACCCTCTATTGATGATGCTATGACTTCCTCATCTAATACATGTTTTGGTGATGATTGGGGCTCCTTAGACTTCACCCCCATGGGCCATGTGAATATAAGGTTGAATATTCTCACACTGACATTCCCACATTCAACAAGGATCTCCATTCTGGTATTAGAATCGATCCCTCTTCTCATGTGAATTTTGCTACTACTTCTGCAACATGTGCATACACATCTCATTTTGACAAGTCTAGTGATGTTGATTCTCCTCCTCTTACTGATTTGGAGACATATTATAGGCTCAGATACAAAAATCTTTCTAAACACAGATACAATGGAAATCCTTGGATCTCTTGCAAGACTATTCCTTTTTGTCCTATTTGTAATGTTTTCAAAAGGATTTTCTTTCTTAATCTTTAATGGTTCATGGAGTTCCAAATTCACAAATGATTGGGAAGTGGGCATGAAATTGACCTGTTGTGATGACGTACTTTGTTTTTAGAGGTCACATCTCAATCCTTGTAGGGATGGCGAAGGAGGAACCTGAGAAAAAATACCTTTACCTTGTGGGCAATGGGAGTCTTTCAATTCAGGTTATTTTTCACATATTTATTCGGCAAAAGGAAGTGAAGCCTCTAGAGGTTGAGAATATCTAGGAACATCTATTTTAGGTGTTATTTTAGTGATGAGTTTAGCTTTTTATTTTTTATATGCGACAAAGAATTGATCTTGTCTAGGTTGAGTTTCGTCAGTGGGTTCATGCCAAAAGTAGTCCAAATTAAAGTTCCCATGAGAAGCCAATGGTACCAATCCACTATGGTGCACAACATGAACTCATCCTTTGTAATGAAATTTTAAACACTTATGAATTGTAGAAGGGAACACTTTCATGGATTTAAGCCAAGGGTGACCTAATTTCACATGAAAGAGGTTAGAAGTAGGAATGATTGTAAAGAATTGTTCCAAGGGTCTTTCCACCACAGTAATGCAAAGTTTAATCTTCTTGATTGGAGGAATAATGTATCCATTATGTGTCTTAATCATTATATTCGTTGGGGGTTTAGGGTTGTGGTGTTAGGAGACTGGCTCAGTCAAGCCTGGAAGGACATTCAAGTATTCCAACACCTTTGTTAGATAGAGTGGATGCCTAAGGAGGGCAGAGGCCAAATCTAGTGATGTAATAAAATGATTGAAACACAAATTGATGTCACCTTAGAGGTGAAGCCCTCACAAAGATTAAGATCCTTCAAATCATGAGGAGATGGATTGATGAAGCCAAATATGCAACAAACAAACACAATAACACAATTCTACTCTAAAACACAGTGAAGTCCTTTGTATGCTCTTTTTTCAATATCACAAGATCATGTTATCTATCTAGGTTACAAATGAATTCAAATACTTGCTTATATATGCTTTCCTGCCAAATATTTGTAAATTAAATCAAGAAGGATGACAAAGGGAAACCTTTTGAGAGGGCCTAGGCTGACATGCATTTAGATTCATCCTGACAAATATGGGTGGACTTGGGCATGGATGCCCAAGTCGCAAGGCCCTAATTTGGTCATGCTTAAGGATTGGAATGGGCCTCTGAGTCCCATTTGACATGGATTTCTAGGGAAATTGCTCCAGGATGAATATTTAACTTGCATAATGTTAACACAGGGACCTAGGAGCTAAACTATAAGGTAAAAAGGCATGAGGTCACTTTTTACTCCATAACACCTTTTCTCTACAACAAAGTGATAGAATGAGAAATTCTAGAAAAGTTCAAAATGAACTTCCTATAATAACCTACTAATACCATAAAACTATGCACTTCATGCATGTTTTTAGGAGTTGGCCATTCTAAAATAGCATTTATCTTTGATGGATCTACAATAATTCCTTTAGTTGATATGATATGACTCAAGTACTATACCTCTTTTTGAAAGAAAGTACATTTGGATAACTTTTCATAAAGTTAATTGTCCCTGTGATGTTGCAAAACTATCCACAAGTGTTGATGATGTTCCTCCTCATTATGAGAGTAGATCAAAATATCATCTAAAAACACTAGAACAAACTTGTCTAGACAGTCTCTAAAAACACTATTTATCAAATTCATAATTGTTGTTAGAGCATTGGTCAAACCAAACAGTGAGACTGTGAACTCATAATGTCATACCTTGTTCAAAAGGTTGTCTTGTGAATGTCTTCTTCCTTTATTCTCAACTAGTGATAACCTTGTTGGGAATTAAGGTGTCTTAGCCTTCGTAATTCCTTGCACTTATTTATTGTAATATATTTATTTATTACCTATTGTACAATTATGATGTAAATCCTATTTTGTCATCTTATGGGAGTTGGCACATTGATGTGTCATCCTACGTGGAAGGTGACCACATGTAATTTTGTCCCAACATGAGGAGATAGGAATCCCACTTAGTGGTAGAGATATTTTGCCATGTGTTTGCACTTTGACTAGTGTGTAAGTGAATGTTGACCAAAATGGTTATGACAGATTCCTATGACAGAATCTATGATGTGTAAGAGTCATAAATGGAATGTTCTAGTACAGGTGAAGACATATGTCACAAGGCATCTTGGAAGAAGACATCTTTGGGTGCCTCGAGGAGAGTTATGACATGTTGTAAGAGAATATGCTATTTTTAGCTAGTGTATGACAGATTCTCTTACAACTGTGAGTACTGTCAGTATGACGGATTCTATGATGGCCGTAAGATGTGTAAAAGCATCTGTCATTGCCCAACTTGGGAATAGGTGACCATATTGGGATGGGGTGTTATGAAAAGTGTCATGACCATGCTACAATGTTGGACAAGTGTCCCTAGGCATCAGTTTGGGCCATGAGGCCAAGTTGGATGCCCATCTCAAGGAAAGTTCATTTTTTCCTTGTAAACTTCTATTTAAGTAGGTGCTTTGAGAGGAGATGTATTATGTGATTGACAGGTACTATTATGCTATTGGTTTGTCTCCAGATATGAGTGTCAAAGACTCTTGTAAAGACTTGCATTGCAAGTGTGTTGTAAACCTTGTTGTTTCGATAATACATTATGCAAGTTTTAGAGTTTGGGGTTTTTCACCCGTCAGAGTTTTCCCCACATTTATCTTGTCTCTCTTTCTTCTATATTACATTCTTGTGTTGTGTATTGTTGCAATATCTCTGTTGTTGGGTTAATAACTCTATAATTGTAAAGGTTAAAAAGAATTTACACTCATCTCTCCTCTTTAGATTAGTGTAGGAAGCGATTTCTGCACACCTAGCTTCCTTTCAATTGGTATTAGAGCCTGGCCAGTTTTGGTTCTAGCTGCTGGGTAGGGGTTTTTTGATCTAATCTTAGGTTGAGTGGGAGTCTATGCATAGGATTCTGTAATCTTGTTGCAAGAAGGAGATGGCAGACACATATGGAGGATTAGAGGTAAAGAAGTTTAATGGCACAAATTTTGAGTTATGGAAACTTAATATGGAAGACATGGTTGTTGATCGAGACCTTTGGGAAACCATTTCTGGTGTAAAACCAACTACAATGGTACAAGCTTATTAGGATCTCAAAGATCGAAAGGCTAAGGGTCTCATAAGAATTAGTCTAGCTGATTCTGTCCTGTTAAATGTCCATGAGGAGAAGACCATGAAAGACCTTTGGAAGAAGCTAGGAGATGTTTATCAGGTTAAATCCCTGGTGAACAATCCTTTTCTAAGAAAGAAGTTGTATTCTCTGAGGATAAAGGATGGGGGATCTGTTGTAGATCACTTGAATGCTTTCAACATGTTAGTTGCATAGTTGACATCCATTGGTGTGAAGATGGAGGAGGAGGATCATTGTATGACCTTGCTTTGTTTTTTACTAGACTCATGGGATCATCTTGTTATAGCTATTGGGAGCACCACATCCACTTTCAAAATGGATGAAGTGGTATCTTTTCTATTATCTGAAGAAATGTGGAGAAAGTCTTCTGAAGCATCCAAAGAGGTTCTTGCAATTCGTGGAAGGCCCAAGGAGAAAGGGAAAAAGAAGGACAAGAAAGCCGAGAAGGGTAGATCCAAATCACATGGGAGATCCAAATCTCCTAGAAAGTCCAAGGCTCTCTGATGGAACTATGGAAAAAATAGGCATTTTTGAAAGGAATGCAAAGAGGAAAAGAAAAATAAGAAAAAGAATGTCCCAGATTCAGATTCTGACAAGTCACAAGATGATGGTGATGCCTTCATCGTAGCCCTAACCACCCATGCATCTGATGATGTGTGGTTGAGTGGTTCTGGTGCATCATTCCACATGACCTCACATCGAAGCTGGTTCACAAACTATGAAGAGTTCGATGGTGGAAGAGTGTACCTGGGTGACAATTCTCACCTGAAGATTGTTGGTCATGGAAGAGTCTCAATCTAATTCCCTGATGGATGAGTGAAGGGGATCACTGGGGTCATGCACATCCCAGGCTTGGCACGGAACCTGCTTTCTATAAGTAAGTTGAATGATGCAGGTGTGCAGGTTGTCTTTTTGAAGGATAGATGCAAGATGACTAGAGGATCTATGGTGCATGGGAAGGGTACTCGGAGAGGTACTCTATTTTAGCTGGAGGCATGTACTTCACAATGCAATAGTTCTTCTGACTCAAAGAAAAGAGCCGTAGTCACTTCATCCCGACCATCTGAACTAGTAGTGAAGAAATCTGTTGTAACAAATTCTGATGGTAGTGCATCTTGGGTACCCAAGGGTGCTCATGCTTTGGAAGTTAAGCTTCCTGCTGAAAAGACAATGTTATGGCATAAGAGATTTGGCCACATTGGTGAGAAGGGTCTTAGAACCCTGAAAAATAAAAATCTCGTTGAGGGGTTAAATGATTGTAATCTCAAGTTTGACTTTTGTGAACATTGTATATATGGAAAGCAAAACCGTGTTCAGTTTTACTCTAGTTCTCACAAGTCTTCTGGTGTGTTGGACCTTATTCATTCTTATGTGTTTGGTCCTATTAGTGTTCCTTCGAGTTCCAAATCTGTATATTTTGTATCTTTCATAGATGATTATAGTAGAAGGATATGGATTTATTTTCTTAGAAGAAAGTTTGAAGTCTTTAGTCAGTTCGAAGAGTTTAAATCTTTTGTTGAGAATTAGACTAGTAAAAAGATTAAGTGTTTGAGAACTGACAATGGTGGTGAGTTTTGTTCGATAGAGTTCGATAAGTTCTGTAAAGAGCAAGGGATTGAAAGACATAAGACAACTCCATACACCCCATAGAAAAATGGAGTTACAGAGAGGATGAACATGACACTAACGGAGAAGGCTAGGAGTATGCTTAGTGGAGCAAGCCTTGAACAAAAGTTTTGGGCTGAAGTTGTAGCCACTACTTGCTACCTAGTAAACAAATCTCCTACATCAGCTCTTGTTGGTAAGACACCTATGGAGGTGTGGTCTGGTAAAAAGCCTTCAGTTAGACATCTTCATGTTTTGGTTGTGAGGCATATGCACATGTGCCTAGGGAGAAATAGTCTAAATTAGAGAACAAGGTTGGTAAGTGTATTTTCATTCGCTATGGTGTCGGTGTGAAAGGATACAATCTTTGGGATCTTGTGGCTGAAAAAGTGTTGTATAGAAGAAGTGTTATTTTCAGAGAGCTAACACCTTCTCTCATTGTTCTACAGCCAAAAGAAACAGAAAAGAAAGAGGATGTGGTTTCGTTTCCTTCTAGCCTTGTGAAGATTGAACCAATAAACCCTGTGAGAGCTAATGATGAGGAGATCTCTAGCAGCTTTGAAAGTTTAGAAGAAGAAGCAAAACCTCAACCTCAGCCATTGAGGAGGTATACATGAACAAGGAAGCAACCTGATAAGTTTAGTTATTGACTGTTTGATTCTAGTTGTGCTTTTGCCTTGCTTACTAACACTGATGAGTCTAGAACTGCGATAGAGGCTATGGGCATGAAAGATGCAGGTTCCTAGAAGGAGGCCATGGAAGATGAGATGGCTTCTTTGGAGAAGAATAAAACATGGGACTTGGTGCCTTTGCCTAAAGGACAGAAACCTGTTGGATACAAATGGGTGTTCAAGAAGAAATTTGGTGTAGATGGTAATGTTGAAAAGTACAAGGCTAGACTGGTTACAAAGGCGTATTCACAAGTGGAGGGAATTGATTATGGTGAAATTTTCTTCCGTTACAAAGCTGACATCTATTTGGTTCTTGTTATCTCTTGCAGCAACTTATGACTTAGAGGTGGAGCAAATGGATGTGAAGACAACATTCCTTCATGGTGATTTGGAGGAAGAGATTTACATGTCACAGCCAGAGTATTACATAGAGAAAGGTAAAGAAAATTTGGTTTGCAAACTGAAGAAGTCTTTGTATGGTTTGAAGCAATCTCCTAGGATGTGGTATATGAAATTTGATGCCTTTGTGTTGTCGATTGAATTTCTAAGATCAAAATCAGATCATTGTGTGTATTACAAAATTGACAATGATCTCATCCTCATTATTGCATTGTATGTTGAAATATGTTGTTGATTGGGAATGGTAACAATATGATTTCTGATTTGAAGTCTCAATTGTCAATGAGATGAAAAATCTAGGGCAGCCAGGTACATTCTGAGAATAGAAATTAGAAGAGACAGAGCTAACAGAAAACTTTGGTTAAGCCAGAGTAAGTATGTGAAGACCCTATTCGATAGGTTCAGTATGGCAGATTGTAGACCATTGTGTGTTCCTATTTCTTTGGGGACAAAGTTGTATGTTAATGATTGTCCAAAATTTCCTAGTGAGGTGGAGGACATGAGCAGAGTACCTTATGCTAGTGTTGTTGGTAGTTTGATGTATGCTATGTTTTGTACAAGACTAGACATTGCCCAAGCAATGGGAGTCCTTATTTGATTTATGGCTAATCCTGGACGAGTAAATTGGGATGCAGTAAAGAGAGTGTTTAGATATTTGAGAGGTACTTTTGAGTATTCCATATGCTATCATGGTAATCCTATAGGACCTCCGCATTCAGTTTGTATTCATGGATTCGTGGATTTTGATTGGGCAGGTGACATTGACAGTAGGAGATCCACTAGTGCTTACGTGTTTACTATGTTCAGTGGTGCAATTAGTTGGATGATTAAGCAGCAACCTGTGGTCACTTTGTCCATGACAGAAGCTGAGTATATGGCAGAAACTCATGCTTGCAAGGAAGTCATTTAGCTTAAGAGATTGTGTTCAGATATTGGTGTTGATGCAGGATAGATTACGATCTATTGTGATAGTTAGAGTGTGATTTGCCTAGCAAAGAATCCAACTTTCCATGCCAGAACAAAGCATATTGATGTATAGTTTCATTTCATGTGAGACATGGTAGAGGATGGGAAGGTGAACTTGGAGAAGATAGACACTTTAAAGAATGTTGCAGATGTATTGACGAAACTAGTGGGCATAGAGAAGTTCAGATGGTGTTTGTAGTTTTTTGGCCTCTCAGCCTATAGCAATTAAATCCTATTATTTCTATTGGCTCTTACAAGGTATTCGACAAATGGGAGAATGTTGGGAATTAACGTGTCTCAACCTTGGTAATTCCTTGCATTTATTTATTGTAATATATTTATTTATTACCTATTGTGCAATTAGGATGCAAATCTTGTTTTGTCATCTTATGGGAGTTGGCACGATGATGTGTCATCCTACGTGGAAGGTAACCACATGTAATTCTGTCCTCACATGTGGAGATAGGCATCCCACTTAGTGGTAGAGATATTTTGCCATGTGTCGGCACTTTGACTAGTGTGTAAGTGAATCTTGACCAAAACGGTTATGACAGAATCTATGATGCGTAAGAGTCATAAATAAAATGTTCTATGATAGGTGAAGACATGTGTCATAAGGCATCTTGGAAGAAGGCATATTTGGGTGCCCAAAGGAGAGTTATGACATGTTGTAAGAGAATATGCTATTTTTAGTCAGTGTAAGACAGATTCTCTTACAGCTGTAAGTACTGTTAGTATGACGGATTCTATGATGGTCGTAAGATGTGTAAGAGCATATGTCATTGCCCAACTTGGGAACAGGTGACCATATTGGGATGGTCTGTTATGACAAGTGTCATGACCATGCTGCAATGTTGGACAAGTGTCCCTAGGTGTGGGTTTTGGGCCATGAGGCCAAGTTGGATGCCCATCTCAAGGAAAGTTCATTTTTGCCTTGTAAATGTCTATTTAAGTAGGTGCTTTGAGAGGAGATGTATTGTGTGATTGATAGGTATTGGGTAAATGCAAGGAGATGGGGGACCAAAAAGTCACCACCATCTCCAAAAGTAAATGAAAAAATGCAAGCACATTATAACGCGCTACATTTTGCTTTCAATGAAAGAAAAAAAGCATCTCTGCTCATTCAGGCCATGACTTCTCTCCTCACAGTAGCAGAGAAAACAAGAAAAAACACAATTGCATTGAAGAAGAGGCCATTGAATCAAGTGCATCTAAGAAAACAAGGAATTCACAATGCCACATCACTACTAAAGACATCATCGTGCAAATTTAGAGGCTCCAGGATAGGAAGAAGGTAGGGTTTGTCTGATTTTGTTAGTTTGAGAACAATTTTTTAGTTTTGCAATGTTTGATTTGTTTTTATATTGCATTTATAGTTATTGGAGAAGGAGAAAACCTAAATTCAGTTGAGTAGGGTGAAAATAACCCCCAAAACCCTCCAAACCCTCCAGACCCTCAAAACCCACCTTCACCTCATTTTCATGGAAGGGATGATCAAGAACACTACCTAGGGATAATAGAAGAAAACAAGAAACATCTTGAAACTATTATTCAAACCATAAACAATCAAAGTGGAACCACTGATCATAGGAGGACACTTGCAAAATCACTACAGGAGATTGTTTCCCACACGGATTTGGTGACAAAACAAATCACCGAATTCAAAGACTATAGGGAGAGAAGTCAGCAATATTATGCTGAAAAGTTGTCATATGAACAAGTCAAGAAGGAAAAAATTACAAAATCTCAATTATGTGCAGAATTTATTAATCCTAAAACTAGCCAAATATTAGAAGAAAGTTGCAAATAGTTTCCTATACATTGGTGTAGGAATGAAGACATATCTTGAAAATTTTGGGATAGATGGTACATGGTCTTCGATGAGAAGCCATGCAACAATGATGAGGTACCACAATATTTCTTGAGGAAACTCTATTGTGAGTTTGTCCTCAACAAGATTCCAAATTATTTTGACATTCATGAGTTCTAGGGTAGAGGTGGTGGCTCTGCCCAAGATAGACATGGGGCTCAGCGAGATAAAGACCATGTGCCTATACCTTTAGCGAGGCCAGAATGTAGGTCACTCCCTTTGGCTTTGAAGGAGAGTGTTGAGCTGCAAACTTTAAATTCATTGAGTACTCCCACCCAAACTCTATCATAGCATGCTGATGATTTTAGCCAGGCCGATGAGGGTGAGAGTAGTAGGTGTCATGTCTCCCCACATTTGTGCAGTACATGTGAGAACCTATGTGATTATGGGACACAGGAGGGATGACAAGACTCTGCAACACATGGACAACATGCTGCAACACAGAGGCAACATGATGCGACACAAGGGCAGGACATATTGGATGATCTTGTTCTCAGTGACGATCTCTTCCAACATACATTTGGTATTGATTCTTAGGTAATTTGTTACAAGTTTTATCTTGATTTAGTATATTGTTATTTGAAATTTGTAATTAATTTTATATGATTATCTATATTATAAGTCAAAAATAATGTATGTAATTGTTTGCGCAATGAAATTCCAGGGTCAGAGTCTTCATCCTACCTTCGTTAGCTATCCATTAGTGGGTTATGAGAGGAGGTCAATTTAGCAGGTATGTAATTTATCACATAATCGTAATTATTGTAGATATGTCAATGGTAATATTATTTTGTGACAATTTGATGATTTCAATAGTCACTAGCACCTCCACAGTTTCCTTCGTCCCCTGGATGCCAAACCACTACTTTTATGGAGGTAAATTTAACCATTTCTAATAATTATGCATTTTTAAAATAATGTTATGTATTTATTTTGTTTGAATAATCTTGAACTTGATTTTTAGATGCTAAATATAGTGGATACTCCTCTCATCTGTGTGAGTCAGCGTAGATAGGCATTGATGTAGCCATGATGTCTGCAAATCCTTTGACTGAGGTATGAGCCAATAACATGAAAATATCATAATTTTGTATTTCTTTTTTTATCTCATGTCATTTGATGTACAAAAATGATATTTATGTTTAGCTAATTTTGCTTCTTGATGCTTCTCACAGGAGGTCACAACTCCAATCCGTCCAACTATAGATAGAGAGAGAGACAAGATGATGGAGGGTGATCATCAATTGGTGGTAAGTGATTAATTACATATGTGATATATATTTAATACATTTTCCATACTAATGTGCATATTATTTTTTTGTATTAATAGGTGCAACTGGATGAACTTTATTCGAAGAGGTCTACTCGACAGCAGAGAGAGGATGTGTCATTGACTGGCTCTCCATCTTCATAGTCAAAGAAGGGCTGCCGATTATTTCCTAAAAGTCCATAGGAAACTAGTTTTTTGGAACTTTTTTGTATCCCTAGATGGCTTTGTATACATACTTTTGTATGTTAATTTGATGTATATTTTTGTATATTTACCTGTATGGCTTTGTTTGGACACGTCTATATGGATTTTTACATAAACTAGATGTTATGTTCATGACATTATGTATATGACAGTTTATATTAAATATTTAATATGATAATCAATTATTGTTACAGGAATTTGGTTTTACAAGTGCCAATTGCATTTGCTTGAAAGTTTATAAATCATTGTCAAATAATCCATTTTGTGCATATATTGCAATCATTGAATTCTATGGGACTGTGCATTTCTTTGAGGAATCATTTCAAATAGTTCACGTGCCTTGTCTATGCTTCCATACTTTCCATACATGTCTACAAGGGCAACTTTGCAAATACAATACATGTGACAAAATTCCTATATCATTTATGCTTTGATGGTTGTCCACACCATGTTCTCTAGATCCCATTATAGCATAGGCAAGGAGGAAGTTGGTTAAGGTTGTGCAATTTGGTTTTAGATGTGCCAAAATTTGCATAAATGGTTGAAATTTATTTTTGTACATTTTCTTGAGAGTTTTTAAAGCCTTATGAAAAATCCATTTCGTGCATATCTTGCAATCATTGCATTCCATGAGACAACATTTCTTTGAGGCATCGTGTCAAACAGTTCATGTTCACTATATATGCTTCCACACAAGTTGCATACATGTCTTGCAGGGTACTTACAACTATGACATTTGACAAAATTCCTATATCCTTTATGCTTTGATGGATGTCTATACCGTTCTCCAAACATACCATTTCTAAGGTTTTGGATTTTGGCTTTACACTTGCCAATTGTGCATTTTCTTGGAACTTTCTAAAGGCTTATCAGTAAATCCATTTTTTTCATATCTTGCAATCATTATATTCCATGAGGCGACATTTGTTTCAGGCATCATGCCAAATAGTTCACATGCCTTGTCTATGCTTCCACACTTTACATACATGTCTCTGAGGGCAGTTGCAACTACAACATCTAACAAAATTCCCATATGTTTTATCCTTTTGATGGATGTTCATTTTGGCATAGGCAAGGAGGATATTGGCTAAGGCTGTGGAATTTTTCTTTACACCTGCCAATCTATTTTGTTCATATCTTGCAATCATTGCATTTAATGAGTGACAATTCTTTGGGGCATCATGCCAAATAGTTCACGTGCCTTGTGTATGCTTCCACACCTTGCATACATGTCTACAAGGGTGATGCAGTAGGTAAGGAGGATGACTCAACACCATGGTGGTGTAGGTGCACCAAGCATCAAAATTTTGCACTAGGAGGTCTTGTGATGGTTTTGTGTTTAGTGTAGGGGTTTTGTGTCTTTTTTGCATTCAATAAGGTCTATTAAGGCCATTTTCATGTAATAAGGTCAAAATAACCAATTTTCATATATGTTTGGAGTCATGTGTCATGTTATTGTCAAACAAAGTCTAATAATGTAAGTAATGGTGAGAAGTTGCTTTGTCAACTTAACAAATCATGTAATAAGGAGGTTGCCAAATGTCATACAGGTTGAAATTCAGTTATGAATGATTGAGAACTATTGTAAACATGCTTGAAATGCCTTCACAGAGATTGAGGAGGGATTGATGAAGGTTTTGAAGGGCAAATACTCAATAAAAACTCTATTTTTTCTGCACTTTTTCCAGAAAATTGTTGTTCTAGGCTGTACTATAGTACTGTATCATACTATCATGAGTTGAGACTGACTAGAAGTGGTTGAGGATTGAGTTACCTTTGTTTTTCTTTTTGTTTAAGGAAGATTCATCAAGTTTTGAGGGAGAAAAAATGATTTTCCTGTAGCAGCTTATAAACCCTGATCCAGGGTTTTGAGAGTCAAAAAAATAAGGAAATCTATGGCCATTCCATCAATCTGATCACTCCCATTGGTGGAATGGAGTCTTGTAGGTTAAGTTTAACTTCTTTAATACTTGTAGGGTTGAAAAATGTAGGGGGCAGAGTTTTGCAAGAATCAAGCCTAATAAGACCATGTATTAGGCTTTCTAAGGGTACAACAGTAGGTATAATGAACTAGAAGTGATTCCTCAATCCAAAACCTTTGAAATCCATTATTTTTCCATGTGATTCAAGGTTTCTAATTGGTGGGACAGTTTGGGAGAGCAGTTTTATAGTGGTTGCCTTGTAGAGGAGGCCTAGTCTCAAAACAGGACTGTCATAAATTTGAGGTCCCTTGTCCAAAACAACTGACATCCAATTTTTGATATGTTGTTAATGAGGATAATGGGTACTCAAATCTACCCTGACAGTTCCAAGATACTGCTCCATGTGGAAGATAATTACTAACAGTCCCAAAAACAGGGCTATAAGGCTTTAGGACAGTTTACAAAGCAAGATGTAGTCATCTTGGGTTTCTACACATATCAAGGGTTGAAATAGGTATGTTGAAGTGTCTAATGAGCTCCACTGCATCACATGGAAATATATTTCACAACAATGGGCTAAGACCCCAAACCCTTTTTCAACTAGACATGAACTCAATCAAGACTACAAACCCAACACTTGGTTCAAAACCTCAATCTCTACAAACCAACTCATGAAACACCCTTGAAATGATGAATGTGACATAAAAAGACCACTCATGGTCACCAAGAACATAAAATTTTCATATAGGTTATTCTTCCTCATAAACTGCCCTTACAAGCTAGTAGTCCTCCAAAAAACTAATTTTTGGAACATAATTTACTGATCCATGACGTCTGACACAAAGGAGGACAGATTAGGATACCCATTTGGATGTTTTACAATATATCTCAAATGCACCATGTGATGTTTTGGAACATTCCCTTCAAAAATGGACTGGTAATTTGTATATGAGGCCTAATTAGCCTACTTTTACAAAGCATCAACGACTATTCTTGACCCCTAAACTAAAAATTGCACTCCAGAGGTTGAGTTAGGTCCTATAGAGACTAAATCACTCATTAGCATAATTATTCAAGACCCTTCTTTAACCATTTTTCAAAACCCTCATCACTGCACTGTCAAATAGACCAAAAACACACAAGCTGACTGCCAAGGGCATCATTAATTTAATTGAAAACAATCTTAGTCACTCCTACAAGGCCTTATTGCATCAAAATGGATTCACAAACACTAATTTAAACAACTATGACAACTATTAGCCATTTGGTTGCAAGAAAAGTTGCTTGACAACTTTTCTTGCAACTTGACAACTTTTGCAGCCTATGACCTCCTAAATTGCAATGACCCTTTCATTAGTTGATCATGTTCATGAAATAGGCTAGGTGCCCCTGCACCAAAGGGAAGCTACAATTACAACATGTGACAAATTTCCTATATCATTTATGCTTTGATGGATGTCGATAAGTTGTTCCAAACATTCTATATTGGTGTATAGATAGGGAGGATGTTGGCAAAGGTTGTGGAATTTGTCTTTACATGTGCCAACTGCATTTACTTGAAAGTTTCTAAAGTCTTTTCAACAAATCAATTTCGTGCATATCTTGCAATCATTGCATTCCATGAGACAACATTTCTTTGAGGCATCATGTCAAACAGTTCATGTTCGTCAACTATATGCTTCCACACTTTGCATACATGCCTTGCAGGGTACTTACAACTACAACATTTGACAAATTCCTATATGCTTTATTCTTTGATGGATGTCTATACCGTGTTCCAAAGATACCATTTTGAAGGTTTTGGAATTTGGCTTTACACCTGCCAACTTCGTGCAGGGGCACCAAATTCATTTTTTTTGCGGGTTTGGTCAAATGAGGTCTAATGATAGTTTTTTTTGGTGTCTTTAGTTTATTTGGTCTAATAAGATCATAATAGACCATGTGCAAGGTCAATAGAGTCATTTTGAGTTCATTTTACAAAAGTTGTCAACATGTATACAATGGATATACCTACACATGCATGGATACAATGGTCAATGATGATAGAAAAATATGTTAAAACTAAAAATAAATGATCACATGGATCTTTTACCTGATTTCTTAGCCTTATATGTTACTACTACACCATTTTCAAGGTCCTGGTTGGCTAGATTAGTAAGAGGAAACCATGGAAAGGCCTTGAAAATATTTGAGTGATGCAAGAAATAGAAGCTATGATGTAGAATAATGGATGTACAAATCTCTCCCAATTCAAGATCAGCCTTGTTACAATATCATATTATTGTTTTATGCATGAGGAAGGATAAAATGGGTGTAGCCCTTAATATCCCTAAGATAGAAAAACTGCCAAACTTTGACAATGGTTTT
Organism: Cunninghamia lanceolata; assembly: GCA_027924645.1. NCBI lineage: Eukaryota > Viridiplantae > Streptophyta > Pinopsida > Cupressales > Cupressaceae > Cunninghamia > Cunninghamia lanceolata. Next base: position 70,419 of record BSBN01002031.1, read on the forward strand.
CTCAAAATATGTGGTAGATGGGAACATTCTATTTGGACCTGCAGGTGTACATGGGGTCCTTCCACAATAACCTCTCTTAGTTTTGTTCAACTCCATTCTATTTGACCATGCTGAAATCAAATGTATTCTTTCAAAATGCTTTAGTTTCATGTAGTGGAAAAGTGCTAGGAGTGACATTTTGCATTCTATATCTCATGGGGCCGAACGAACTTTGCCAACGCATTGGGGTGGGTGGGTAAATGCCACAGGAGGTCTTGTTACCTATGCCAAGTGTCACTGTCATTCGAGATAGCAGGCTACTGGAAAAGTCCCTTAAGATCCCTAAGATGAAAAAACTGCCAAACTTTGATGGAGCAATTCTTGGAAGTCATGATAGCTGGGAATGTTCTATTTGAACCTACAGGTGCACATGGGGTCCATCCACAATAACCTCCCTCAGTTTCGTTTCACTCTAGTATATTTGACCGTGTCAGAATCAAACGCAGTCTTGCAAAATGCTTCAGTTTCATGCAGTGGAAAGGTGCTAGGAGTGACATTTTGCATTTCATAGCTTGTGGGGCTGCACAGACTTCACCAACGTGTTGGGGTGGGCGGGTAAATGCCAAGGGAGGTCTCATTTCATGTGCCAAGCACCCCAGTCATTTGGGGCGGCATGCTACCGATAAAGTCCCTAAGATCCGTAAGATGAAAAAACTGCCAAACTTTGACATAGCTATTTTTGGAATTTGTGGCAGCTGGGAACATTCTATTTGCACCTACATTTGCATGTGGGTCCCATCTACAATAACCTCTCTCTATTTCAGTCAACTCTAGTCTGTTTGACCATGCCAGAATCAAACGCATTCTTGCAAAATGCTTCAGTTTCATGCAATGAAAAGGTTGCCAGATGCCATATTTTTTGTTCTACTCATCATGGGTCCAAATGAACTATGCCAACACATTGAGGTGGGTGGGTAAATGGTAGGGAAGGTCTCGTTTGGTGTGCCAGGCATCCTAGTTATTTGGGGTTGTAAGCTAACAACAAAGTAGAAAGTTGCTAACACTAAAATTTTACATTCCATAGGTCTTGGGGGCAAAATGATTGTACCAACACATTTGGGTGGGTTGGTAAATGCTAGGAGAGGTCTCATTTTGTGTGCCAAGTGTGTCAGTCATTCCGGGCTACAAGCTATCAACAAACTCAAAAGGTGCTAGGAGTGACATTTTGCATTCCATAGCTCGTGGTGCTGAATGAACTTTGCCAACACATCAGGGTGGGTGGATAAATTCTAGGGGAGATCTCATTTTGTGTGCCAAGTGCCACAGTCATTCAAGATAGCAGGCTACTAGCAAAGTCCCTTAAGATCCCTAAGATGAAAAAAATGCCAAACTTTGACAGGGTAGTTCTCAAAATTCATGGTAGTTGGGAACATTCCATTTGGACCTATAGGTGTATGTGGGATCTATCTACAATAACCTCTCTCAGTTTCATTCAACTCCTGTCTGTTTGACCATGCTAGAATCAAATGCATTCTTGCAAAATGCTTCAGTTTCATGCAGTGGAAATGTTGTCAAGTACCATATTTTTTGATCTGCTCACTGTGGGGGCGAATCAACTGCATCAACACATTGGGGTGGGTGGGTAAATTCTAGGGGAGGTCTCATTTCGTGCACCAAGTGTCTTAGTCGTTCTGGCCTTCAAGCTACCGACAAACTCGAAAGGTGCTAGGTGTCGATACCTTGCAGGCTAGAACGACTGGGACACTTGGCACATTAAATGATACCTTCCCTACCTTTTAACCACCCACACCGATGTGTTGGCGTAGTCCGTTCAGCCCCATGATGAGTAGAACAAAAACTATGGCACCTGGCAACCTTTCCATTGCATGAAACAAAAACATTTTGTAAGAATGTGTTTGATTCTGGCACGGTCAAATAGATTGGATTTGACTGAAACGAAGATAGATTTTTGTAGACAGACCCCACATGCACCTGTAGGTCCAAACGGAACATTCCTAGCTACCACGAATTCTGAGAACAGCTTCGTTAAAGTTTGGCAGTTTTTTCGTCTTAGGGATCTTATGGGACTTTACTGGTAGCTTGCTACCCCAAATGACTGGGGTGCTTTGTACACAAAATGAGACCTCACTTGGAATTTGCCGACCCACCTCGATGCATTGGTTAAGTCCATTCAGCCTCATGAGTTATGCAATGCAAAATGTCACTCCTAGCACCTTTCCACTGCAAGAAACTAAAGCATTTTGTAAGAATGCATTTGATTCCAACACGGTCAAATGGATAGAGTTGACCAAAACCAAGAGAGGTTATTGTGGATGGACCCCACATGCACTTATAGGTCCAAACAAAATGCTCCTAGATGCCATGAATTCCAAGAACCGCTTCGTCAAAGTTTGGCAATTTTTTCATCCTAGGGATCTTAAGGGACTTTGCCAGTAGCCTGCTGTCCTAAATGACTAGGGTGCTTGGCATAGGAAATGAGAGCTCCCTTGGCATTTACCTACCCACCCCAATGCGTTGGTGAAGTCCATTTGGCATGGTCAAATGGACTGGAGTTGAACAAAACTGAGAGAGGTTATTGTGGACAGACTCCACGTGCACCTGTATGTCCAAACAAAATGTTCCCAACTGTCACAAATTCTAATAAAACCTCTTTCAAAGTTTGGTAGTTTTTCTGTCTTACGGATCTTAAGGACTACACCTATTTTATTCTTCATCATGCATAAAACAATAATATGATGTTGTAACAAGGCTAATCTTGAGTTGAGAGAGATTTGTACATCCATTATTCTACATCATAGCTTCTATTTCTTACATCACTCAAATATTTTCAAGGCCTTTCCATTGTTTTCTCTTACTAATACAACATATTTTGTGATCAACATCAACATCATGAGGAGACTGAAGAAATCCTTGACACATGAAGACACTGAACACATGGAGGACAAAGAAGCATGAAGACTTGAAAAAACTCCTATCATGAGGAAGAACAACAACCCAATCCAACTCCTGAAAGCATGACATGCTATGATGAAGAACCACAACCAAATCCAATGATCCAATGGCATGAATCAATGACATAAGCAACTATGTCCTACTATTGTAACATGATAAACATGAATGTTATGAACTAACATCCAAACCCTATGACATCAATCTTGCTATGACATGAGTGAAACACAAGTGAACAGGATTAAGACCAATTAGGATCAACTTCATCCATTACTTAGAGCTAACCCCATGAAGCATAGCATGATGATGATGCAAACATCAAATGTATACCATAGAAAATAAATCAAATGAAACATGAGGCCTTCACTGCCCATAGTTCATACCACTACTCAAGGATAATTTATCATCATATTAAATATTTTATATAAATTGTCATATACATAATGTAATGAACATAACATATAGTTTACATACAAAGTCATATAGGCATATATACAAAAATATCCATGACTCATCCTCTCTCTGTCATCGAGTAAACCTCTTCGACAATTCAAGATCATGCAGCTCCACCTGTTAATATAATCAAACAATATGCACATTACTATAACAAAATGTACATGAAATATATAACATCACATATGCAATCGATAACTTACTGCCATCTGATGATCACTCTCCATCATATTTTCTCAAGATTCTTTGTCCATGGTTTGATGTACTAGAGTTCTGACCTCTTGTGTGAAGCATCAAAAAGAAAAATTGACTAAACATAAATATACTAGAGGGAAGCAATTCATACTACTATTTATATACAAAACAAAGTACAAGTAACCATCTTGGAAAGTTTTATGCATACTTACAAATTAATCCAACGAACCATCTGCGTCTTCTCTACTCTTTATTGTGTCAAGTATTGCCTCATGGTTAGAGTCACGTACCTTCCACAAGGTCTTGTTCAAAGGTCTACCTCAATATTGTATCAAATGAGCCATGTTCCAATAACAACCACTGAGCCTGTAGGGTATTAGATGTTTTCTCCATCTATAACTGGGGCCTCCAATTTCTTTTTGGCCTCAACACAATGACACAAGTAATAATTTGTTTCCTCTTCATTATCTTCATCTGCAATAACTGCATAAAAATGACCTACAATGATATGTGCAGAAAATTAGATGAAATTAGTCAACATTACAAAAATACTACAGAGTTTAAGATAAATTTAACTATACAAGTAGATATATTATCTGGTTGAACTAGATCTGATATGTGGTCAAAGTCAACTGATGATTCCATCTTTGTCAATTCCAATGTCATTGGGGGTTGATACGTGTCAAGTGGGATAAGATAACTGAACTGCCATTCATCAACCCACTCCTTTGACTCACACTCATTCCAGGCTTGAATTGTACATGGAGAACAAAAGCATGCCATCTTCCGTGTATGTATACTCCATGAACTTGTAATGGAGCTTCTGATAGAGTGTATCTCACTTGATCTTGTCAGTGTACAACAGTCCTCATATGGTGCAATGTTAGTATCATCTATCAACCAAATAAATCTACGAACTGAAGACTTACCTTCATTAACTGGACCCATCAAAGCATTACACCACTCAACGATTGATTTGCATCCGTCAACATTGCATTGTCTTTATATTTTAACTCGTCTCATGCTATGGCTCTTTTGATATATGCTCTTACACCAACATGCTCCCCATTTCCATGCCCGGCCTCACAAAAGTTCCACATATGCTGAACACCTATAATATTATGCCTCCTACTTAGCTAATAGAAATTCTGCAAGTTCTTGAATTGTGATGCATAGTTATCCGACCATATGATATTCTAATTGAATGATATGCCCCTTCTAGATAGATCATTGTAGAACACCTAAAAACAACATTGCACAAAATCTGCATAATGCATACAATCATCGCTTATATAAAAATGAAAATCCCTTATGATCTTTTTGTATCCTATGTACTATCATTCATATGAATGAATGCAATGTGCACAAATATAGAAACTTGTGTCAAGTTATAATATTGGGATTGTACCTCACACTATGGCTGTAGACTGTAGTTCTCTATAAAGTCGATGACTGAAACAATGCTACCAACTGGAAATGTGTCTTTGGATAACTTGAATTGCAAGTCCAACCATCGAGATCTATAGGCATGTCTTACATACTCATACACTATGTTGTCACTAAATATAGCCATAAAATAATACACTGGAATCTTCTAAATAACATATTCACACCTCTTTGCTTCTTTACCATCTCTTGTATTGTATGCCACTATTTTATACTTGTTGAACTCTACTAGTTCATTTCCAACCACATGTGTTCTTTCCATATGTTCACATATTGGCATACGTTGCAAGCCACCGCAATGCTGACATGTGCCATCCAAGCATAATTTTCTATAGAATATTTGACCTTCCTCTCTATCACATAAAATTATTGATATGAAGTCTCTTGAGGTAGTTGGTGGGGCATGCATGCCACAATCCTACAAAATATTGTTAATATGCAAATCTAAACATATAGACCGATAAACATAAAAATGGTTAGAAAATTTAATATGTAATCTACAACAACAAGTAGTGTGTGTGTGATTTATTTTGACAAAGAAAGGTTTTAGTATTTCAAAATATCTTTGAGAAATTTTAATTTGAGGATACTTCTCTAGAAATTTACCAAAAAACTGTGTTTGAGTCATATCCAAAAAATGCTTTGGATGTGGCTCACAGTTTTGACTACCGATTCTCCTTCTTACCACATCCCTTTGATTTAGAGATACCCTTGTGTAATTCTTCCAAAAGTCTTCAATTAGTGATCTCAAAGATTCAACAACAACTTTGTCTTTCTGTGGGAGTCTCCCAGAGAATGTCCAAAATTCATTAGTGTTTGTATCTTCAACTCTTTGATGTATTCCAATGGCTCTCATTAGAGTTTTTCTATTTATTTTCAATTCTTGACTTGTCTTTCGAATGAGGTGAGCTTTTTTTCTGTGTTGGCTTACAATTGTCGATGTAATGACACGTCGTGTGACATTACTATCCTTGGTGTGTGAGGATGAACCAACACTCTCATATGCACTCATTAGATTCTTGACAATTGATTTTTCACTTTAGGCATTCGATGTTCTTAGGCCAAGAATCTTCATAGTGGGCCTAAATTTTAGATTTCTCATCAGTTCAACAAAGAGTTGACATCTTCCAGTTTCATTTAAATTATCAAAGAATAATTTTCATATCTTATTCGCATATCTTTGGTAAATGCGCATGGGAATCTTATCCTGCGTGGGCTCCAATACATTCTCATCAATATTAATTAGAAACTTAGGCCTCCTATGCAAAATTCTAGGAGGTATTTTATTTGGTAAAGTAGACTAAACATTAGGAATTTCTTCAATATTTACTTGAGATGGGATAGATGACGTACCTTCGATTAGAGGTGAAAAGGTTGAAAATGACATACCTTCAACTTGAGGTGTGAATGATGGCATGCCACCAACTTGAGAAGAAAATGCAGATGTGCCTTCTACTTCACCTATGAAAGATGGAGTGTCTCCAATTCGAGAAGATAATGATGATGTTCCTTCAACTTGACCTGTGGACGATGGAGTGCCTCCAACTTGGAGATTCACTTTCCTCATTGCACAAAGGTTTTACATTTGTTCCCTTTGTGCCACCAATTCCATCTCTCTCTTAGCTTCATTATACGTGTCACATTCCTCTTCAATTGGCAATGGTGGAATGTCTTCTTGTATGGTTGACAATTTCCTACTTTCCTGAATTCACCTCATTCTTTCTCTTTTCCTCTCATTCTTAGCTTTACACTCTTCTGGTGTTAGAGTCTTTTCTCATTTCCTTGGCATGGTGATGATTTCTACAAGCATGAAGAATACGACAATGATAATTAGAAATTTTATAATGATAATGAATAGCACAGTCAGAATGAATAACATGGTTTTACAAACTTTTGAATAAGACACCTCATATCAAGATAACTTGAACACACATAAGTCATGGAGTATGCATTTGAAAACACATATAAGTCATGTAGTGTACACTTGAACATACAAAGTCATAAATGATGCACAAACAACACTTTTAGTCTTAGATTTGATGAACTTCCAATTGCTGCCTCAACACTATCATGCACAATCATTTAGGACAGTCATCACACTTTGTCAAATAATGGCCAAGAAAGCTTCAAAACTCCTTGAGTAGGTCTGAAAGACCTTCATATAGGTTCTTCACACCTTTTTCCCAATCACAAAACACACCAAGTATACAATGGAATACACAAAGTCATGGAGTATACAATTGAACATACAAAGTCATGGACTATACACTCAAATACGTGCAAAGTCATAAATGATGCAGAGGAAGGGTGGAGTTCATGAAAATAGACCCAAAAGTGATGCAATATAGGGGTTCAACACAATTCAAAGGAGGCATATTTCACAACAATGGGCTCATGACTGGCTCCTTGACTCAATGGCAACATGGCAAACATATCATCAAATGAAGAACCAACAACTTATTGCTTTGTTTATCACTTGGAAGACCTTTTTCAAGTTAATATAGACTAATTCAATGTATCAACACCCCTCATTCAACTTAAATGCTTCTACCATAGGTCTTTCGTTCTTTGACTGTTCTAATGCTAGTAGCCCTCCAAAACGGACTGTCAAAACTTTTCTCTCAGGGTAGACACTGAAACCCAAAACTATTGACACTTTTGGATACCCTTTAAGCTCATCTAAAACGTATCCTGAAATGGGTATAGGTCATTTTGCAACACAAGCCCCAAAAATTGACTGTTCTGTTTCTTAGAAAGTGGCAATTAACCTTGTTTTCCAAAGCAACTCCATAAAATCCTTCTACCAAACTTCCAAACTAAATTTCAAGTTCAATATAGATCTCAAATGGTCCAAATTCACCACTTTTGTCAATGGGAAACACTACAAAACCCCTAAACTACAAAACCCTTGTTAATGCCAATTCCATGCTTGTATCATAAGGGTTTATAGAAAGTCTATGTTCCCAAGCTTATTTTTATTTTCTGATGCCTCAAGCACATTCAATTATGTCTGCACATGCTTAATCAATCACTTGGAATGATCCTCTAACTATTTTTCCATCAAACCCTATCTTTGTACCTCCAATTTGCTCAAAACAATAGCTCTATTAGCCTAGGGTATCATCATACATACAACAAATTCACACCCTGCATTCTACAAATTTGTAAACAAGATATACATCCCTTCTAAATCCAATCCACAAATTGTCAAGTGTTTACATTGGTGGAAAAGAGTCACAAACCACTTTCTTGGATTTAAACCATATTGCAATATTTTAACAACTTTTACAATACTTGAAAAATGAACCTCAAATAACCTCCTAGGACCTAAAATATGTTCAAAATGGTCTCCTAGACCTTATTATAACATCACAAGATGCCTTGACACTTCAAAACACAACTTGACACATATTTAAAAGACCTAGACAAACTCAAATTGACAAATTGACAATTTTTTCTTGCATGTTCTCCATTGTTTGGGATGCTTTCAAAAATCTCAATACAAATTTGGGAGCCTATTTCAAACATTCTAAAGGTGATTCTAATAGGTATTAAACACCTAGACTCAAAAGCAAACCCTAACTTGCTTGGGTGCCAACACTTACTCAATGATTGTAAAACAAGTCCTCTAGGGACAGTCATAATAAAACTTGTCTAACCCTTGAAGAATGCTCTAAAATCCTTTGTTTAGGTCATAGTGGACTGATGTACATAAACACTATGATAGTCATAGTGGACTGATGTACATAAATAGTTTTGTTCCTTCAAGACTATCATGAGTATTTCCATAAAGGAAAATAGGGTTGCCAAGAGACTTCAAAACTGTTTGAAATGATAAGGTGTTGAGAGATCACTATGTAAAGGTATATCTCTAATACTAAGCCTCCCTTTGACCCTATCAACTCTTAAGAACATCACCTTGACTTCTCTTGACTGTCTTGCCCCTTGAAGGCTATTGTTTGGACTCATATATGAGTATTAAATCATTATTTTAGGTTTGGAAATCATGAATTGTATGGTTAATTTTTTACATATATGAGTTGTATGGAGCTGATTTTGAAGGATAACAAAATGAATGCCATTGAAGGGGACTGTAATTAACATAAATTGACTATCTTGATAGTCTTAAACCAGTCCAAAAACTTTGTGATAGTCAAAAGAACATTTACCATTGAAGACAACCTTCTGGATACTTGTGACAAAAGATCAAAGACATCTTAAGTAATGCATAAATTAAAAACAACTTCATGATGGTCATGACTATGATAGTGGACTATTATATAGACTTGTGTCTATCCTACACTCATGAAAACATCCTTTTTAGTGTTTTATCTCCTTGTAACTCCCTTTGTATCATCTTGTGTCATGATGCTTGTATGTCTGTATATTTGTATATAACTCTCTTCTCTAAAATTTTGTTATGTTGATGAAGTAAATGCAATATCTCCATCATATTTTTTATGGATTGAGTGGTATCAAAGTGAGTTGTAACAATTTATCAAATAGGTTTTGGTGCTCATTTCCTCTATTTTTGTAATAAAACTATCATTTCATGCATGGTTATATTAAATGAATTGAATTATGCATGTATTAAGGAATAAATCCTTCTATATCATTCTAGGGAAAAAATTAAGAGTCTTCCAAAATCAATTTTAGCTCCATGTATACACTCGAATATGAGTATGACAAACAATTGTTCACTAAAATTATTGTATGAAGTATTTGATAATGTTTTTCTCTTGTATAGCTGAAAACAGGTGAAATGAATGCATGAAGGTCCGAAACAAGGTGGAAACATGATGAATTTGGAGTCTCTTTGACTGAACTAATTGATATACCTAGACACATATATATCTTAGAACATAAAGAACATAAAAAAACATAAAGACATTTAAAGACATAAAGAACATAAGAACATATATATGTGAATTAAAATGGACATAAATTGAACATACCTTAGAATTTGATATTGCAGTTGACCAATTCTCCAAAAGATGGCTTCAAAATCCTCAAATTCTTGTTTTTTGCAAGTTGATTATGAATTCTATATAATTGTAGAATAGGATTACTAAAATTTATGGAAAAAACAAACATATATCATCAAATTCAATCTATATATTAATGGTAATTAGATTTGAAACAAAATCACACATGAAACATGAAACTTTCAGTTTAAATAATCAAATTTTCTCCAAAAACATGAAAAATCACTTCTTCTACATTGAAAAAACAAAAAAAGGTGGTGAATTGATATAAAAATGATTGTCAATTAAGCAAAGAATATGAAAAGCATTTTTTTGTCTGATTTACTCGTGAAAAGTAGGAATAATAGTCATGTGGGGTCTGAAACATGGATCCCATGTGCTTTTTTACCATTTTCCATGCTTCCCAAAATGCGATCGTGTTATAACGCGAGTGCGTTCTGGGAAGCATGATAACATAAAGGTAACCTTGTATCTTCATGGGAGAGTCTCTCTCTCTCTCTCTCTCTCTTCATTTCTCTATCCTATATATAGAGAGGGATCGAGAGACATGCAGAGATAGAGAGGGACATGGAGATAGAGAGGATAGGTGAGATAGAGACGGGGAGAGGGAGAGATGTGGATTGAGATAGAGAAAGGGGTCTATAAAGGGAGAATGATAGAGATACATATATATAGAGAGGGGAGACATAGGGAGATAGATCTAGCAAGGGAGAGATAGATAGGGAAATAGAGAGAGAGAGGTAGAGAGGGGTATATTAAGAGATGGAGTTATGAGGATAGATAGCTTGATAGGGAAAGAGATCAAGAGATGTCTAGAGACATAGGGAGAGAGATTTCAAGAGGTAGAGGGATGGGGAGAGAGATAAAGAGGAGGAGAGAGAGGTAGCCAGGGATAGATTAAGAGATAGGAATCCATATGCCCAGAGAGATAGAGATAGGGATCCCTATTCTCCTCTCTACCTAAACCATAAACCTAAAAATCTAAACCCTAAACCCTAAACCCAAAATAATGCCCCTAAACCCTAACCCCTAACCCCTAAACCCTAAAATTGAGCAACCCTAAACCCCTAAACCCCTAAAACCCTAAACCCAAAACCCTAAACCCTAAACTCAAGCAACCCTAAACCCCTAACCTATAAACCCTAGACCCTAACCCCTAGACCCTAAACCCTTACTGAAAACCCTAAAACCTATTTACTTGAGCAACCCTAAACTCATGTAAACCTCAAATAGTGATGGAGGGAGAGATAGAAAGGTAGAGTTAGAGAGAGGGAATCAAAAGACATCTAGCAAGATAGAGAGATAGGGAGAGAGAGAGAGAGAGATACAAAGGTAGGTATAGTTAGAGAGAGGGATAGAGGAGATATTGATATCTCTCCTAGGCTTGGTCTCCTATGTCCCTCTCTCTAACTATACCCCTAACCCCTAAACCATAAACCCTAAACTATAAATAATGCCCCTAAACCCTAACCCCTAACCCCTAAACCCTAAAAATGAGAAACCCTAAACCCCTATCCCGTAAACCATAAAACCTGGAAGCAACCCTAAACCTCTATCTCCCTATCTCACCCAATCTCTATAAAGTGTAAACATGAAAACAGTAAGCTTTCATTCCAACCAAATTCATTCCTAATCAATCCCAAATCATCAGGCTAATCCATTCAATTTCAACTCTAATCATCCCTAAACCACTTCTAATCAGCCCTAAACCACTTCACACCATCCCAAATCACATCCAAATCAATTTAAATTCATCCCTAATCATTTTCAAATCAACCTGGATTTCATCTCAAATACCATCCCTAAACTATTCCTAAATCATTCTAATTATTCCCTAATCATCACTAAACCACCTCAAACCATCCCTAAAACCATTCTAATCATTCCAAAATCATTCCTAATCTAGTCCTTTTCACCTCTCATCATCCCTAAACCAATCCATTTCATCCCAACTCCATCCTAGATCAATCTAAGCTCCATCTCAAATGGTCCCAAAAATAATCAAAATAAAACAAATACCTCACTAGGAGCCATTAGAATATCATAGTGCCAATCTTTTAGTCATTGGCACCATTTTCTATATCCTATGTGTGAATATGCTCCTTAGTAGCACCTACCTATCAATCACAAACATCATTCTACACCTAGCTAGTCACAGGTGTCATTCTACCCTCTACCAGCCATAAGAGCCATCAGAACATCATAAGAACCAATATGTTAGTCATTTACACCATTCTATACATCATATATACCAACCATAAACCCTAGACCCAAACAACCCTAAACCTGATCAACCCTAAACTCTTATCTCCTTGTCTTTATCACCCCTCTACCTCTCAATCTCTCTGCCTATGTCTTTGGCCATGTCCATCACCCTCTATCTCCCTATCTCTCCCTCTCTAAACTCGTAACCCCTAAACTCTAAACTTGATCAACCCTAAACCCCTATCTCCTTGTCTCTATCATATCTCTACCTCTCAATCTCTCTACCTATATCTTTGGCCATGTCCCTCACCCTCTATCTTCATATCTCTCCCTCTCTAAACTCCTAACCCATAAACCCTAAACTTGATCAACCCTAAATCTGATCAACCCTTAACCCTATCTCCTTGTCTCTATCATCCCTCTACCTCTCAATCTCTTTGGCTATGTCTTTGGCCATGTCCCTCACCCTCTATCTCCCTATGTCTCCCATCAATCTCCTCTATATGTCCCTATTGGTTCTCTATCTCTAAACCCTAACCTAAACCTCTAAACCTTAACCCCTAACCCCTAAAACATAAACCTTAAGTTACCCTAAATAATGCCTCTAAACCCTAACCACTAAACCCTAAAACTAAGCAACCCTAAAACCCAAACCTCTAAACCATAAACCCTGGGAGCAACTCTAAACCTCTATCTCCCTATCTCTCCCAATATCTATCAATCCCCTCACACACACACTCTCTCTCTCTAAACCCTAACCCCTAAACCATAAACCATAAATCTGAGCAACCGTAAACCCCTAAACCCTAAATAATTCCCCTAAACCCTAAACTTGAGCAACCCTAAAATCATAAACCATAAATAATGCCCCTAAAGGTCTAAGCAACCCTAAGCTCATAAACCCTAAATAATGACCCTAAACCTAAGCAACTCTAAACCTCTCTCTCTCTCTCGCCCAAAACTTGCAAACCCTAAATAATGCCCCTAGATACTATCCCTTAAACCATAAACCATAAAAATTAGCAGCCCTATATCCCTAAACCCTAAATAATTCCCCTAAAACCTAAACTTAAGCAACCCTAAACTCATAAACCCAACCCACCCTCTCTCTCTCTCTCTCCAAAACAAGAAAACTAGGACTCTCTATCTCTCTCCCTATCACCAGGTATCTCTCCCCTTTATCTCCCCTCCATCTCAATCCTCTCTCCCTTTTCCTCCCTCTCACTCTCCCTTGTCGACAAAGAACATGGAAACAAGAAAAATAGGACATGTAAAGATGGATGAGGATATAAATTGGGATGATGAAATGGAAAAAAGATAATTTATGAAATTTCATTGGATGTGAAGAATGATGAGGAGAGGTAGAGAGGGGAGGGAAGCAGAGAGTGAGAGAGGATAGGAGGTAGAGACATGAGGGAAGTAGAGAGTAGGAGAGGACCCTAGGAGGTAGACAGGGGAAGGAAGAAGAGAGAGAGGGTAGGAGGTAGATAGGGGAGGGAAGCAGAGACTGAGAGAGAGTAGGAGGTAGACAGGGGAGGGAAATAGAAAGCGAGAGATAGGGTAAAAGGTAGAGAGAGAGGGGGGAGAAGAGAGTGAGAGAGAAGGTAGGAGGTAGAGAGGTGAGGGAAGAAAAGACTCAGAAAGAGGGTAGGAGGTAGATAGGGGAGTGAAGTAGGGAGTGAGGGAGAGGGTAGAAGGTAGATAGGGGAGGGAAGAAGAGAGTGAGAGAGAAGGTGGGAGGTAGAGAGCGGAGGGAAGCAGAGACTCAGAGAAAGGGTAGGATGTAGAGAGGGGAGAGAAATAGAGTGAGAGAGATGATAGGAAGTGTAACTACCCTTGTAGACATGTATGTAAAGTGTGGAAGCATAGACAAGGCATGTCAATTGTATGACATAACACCTCAAAGAGATGTTCTATAATGGAATGCAATGATTGCAAGATATGCAAAAAATGGATTTGTTGAAAAGCCTTTAGAAAATTTCAAGCAAATGTCATTGGCATGTGTATTGCTAGTTATGCTCATCATAACGTGAGTGCATTCTAATGTGCTCGCGTTATGCTCAGCTTTGTTTGACGTGTTTTTATCAATTTTTAGCAAAATCTAGAGATAATCTAGAGCATGCTCCCCATCAGGATGGCACTTTTTTCAATGAAAACTAAAAAAAATACCACCATAATCTTCAGCTCTCTGTTAGCTATCTAACCATATAATTTTTTTCACATTATATCTTGTCTCTCTTTCTTCTATCTTACATTCTTGTGTTGTATTGCTGCAATATCTCCATTGTTGGGTTAATAACTTGAATTGTAAAGGTTAAAAAGAATTTACACTCATCTCTCCTCTTTAGATTAGTGTAGGAAGCGATTTCCACACACCTAGCTTCCTTTCAAACTTAACCTAAGGTCAATTTTGGAAAATACAATAGCATCATGCATTTGATCAAAAAGATCGTCTCTACCTGGTAGAGGATACTTGTTCTTGATCATTGCTTTGTTAACCATACGATAATATATACAAAGATGTAGAGTGCCATCTTTCTTCTTAACAAAGATCACTGGCACACCCCAAGGCAATACACAGGTCTAATCAATTCTTTTTGCAACAATTCCTGGTCTTGAGCTTTTAACTCTATCAACTCAGTAGTAGTCATCCAATAAGGTGCTTTGGACACTATTTTGGATCCAAGAACAATATCTATTGCAAAATCAACAACTCTCTTTGGGGGTAGACCTAGAAGGTCTTCTGGAAACAAGTCCCAAAAATCTTGAAGAAAAGGGTATTCTTCAAAAGTATTTTCCTTCTCCTCTTCATCTTTTACCTCATCCATCTTTACTACAAACATTTAGCATTCCTTCCATTTTTCTCTTTTCAATTGCATTGCATAAATTTAAATAATTTTCATTTCTCACTAAAAATCTGAAGAATGATGACAATATTTCCACCATCATCAATGCATTCTATTATTTTGGAAAGACAATCAACTTTTGCCTTATGTTGAGATAACCATTTCATTCCTAAGATGACATCATAGGATCCTTGAGGTGATACATATAGGTTGACCTCCATAGAAAAGGTGGGTAGGGTTAATCTAGCTTCAAACAAGCATTGCTCTACTTGAGCTCTTGATTGGTTTGCAAATGCTACTGTCCGTGAATTATCCATGAAACTAGCTTTCCTAGACATTTTATCAAGTATTCTAGGATTCACAAAAAAATTAATTCCTCCTATATCTATAAGAATAGAAATTGGGGTTCCAAAAAGAGTACCTGTGGTTTTAATAGGAGTAACCTGATACTCATCCTGACGACTATCAAGAGCAGCATGAATCCTTTGCTGAAAAGTCATTTTCTATGAAGGTAAAGGTTTGCCTCCATAAGAATTTCCTTGACTCTTCATAGGGCATTGGTTAGCATAATTATCTCCTCCACGTGTAAAACATCCTCCAAGAGGACCTCTCTTTCCTAAAGATCAGTTGGTATTATCATCATTCCTTTTTGGATTAGAATCCCTATTTCCATCCCTAGATTAATTTCTATTAAATCTGGAAATTTTTCCATGATTCCTCTCTCTAGATTCCTAATTATTATTTCTCTTTTGGAAGTATGTCGAAGGATGACTCCAGTTAAATTTCCTTCGAGATCTTTCTCGAAACATCAAGATAGATTTGAGCTTCTACTCTTGCTTGATGACTTTCTCCAAAGCTTGGTCCATGGTTGTGGATCCATGTGTTGAAATTATGGCAGACAATTGAGAGGGGGGGTGAATCGGTTGTCACAAAACTTTTATCTTTTTCAGCATTTAATCTTATTTACCACTTATTAATAGATTAATGATATAACAATGAAAGCATGAATCGATAACACATGAGCAAAAACATAATCAACACACATAACACCAGGATTTTTACGTGGAAACCTGGTTAAGGGAAAAACTATGATGGGGGTTAACCCACAAGAATTATTCTCTATTAAAAGAATAGAAAAATGGGAAGGTACTTGCCTTCAGGTGCATTGCCCATAGTTCACTAGTCAAAGGAGGCTCACTGCCTACAAGAACATTCACAATGTTAACACAGAAAGGTTGAACTGAGAAACAACATCTTCTTCATGCAAGGTTCAGTTCCATTGAAGCGCACAACACCTCTGCTCTACCCCCACTCACTTCCTCACTACATCTACATCTTTTCTCACAACACCACATTTCCATGACTTCATAAAACTTATTTATACATGTCCTAAACTTTGGAATGAACATCAAAGTCAGCCAAACAATAATCTATCTAGAACATTCTCTAAGATATGCATTACAAGCAATTACAATCACAAGACTTAAAATGCTTCATACGAACCATCACACTATTAGCCAAACATAGTTGGGACTTGAATCTTCCTCGAACAACATGCCACGCTCCATAGAACTTTTCTTAGATCATCCACAATATGCACCAAGCATCCAGTTGGCCAAGACTAGAAAGAATAGTAGCACCTAAGGAGAAGTCTTCAACCACAAGCTCAATCCTCAATGTAGACCACCAACACAATAGGCACACGATCTAGAGACCACCACAAGCACAATGAAATCAACAAGAACAACCACACAACCTCAAATTACTAGAAACACTCGCATCTTCATCTGGGAACTTAAGAACACTAATTGTCATGACTGTAACACTAGAAAGATTGCTTGCAGACCTCCAAACCACTAACCACTTGAGTTGAGGATACACACCAACATCCCAAACATACTTATAGATCAGCATTCCATAATATTCCAATGCAAAGTAATCCAAACCAAATTCCTACCACTCTGTCACCTGTGAACAACTGCAAAACCTGGTTCTACTCAGATGGCCATAACTTCACCAATTCTTAATTTAGACCTCTCAAATCTTAACTGGAGTAACTTCAGACAATCCTCTACAAATCCCTTTGGTCTGCAAACTCTAATCTTCATCTCACTGGGAATGCTGATCAATCTACTTTACTGAACTACATTGTCTTCACTATTTCTGACAGAGAGATATGTTGACATCAATGACAACACATCATATGCACATATTTGTAACAATCTCCCCCTTTATCATTAATGGCAACATATGATGTGAAAATTGATTCAACCATCAAGACAAGAACATCTCGCCCTTTCTCTTATCACACCTACAACCACTTTCTTCACTGCTCCTCCTTTCACCAGCAACTACTTACTTCCATCCAAGATTTTCACATGGCTTCTCTTCCCCTTTGACATCAATGGCAAAGGGCGCATATTTGAAATCATCTCTCACCCTTAGACAAAGACAAACTAAACTCTAGAATTAACATATTAACTACTCCCCTTGAGTAGAATCCCCTTAACACCAGTCTGGATCACAAGATATGACTGTGAGTTTCACTGGACTAATGCACACTAGTGCACCTTAGTTTTGAATAGGAGGGGTAATCACCCCTAGCTTCCCTCTGAGATACTCAAAAGTGTCCTTAGGTAGAGGCTTAGTGAAGATATCCGTAATTTTATCCTTTGAGGGAAAAAAGTCCAATCTGATTTCATTCCCATTTACGTTCTCTCTCAAAAAGTGAAACTTGATGGATATGTGCTTTGTCTTTGAATACAACACTGGATTCTTTGAGATTTTTATTGCCCTTGAATTATCACAGAAGATTATAATAGGCTCTTCAAACACAATTCTGATATCCTTCAACATTTGCTTCATCCACAAGACTTGAGATCCTCTTGGTAATCTTTTGGCAATAAGGGCTTCAAGTTCTTCAAGTTCCTTCCTTTCCTTCTCATATCTGGTTAGTTTTCTTGAAGAACTTTCACCTGGATAAAATTCTTGCTTTCCAGAAACATTGGCCTTAAAAGCATATTCTGATTTAGGAAGAGAATCACCAAACTCACTCATTCCAAATGTTGAAAGCTTGCCAACCAACTAAACCCTTGTAACAGTTGTCATAGTCTTGATCTCCTCAATAGTAGCAACTTTATGCTTGTATGAAGTAGGTAAGGATCTGAGTATCTTGGCAACCATATCTGATTCTTCCAATATTCCACCAACACTCCTAATACTGCTCACAAGTTCATTCACCTTCTACATATAGGAAGTAATGTTTTCATCTTCACTCATCCTCAAACATTCATATCTACCCTTTAGGCTCTATAGCTTAGCACATTTGACATATGCATCACCTTCATGTAGGGTTTCCAGCTTCTTCCAAATTTCATGAGCAGTTTTCAATTCTAGAACATTTGTCATTTCTATATCAGTCAGGGCACTCAACAATGCTTCTTTACCTCAAATGTTGTATTCAGCTTCTTTGAGTTCATTTGGAGTTGAAGGGCCTTTCTCTGGAGGCTTATTCTCATCCTTAGTTATCAACCAATAAGGATCACCCATGCATTGCGAATGACACTCCATCTGATTCTTCCAAAGAGAGTAATTTGTTTCATCAAATCTCAGACTATCCTTCTTGTATGTTGACATCATGGATCTCCTCAAGCAGTCAAGCTTCTTTGAGAGGAACTAGCTTTGATACCAATTGTTGAAATTAGGGCAGACAACTAAGAGGGGGGGTGCATCAGTTGTCACAAAACTTTTATCTTTTGCTACATTTAATCTTCTTTACCACTTATTAACAGATTAATGATATAACCATGAAAGCATGAATCAACAACACATGAGTAGAAACATAATCAACACACATAACACCACGATTTTTACGTGGAAACCCGATTAAGGGAAAAACCATGGTGGGGGTTAACCCACAAGATTTATTCTCTATTAAAAGAATAAAAAAGTGGGAAGGCACTTGCCTTTGGGTGCACTGCCTAGAGCTCATTGCTCAAAGGAGGCTCACTACCTACAAGAACATTCACAATGTTAACACTCAAAGGTTGAACTGAGAAACAACATCTTCTTCATGCAAGGTTCAGTTCCATTGAAGCACACAACACTTCTGCTCTACCCCCACTTACTTCCTTGCTACATGCACATCTTCACTCACCACACCACATTTCCATGACTTCACAACACTTATTTATACATGTCATCGACTTTGGAATGAACATCAAAGTTGGCCAAACAATCATCTATCTGGAGCATTCTCCAAGATAGGCATTACAAGCAATTACAATCACAAGACTTAAAATGCTTCATGCAAACCATCACACTATTGGCCAAACATAGCTGGGACTTGAATCTTCCTCGAACAACATGCCACGCTCCATAGAACTCTTCTTAGATCATCCGCAACACATACCAAGCATCTGGTCGGCCAAGATTGGAAAGAACAATAGCACCCAAGGAGAAGTCTTTAACCACAAGCTCAATCCTCAATGCAGACTGCCAACACAATAGGCACATGATTCAGAGACCACCACAAGCACAATTAAATCAACAAGAACAATCGCACCACCTCAAATTACTAGAAACACTCGCATCTTCATCTGGGAACTTAAGCACACTAATTGTCATGACTGTCACACTAGAAAGATTGCTTGTAGACCTCCAAAACACTAACCACTTGAGTTAAGGATACACACCAACATCCCAAATATACCTCTGGATCTGCAGACCATAATATTCTAATGCAGAGTAATCCAGACTAAATTCCTGCCACTCTGTCACCTCTGAACAATTGTAAAACCTAGTTCTATTCAGATGGCCATAACTTCACCAATTCTTCATTCGGACCTCTCAAATATTAACTGGAGCAACTTTAGACAATCCTCTACAAAGCCCTTTGGTCCGCAGACTCTGATCTTCATCTCACTGGGAATGCTGATCAATCTACTTTACTAAACTGCACTGTCTTCACTATTTTTGACAAAGAGATATGTTGACATCAATGACAACACATCATATACAAATATTTACAACACCATGAACATCCACTTCTTTGTCAATCTAAGCATTCAAGCCCATAATAAACTTCCTTATTCTAAATCTTGCATCCTTCTGATATTGTGGCACATACTTTAATAACCTAGTAAACATTTCATAGTAT
This sequence comes from Cunninghamia lanceolata, assembly GCA_027924645.1. Lineage (NCBI taxonomy): Eukaryota > Viridiplantae > Streptophyta > Pinopsida > Cupressales > Cupressaceae > Cunninghamia > Cunninghamia lanceolata. Next base: position 90,656 of record BSBN01002031.1, read on the forward strand.
TTAGTAATAGTCATATCTCCTTGACACAGATTTTGAAAATCCATTAATTTATGGTCAAAATAAAGTTGGGGCAACCACCTTTTTTTAAATATGACTACAAATTGATCCCAAGTTAGACTCAAGGAACTCAATCCTAATTCCATTTTCTTGTTCACCCACCATGTGGACGCTTCTCCAACTAACTAGTATGCTCCCCATACAACCATGGTGATCTCAGAATAGTTTCTTATCTCTAAATACTTTTCTATTTCTATCAACCAAGCCTCATATGCATCTCCACTCACTCTTCCATCAAACTTGGGAGGTATATATGATTTCATATGCCATTTGAGAACTAGTGATGTGTCCTAGCTAATAACAACCAGGTTTACAACTCTAGTCTAGCTCTAGCTATGTATCACCCATTCTGATTGTTCAGCTATCTGGTATAGCATGAGCCAACAATGCAAGTAGTGACTTTTGCATTACTTTGGCCAAATTTTCCTATATATATACAGTCATATGTTCACTCACTCTTAAATCTTGACTTGGATACAACATTGTTATTAATTATTTAATTATTTTATACATAACAACTCTCCGAGTAAAACTTATACCACATTAGTCATGGAGACATGTACCCTTTATCTACTGGTCATTCTTGACAAGTCTAGGCTGAGAGTCTAATGACTAACATAAACATTTATTGAGTCCCTCTTTGCATCCTTGCAATCATGGGTCTATGAATTTTTGTCATCTACTCAAGTCTTGTTTACCAAATCTCATGTTCATCTTGGTCATCTATACAAACTATGTTTACATTTAAACCACATAGATTGTCAAATAAAGACTCTATCTATCTCAAATATTATTCGACTCATAAATTGTCAATAATAAGCTATAAATAGTGTAATCATTCCAAATTGAATACTTCCTTTTGTATATATCAAAGAGAGAATTCCAACCATCATGATAGTCTAAATCTTGACTTTTTGTTAACATAAGAATGTTTCCCCATACATCCTTATGGCTATTCTTAGCCTAAGATGGTTAAAATATTATTTCTTCATAAGACTAGAATATAGATAAATCAAGATAGTTACCATATTAACATCTATATAAAATTCAAACCTCTTGATCCATAGCTAATAAGAGAAGTATACTTTATACTTGCACTTCTCTTAGATCCTTTTCTAAATTGCTAATAATCCCTCTATAGGTTTCTAAACCTCAGCTTAGTTTTTCTATAAACAAACAGTCTCTTATAAGACTTGGGTTAAACTTTCACCCTTAGCCTCTATGTTGTTACATGATTGGCTTAAGACAAAAACACATTCTACCTAATTTTACCTTAGTCAGACATAGAGACATGAAAGGTCTTCTTATATCATAGTCGAACTTCATGTTCTACAGTCGGCCTTCATGATCTACAGTCAGCCTTCAAAGGATAATACACATATATATGGCCTTCTATATATCAATCGGTCATAAACTTATGCCATCAATTTTTATCATATTGCTTGACCATAAACTTGGTTTGTCGGCCTGAGTTCATAGTATTTCGGCCTACAAGTTTACACAATTGGCCACAAAGACATATATATCCAAAAGACTTCACAATTGGCCCTTATCAAAGTATACATGGCCTAAGACTTAACAACCAACCCTTATCAAAGTATACATGTCCTAACAGTTATCAGTCGGCCCTTATCAAAGTATACGTGGCCTAAGACTTATCAGTTGGCCCTTATCAAAGTATACGTGACCAAGACTTATCCATCAACCCTTATCAAAGTATATGTGGCCTAAGACTTATGAATGAGCCCATATCAAAGTATACGTGGCCTAAGACTTATCAGTCAACCCTTATCAAAGTATATGTGGGCTAAACATACCACTACCAAATGGTTTAGATACTAGTCCAACTATTTTCCGTCTGTTATCTATATAAGAATAATAATAAGGCATTAAATAGGGATAATCAACCCTCTAAGACATTTAGCTATAATGTTTTACAATAGATACATAATAAAATAAAGATAGAAAATATCCTAAGTCATTCTTTCTACCCAGAATGAAGTATAATGCTTTCAAACACAATTATAAATCCTCAGTCGAGGATGGTCAATATATTACCTCTATATATTCTATTTCAATTGCCAATAATGTAAAACATATCAGGATACTTGCAGTATCTCATACACTTGTATATGGAGAACTTACATGTTCTTTATCATAGGCAGCACACTAAGTATCTTACTTTATGTGTTCCTCCTCTCTCTCTCTCTCTCTCTCTCTCTCTCTCTCTCTCTCTCTCTCTCTCTTTTCCTTCAAACTCTCCTTCCCATCTAAATCCCTTCTTCTCTCACATCAAACACTTCCTTATAAGTCTAAAAACTGCTTTGCCCAAGTTATGGGTGCTCATAATTACACCACTCCAAAGCTTACTCAAATATTCTCGTAGCTCTCCACATGCAAAAGGTTGGTGGAGAAAATGGGGCTATTCCTACACTCCACTCGCAAGCATTTACGGAGTTTGCTTTGAAGAACAAGGAGATTCTTTAAATTTATCTAACATAATTATTAACTATTACAATAATATTTGTAATAATAAAATAACAATAATAGTAATATTAATCCTAATAATAATCAATAAATCGACATAGCTGTGAGGTTGATTATTTATCCTTCCTTATTTTGATCACTTTGCATTTCCGTTGATGACATTATCAGACTTTTAGAGATTATGGTTTCATTATGTGGATTTGATTAGATCTCCTAATTTTTGTTATGACATTGATTAGACATATGGTGGTTCGATTTGATCATATATTGATGCTATGTTGAGACTAGACATGCGAGATATATTAGATGATGTTTTGTGATGTGACTTCTAGTTCTTTATGTGATGATGATTATGTGACATTTGATAGAAAAATGTAGTTTAATTCAGAATTATGTTATAAATGATTATTGTTGTATTCAATGGCATGAATTTATTTCCAGTTGCTTCGGCTATGATTATTCATGATATGATTGACACTTGATCGAGATGTGTAGGAATTACATTCCTAGGCCATGGGAAATTGGAGGTAGAATTCACACATATGTTATTCCCTGTGAAACTGATCCATTCCCAAGAGGGATGAGGATCACGTTTGAATTGAGTGTTGGTTTAAGTGCTTGATTGTTATTTTATCATTTTGGCCTAGTACCCCCTTTGTTTAAATTAATTATATCATGTGTTGTATAATTTTTATTGACTTATACCACTTGGTATTGTTTTTATTTTTGAGGCTATTTAAAGTAGATTTTTGACTCCCTAGGTGAACCTTAGTGTCTCAAAATTTACCCTAGGTGGTTACCCATGTGTCTAGGGTCAATTTTGACTAACTAAACCTTGGGATAACTCACTTGTGGTCACTCTAAACTGAGGTTTAGTCAAAGTGACTAAATTTGAATTAGATAAGGGTGGGAGATGAGTCATGCTTTGGGAAGGACTCATCTCCCTTCCCAATGTTTGGGAATCCATTCACTAAGGAGACTTAGGAGGTCTCCAAGACTCCCAAGTGTGTGGGATCTTCCTCCAAGGCTCTCACACATGTGTGAGAGCATCTTGGAGGGAGATGACTCTCTTAGAGAATAATAGGATGCCATATGGCATCCCTTATCCTCGTGGAGGCTTGGAGGGGAATGCCACCTCACCACTTGTTCTCTCACACATGTGTGAGAGCACAAGTGGATAAGGTGAGGATTAAGATGGAATTGGAAGATGACACTTGTCACCCTCACACTTCCTCTCCCTTGCAAGTGGCATAGGAGGAGGAAGGAGAAGGGGACAAGTGTCACCTTCTCATTCCTCAAGGTCAAATTAGAAGGCCTATATTACTTCCTCTTGTTGAGGAGTGTGGGGTTCTGGCACTTTGGAGATTTTTTTCTATTTTGAGCTATTTTTGGGGAAGTTAGAGAGATTTTGGAGATTGGAAGGTTTGGAGAAGTTTGGAGATCATCACCAAAGTGCTTCGATTATAGGGCTTTTGAAGGTAAGCTTCATGACTATGTTCTTTACCCTTGCTTATTTTATTATGATATGTTGTAGATTTCTTGTTTGTTGTTTCATTTTTGTGTGGGATGGGAGTTTGGTGAGAGCACCTCCATTTGGAGGTAAGACTCAACTTGTTTGGGGTAGGGGAAAGGAACCTCCTCGAGGTCACCTCCATATTCTATGCTATTTATGGCCTTGAGGGCTTTTTACTTGTTGTGGAGATTATTTGTATGGCAAGAGTGCCATGGAAGTTTATTTTGAGATATTTGGAGAGTTGTGATTTTGGAGGTTTTGGCTTGAGGCAATGAGACTTGGTATTTGGTATTTTTGGTGTGGCCTTTGAGTAGAGGAGTCCATTCCCTACCCCCATCAAAATTATTTTCATGAGTTGTGTTATGTGTATATCCTTGGGGTTAATTTTTGTGTTGTTGCTTTGATGCTTGTTTTGGTGTGTTTGCAACCATGTGAATCCCTACCTCTCTAGCTTGGAGGTGACCCACTTGTGGGTCTACGGTAGGGAGGAGGGCATTTCGAAGTGGCTGGGTTTCCCTTCTTGTTGTGTATTTATTGTAGGTGCTTGTTGAAGAAATGAAGCTTTGAAGAAGCTCATTTTTTTGTTGCTTTGGTCATTTGTTGTTGGTTGTTTGAGCCTTGGCCTTTGTGGCCCTATTGTAAATTTTGACAAGTTATTCTTGCTATCATGTTTGCTGTTATAGAGAAATGTGAATGTGAAGTATCATTGAATGAAACATTGGTTAAATTTATTTATCATATTTTGAGCTTGTGGGTGTATGAAGATACATATTATATTTTTGCTGTGTATTCTCTATGTTGTGGAGTTTATGGTTTGAGTAATGCATGAGAAGTATATATATTTGTTGTCATTGTTCTTACAAAAAAAAACATACACCAGTTGTTGTATAAATTTTATTGCATATAAAGAAAAGAAGATAGAAATTTAAGTGAATTATTTTCTGTTAAGTTGCTTGAAATTTTATGATTAATAGTTGCTGTCCAGGAATATAGGTTGTTGAAAATTTAGATAAAAATATATTTTCTACCTTGTAAGATTCTTTAAAAAAAAAGGGTTATCTATGTATGTTTATGTTTTTTTTTTTTAAAGGGAAAGAAATGCTACTGAATTATTTTCTATTACAAATTTGAGAGAGTTAGTATTTCTGTTATTTATACCATTGTTGTGAGAAAATTAGTTTAATGGGTATATATATAATTATACATATATATATATATATGTGTATAAAAATATATATATACTTTTTTTAAAAATCTAATTGCTATTCATTTTGGATTTATCACTGTGTAAACATAGAGATTAGAAGAGAAACTAAACCATATATAAGTTTTGTATATATATATGTGTGTGTGCGCATATATATAATTATATATACATTAATAGAAGAAAGTATTTATACTGTGATTTTTTTAAGAGCAGTATGTATATATATATATATATATATATATAAATGGAATATAGAACGATAAAATTTTAATGTTAAAAAAATTTGCAGAGATCTGAATGTATAGCGGACTAAAATTTAAAGTTCGCAGATATTGTAAATAAAAATATAGATCTGACGAATTGTGGGCATAGCACCCACAACCCCCCCTCTGTGACTCTTAGTGTAGGCAGGTGTGGGGAGGAGGCGGTGCCTCCTCCCCACACCCCAAAAACCCCAACCCCACCTCCTGAGCATATCTTGTTCACCGCTCTCCGCTCCATTCACCCCCAAACCCTCCTCTGTGGCCGTCACCCCCTTACTCCCCCTCTCCACAGTGACCTTCCCTTCAACCCTTTTACCTGTAGTTCTCCTCAGCAGTGGTGGAAGCAACAACTCATCCCCTCGCCCTTGTTTGATGTCGTTTGGCCTATGATCATCCTTGCCTGGATTTGTTAACCCTTTTGCATAATCTTTAGTTAAACCTATATATATATATATATATCTGTTTATATATAAAAATAAATAAATAAATAAAATAGCAATAACTCTACTAAGTATACCTCCGTGAGAGGTAGTAGAGGGCTCCATTCATGGCTTTCACCCTTTTTTTTTCCAAACCCTAACCTGCATAAAACAAAGAAGAAAACAAAACAAAAAGAAAATGGGGAAAGATTGAGATAGAGAAGTTAGGACAACAAAAGGAAAACAATAAAATAAAAATTAGGGCTTCTCAAATTTGAAGAACAATATCTTTTCTTATAAGAGGAGAGCATGAGGAAAATTGTTTTATTCTTATTTTTAAACTCTCTATTTTTTCCTTATCTTTTTATTTCTTGTGCCTCATTTAATTTTGTTTAAGTTTTAATTGGGAGGTTAAATTTTTGAATTATTGTCTTGGGAATGGTATTTTTAAGGGGAGGGATTAATTTGTGTTATTTTGTGAAGTGTATTCCCCTTATTTTTAATTCATTTTAATTGGGGCATTTATTAGATTTCCTAGCATGCTTTAATTATTTTATTTGTTTATCAATTTCATTATTATTTTACAGGAAAGAGTGTTTTAATCTTTCCCCCTCTATTAATTTTTGAGTTAGTTAATAAATATAATGCCAAAATTATATTTATTAACGGACTCAATTTTGAGATTTAATTTGGTATATCTTAGTTATTTTATTATTTAAAATTCGAGTTTTAATATATTTTATTGCAAGTCGATTTATTTGGATTGGGTGAAGTATTTAAATCTTAAATTGTTCTTAAGTTTAAACTTTATTCTTAAATTTTGTTTAATTTCTTATTGGTGTTTTATTTTAAAATTTTTAATTCAATTATTGAAAATGCGTTATGCTATCAAAATTTTCCTAGATTCTAGGGTTTTAATTTTTCGATGCTTTATTAACTATTATTTTACCATTCCACTTTATCATGCGTCTATCATGCCATTATTTCTAAATCATTATTTTGATTTCATTTTTTATCTAAGTTAGGGTTTGGTTTCGAATATGACGAAATCCCCTCCTCACCAAGGAAACATAGGGTTCGGATTGAAATCATTCTAACCCTATAAGCAGCATGCTTCATGTTGCATACCTCATAGACGGCTATCATCACGCAGGGGACTATGTAGGACAACGCACTTCCCCGAATTATGTTGACATGTTTATGCCTTATGTGTATTGCCACCGAGCATGCAGACGCATGTGAGGGGGTTTCTAGGGATAGGTAGAAAAGTTTTTTGTATTTCGTGTCATGACCACATGGCAAATGTGGACATGACGCGTGTGTTGTATGTTGTGACCACATGGGAAATGCGGGCATGACATTTGGTATCAGAGCCCAAGTTTAAACACTGGGCTTGTTTAGGGCACATTATTATTTCTAAAACTTTGATTAATTTTTGGTTACCTCATTTTTGTAGGATGCCTCCCCAACGAGTTCGGTGAGTGCAGTCCCGCCACACTGCATCCGCTGAGGTGCATAGGGATTCTTCAGCTGAGGGACAGGCACAGCCAGCCCCACAGGTACTGCAGGCACCACCGGCCCTACCAAATATTGGGCCATAGATTTTACAGGCATTATCGGCAGTTTTAGATAGGCTTCCACTGGCCGGAGTTGAGCCACGCATAGAGCCATGTGTTGAACCCCGCAAGGATCCACAAGAGGAGCCACAAGTAGAGTCCCATTTCGAGCCATGTGTGGAGCCCTGCGTTGAGCTGCGAGGGGCACCACATGTGGAGCCATATGTTGAGGTTCCAGATACGATGGTAGAGGAGGTTGGATCGGCCAACAGGGCCCATAGCAGGAGCCCTCCATGTCATGCTAGGTGTGAGGAGGCAGTACGAGTAGAGCACATTGTTCACAAGCCTTATGATTATCACATAGATGAGCCTATCAGAGGGCACAGAGACAAAGGAGATCCCATTAGGGATTTGTTGAGGCTAAACCCTCCTACTTTCATCAGAACCATAGAGGGAGCTGAGGTAGAGGCCTGGATCATCAGCTTAGACAGATGCTTCATGTTGCATCCTTACAAGGGAAACACGAAGGCTCGTGTGGTAGTCCACCTGTTGTGAGATGTAGCAGCTACTTAGTGGCTCATTAAGGAGTGCAAGGGTCACCTATCATTAGACACACTCACATGGGAGACCGAGCTCTTCAATGCATGATACTTATCAGATCACTACCGGCAGTGTCGCATAGATGATTTTCATGACCTTCAGCAGAGAGGACTTATAGTTTCTCAGTATGAGGGTAGATTTACCGAGTTGTCTCGATATGTGGAGTATCTCCATGACCAGAAACTCCTAGTTCATAAGTTTATCAGAGGACTGAACCATAGCATAGCAGGACCTATTCGCATGGCAAACCCCTAGAGTTTGAGTGATGCTACCGAGAAGGCATATATTGCTGAGGAGATACAGGGATGAGGGTAGAGTTCACACACTTAGTTTCAAGATCGTGGGCAGTAGCAACATCAGTAGAGGTTTTGCAGACCATCACAGCCACCTCATAGGGGAGGATTTAGTTCCACACACTTACCTCCTAGGACCCCACAGTAGCAGTAGCAGCAGAGAGCGAGGACAAAGCAGAGGGCACATGGGGGCATAATAGACGTTAGCAGCAATAGGGCCCATGCAAAGATCAGAGGCAGTAGGGACCACCTGTGGGACCTGCGAGATCACAACAGTCATACAGGGGCTCACAGGGGTCCACAGGTAGATCAGGGCAGCAACAGTCGAGTAGGACTTAGACTGGACAAGTACGGGCTAGGGGCCCATGTTATGTGTCTGGTGGAGCAGGATATCTAGCCAGAGAGTGTCCACAGGGCTTTACAACATGGGCAGCTTCATGTAGGAGGATCAGAGTAGATGGTTGGAGATGTGGGTAGGTCCCACCATATGTTCGTAGCAGTTGATAACCACCAAGCTAATTTTTAGGCATCAGTGATCAAGACATTAGGTATGATAGGGGTGTCCCCATTTCTATTCTCTTTGACTCTGGTGCTATTGACTCTTTCATATCTCCATCATTAGTGGAGTGTTGCAGGTTGGTGGCCTCTAGGAAGTGTGATACATGGGTGGTTGAGTTGGCCTTAGGGGCGAAGATGATAGTAGATGCCTTAGTCCATGACTGTGAGATTTCTTTGGGACCCTTTGCCATAGTATGTTATCTTAGAGTTATGACAATAGGATCCTACGATGTGGTTTTGGGTATGGACTAGCTTGTGGCTCATTGAACCAAGCTAGATTGTCGCCGAAAGGTGATCAACTGCTTAGACGATCAAGGTACATCAGTTGAGATAGTGGGCATGTAGAAGCCCACAGCAGTGCGTATGATATCTGCTCAGTAGCTTAAGTGCTACATGCAGAATGGATGCCAGATGTTTGCTATCATACTGAGTGATAGATCAGATGACGAGCCTAAGACATATTTGGATGATCATCCCATCCTTAGAGAGTTTGCCGATGTTTTTCCAGCAGAGTTACCAGGAATGCCACCCCGTCATGAGGTAGACTTTCATATTGACTTAGTGTCAGGTGTCAAGCTAGTGTCTCATGCACCCTACAGGATGACCACTCATGAGCTCACAGAGCTCAAGTTACAGTTGGAGGACTTGCTCGAGAAGGGGCACATTTAACTAAGAATTTCACCTTGGGGTGCTCCTGTCATCTTCGTGAAGAAGAAGCATGGGTCTCTTTGATTATGCATGGATTATAGGTAGTTGAATAAGGTGACGGTGAAGAACTATTATCCTCTGCCTAGGATTGACAATCTCTTCGATCAGATGCAAGGAGCCAGAGTGTTCTCTAAGATTGACCTGAAGTTTGGTTACCATCAGTTGCGTATCACAGAGGCGGACATCCATAAGACCACCTTTCGAACTTGTTATGGCCACTATGAGTTCACTGTGGTCCCCTTCAGTTTGACAAACACCCCTGCAGTGTTCATGAGTCTCATGAACGGGGTGTTCCATACCTACTTAGATCGGTTCGTGATTATTTTCCTCGATGACATTTTGATCTATTCACGGACCGAGGAGGAGCACGAGGAGCACCTACATCAGGTTCTACAGTGTTTGAGGGAGCAGAATCTTTATGGGAACTTGGCGAAGTGTGCATTTTTTAGGACAGAGGTACAGTATCTGAGGCATATCCTATCTGGCAATGGAATCTTAGTAGATCCATCGAAGATCAGGGCTATCAGAGATTGGCCAGCACCCACAAGCGTGACAAAGGTCAAGAGTTTTATGGGGTTAGCTATTTATTACCATCGCTTTGTTGAGGGTTTTTCTTAGATAGCTCACCCCATCACTTCCCTTTAGTGGAAAGGGAAGAGCTTTTTAAGGATTGAGCAGTGTGAGAGGGCCTTTGGGGTCCTCAAGGAGTGTCTTACCAATGCTCCCATTTTAGCGGTTCCTGATCCTGCAGCAGATTTTATGGTTTGCACAGATGCATCACCTGAGGGTTTGGAAGTCATACTTATGCAGGGTGGTAGAGTGATTACGTATGAGTCACGAAAGTTCAAGACCTATGAGATGAACTACCCCACTCACGATTTAGAGTTAACAGCAGTGGTTCATGCTCTAGTTTGTTGGAGGCATTTCTTATTGGGTCGTCGCTTTGAGTTCCATTCAGATCACCACAGTCTTTAGTATATCTTTACACAGCCGAATCTGAATGCCCGTCAGTGGCATTGGATGGAGTTTCTTTGCGAGTATGACTTTGATGTCCACTACGTCAAAGTGAAGGAGAATGTGGTTGCTGACACATTGAGTCAGAGGCACCATGAGCTCTTGAATTGACTCTGAGTGTGGACTTGAGAGGAGGCATTATTCAGCATCTGCCTGAGGATGAGTGGTTTCTTGAGGTGTAACAGGAGATCAGTTCACAAAGGGCCCTTGTGGGCAAGTTTGTAGGGTATTCACTTGAGGAAGATGGGTTACTTCGTCATCGACAGTGCATCTCTGTACCCCACACAGGTGACCTACGTACTGTAGTGTTATCAGAGGCTCACATAGCACCATATGTGGCACATCTGGGGGTGAAGAAGATGCATGCCAACCTACGACAGCTATACCATGGGGTGGGTATGAGACGGGATATTACAGAGTTTGTTGCTCGATGCCTTGAATGTCAGAGGGTCAAGGCTGAGCATCAACATCCAGCGGGTCTTTTATACCCACATGAGATACCTGAATGGAAATGGGACACCATTTCCATGGATTTTATTGTTGGTCTTCCTATGTCTTCATGTCGCCATGATGCCATCATGGTGACAGTCGATAAGTTGACCAAGGTGTTGCGTTTCTCACCTCTACGCATGATGTACAATGCACCAGCAGTGGGGAGAGTATTCTTAAATGATATTGTGAGATTACATGGAGTACCTCACCGCATAATTTCTGATAGGGATCCAGTGTTCACTTTAGCATTTTGGAGAGCCTTGCAGTAGGCGTTGGGCACACAGCTCAACTTTAGCTTCGCTTATCATCCCGAGACAGATGGACAGACAGAGCGGGTGAGTCAGGTGTCAGAGGACATGTTTCGTATGTATATTATGGACCATCAATCTAGATGGGAGGAGTATCTGTATCTGGTTGAGGTTTCCTACAATAATGGGCATCACAACTCGTTGGGTATGCCTCCTTTTCAGGCTTTATATGGTAGACCATGTAGGACACCATTGAGTTGGGATCGAATAGAGGGCAGGGTTGCCATTGGTCCAGAGTTAGTTCAGGACATGGAGCAACAGGTCACACTAATTAGGCATAGAATTCAGGAGGCACAGGATAGACAGAAGAAGTATGTCGATGCTAAGAGGATTGATTGGAGCTTCTCAGTGGGTGACAGGGTTTTCCTTAGAGTGCGGCCACACAAGAGTCCAATCCATTATGGAAAGGGCTCTAAGCTCGCACCACAGTTTGTAGGACCTTTTGAGATCTTAGAGCGGATAGGACCTGTTGCCTATTATCTAGCGTTGCCACCTAGCCTATCACATATCCACGATGTCTTTCATATTTCTGTATTGAGGCGATATATATATGATTTATCTCACATATTGTACTAGAGTGCTCTACAGGTAGAGACAGACGGGCAGTTAGCTTTGGAGCCAATTCACATATTGGCTCGTCAGACGCTGGGCCTTCGAGGTCGAGAGCTGGACTAGGTTAGGGTCCAGTGGGATCGTTATGATGAGGTCACAACAACTTGGGAGGGTGCAGCTAGTTTGAGGACACTTTAACCTCACCTTTTTGATGACTTCCAGGAGGAAGTTTAGTCTTAGGGGGGGAGGATGTGAGGCTGATTATTTTTGCTTTCTTATTTTGATCACTTTACATTTCTGTTGATGACATTATCAAACTTTTAGAGACTATGGTTTCATTATGTGGATTTGATTAGATCTCCTGATTTTTGTTATGACATTGATTAGACATATGGTGGTTCAATTTGATCATATATTGATGCTATGTTGAGACTAGACATGCGAGATATATTAGATGATGTTTTGTGATGTGACTTCTAGTTCTTTATGTGATGATGATTATGTGACATTTGATAGAAAAATGTAGTTTAATTCAGAATTATGTTATAAATGATTATTATTGTATTCAATGGCATGAATTTAATTCCTGTCGCTTCAGCTATGATTATTCATGATATGATTGACACTTGATCGAGATGTGTAGGAATTACATTCCCAGGCCATGAGAAATTGGAGGTAGAATTCACACATAAGTTATTCCCTGTGAAACTGATCCATTCCCAAGAGGGATGAGGATCATGTTTGAATTGAGTGTTGGTTTAAGTGCTTGATTGTTATTTTATCATTTTGGCCTAGTACCCCCTTTGTTTAAATTAATTATATCATGTGTTGTATAATTTTTATTGACTTATACTACTTGGTATTTTTTTAATTTTTGAAGCCATTTAAAGTAGATTTTTGACTCCCTAGGTGAACCTTAGTGTCTCAAATTTTACCCTAGGTGGTTACCCATGGGCCTAGGGTCAATTTTGACTAACTAAACCTTGCGATAACTCACTTGTGGTCACTCTAAACTGAGGTTTAGTCAAAGTGACTAAATTTGAATTAGATAAGGGTGGGAGATGAGTCATGCTTTGGGAAAGACTCATATCCCTTCCCAATGTTTGGGAATCCCTTCACTAAGGAGACTTGGGTGGTCTCCATGACTCCCAAGTGTGTGGGATCTTCCTCTAAGGCTCTCACACGTGTGAGAACATCTTGGAGGGAGATGTCTCTCTTAGAGAATAAGAGGATGCCGTATAGCATCCTTTATCCTTATGGAGGCTTGGAGGGGAATGCCACCTCACCACTTGTTCTCTCACACATGTGTGAGAGCACAAGTGGATAAGGTGAGGATTGAGATGGAATTGGAGGATGAAACTTGTCACCCTCACACTTCCTCTCCCTTGCAAGTGGCATAGAAGGAGGAAGGAGAAGGTGACAAGTGTCACCTTCTCATTCCTCAAGGCCAAATTAGAAGGCCTATATTACCTCCTCTTGTTGAGTACTGTGGGGTTCTTGCACTTGGGAAATTTTTTTCTATTTTGAGCAATTTGGGGGAAGTTAGAGAGATTTTGGAGATTGGAAGGTTTGGAGAAGTTTGGAGATCATCACCAAATGTGCTTCCATTATAGGGCTTTTGAAGGTAAGCTTCATGACTATGTTCTTTACCCTTTCTTATTTTATTATGATGTGTTGTAGATTTGTTGTTTGTTGTTTCATTTTTGTGTGGGATGGGAGTTTGGTGAGAGCACCTCCATTTCGAGGTAAGGCTCAACTTGTTTGGGGTAGGGGAAAGGAACCTCCTTGAGGTCACCTCCATATTCTGTGCTATTTATGGCCTTGAGGGTTTTTTACTTGTTGTGGAGATTATTTGTATGGCAAGAGTGCCATGGAAGTTTATTTTGAGATATTTGGAGAGTTGTGATTTTGGAGGTTTTGGCTTGAGGCCATGAGACTTGGTATTTGGTATTGTTGGTGTAGCCTTTGAGTAGAGGGGTCCAGTCCTTACCCCCATCAAACTCATTTTCATGAGTTGTGTTATGTGTATATCCTTGGGGTTAATTTTTGTGTTGTCATTGCTTTGATGCTTGTTGTGGTGTGTTTGCAACCGTCTGAATCCCTACCTCCCTAGCTCGGGGGTGACCCATTTGCGGGTATACGGTAGGGAGGAGGACATTTCGAAGTGGCTGGGTTTCCCTTCTTGTTGTGTATTTATTGCAGGTGCTTGTTGAAGAAATGGAGCTTTGGAGAAGCTCATTTTTGTGTTGCTTTGGTCATTTGTTGTTGATTGTTTGAGCCTTGGCCTTTGTGGCCCTATTGTAAATTTTAACAAGTGATTCTTTCCATCATGTTTGCTATTATAGAGAAATGTGAATGTGAAGTATCATTGAATAAAACATTGGTTAAATTTATTTATAATCTTTTGAGCTTGTGGGTTTATGAAGATACACGTTATATTTTTACTGTTTATTCTCTATGTTGTGGAGTTTATGGTTTGAGTAATGCATAAGAAGTATTTATATATATATATATATATATATATATATATATATATATATATATATATATATATATATATATATATATATATATTTGATGTCATTGTTCTTACAAAAAAAAAACTATACACCAGTTGTGGTATAAATTTTATTGCATATAAAAAAAAGAAGATAGAAATTTAAGTGAATTATTTTCTATTAAGTTGCTTGAAATTTTATGATTAATAATTGTTGTTCAAGAATATAGGTTGTTGAAAATTTAGATAAAAATGCATTTTCTACCTTGTAAGATTCTTTCAAAAAAAAAATAGGGTTATCTATATATGTTTATGCTTTAAAAAAAAAAGGAAAGAAATGCTACTGAATTATTTTCTTTTACAAATCTGAGAGAGTTAGTATTTCTGTTATTTATACCATTGTTATGAGAAAATTAGTTTAATGGGTATATATATAATTATACATATATATATGAAAATATATATACACTTTTTTTTAGAAATCTAATTGCTGTTCATTTTGGATTTATCATAGTGTACACACAGAGATTAGAAGAGAAACTAAACCATATATAAGTTTTGTATATATTAATATAAAAATATATATATATATATATATATGTGCAAATATATAATTATATATATATTAATAGAAGAAAGTATTTATACTGTGATTTTTTTGAAGAGCAGTATGTATATATATATATATATACATATACATATACATATATATATATATATAAATGGAATATACAACAATGAAATTTTAATATTAAAAAAATTTACAGAGATCTAAATGTATAGCGGACTAAAATTTAAAGTTCGCAGATATTGTAAATAAAAATATAGATCTGAGGGACTGTGGGCGTAGCACCCACAACCCCCCTCCCTGACTCTTAGTGTAGGCAAGTGTGGGGAGGAGGCAGTGCCTCCACCCACACCCACGGGTGTGGGTGGAGGTATCGCCTCCTCCCCACACCTCAAAAACCCCAACCCCACCTCCCGAGCATATCTTGTTTTCCGCTCTCCACTCAATTCACCCCCAAACTCTCCTCTGCAGCCGTCACCCCCCTTACTTCCCCTCTCCACAGTGACCTTCCCTTCAACCCTTTTACCTGTAGTTCTCCTCGGTGGCGGCGGCGGCAGTAACTCATCCCCTCGCCCCTGTTTGATGTCATTCAGCCTACGGCCATCCTTGCCTAGATCTATTAACCATGTTGCATAATCTTTAGTTAAACCTATATATATATATCTGTTTATTTATAAAATAAATAAATAAAATAGCAATAACTTTGCTGAGTATACCTGCGTGAGAGGTAGCAGAGGGCTCCATTCATGGCTTTCACCCCTTTTTTTTTTCAAACCCTAACCTGCATAAAATAAAGAAGAAAACAAAACAAAAAGAAAAGGGGGAAAGATTGAGATAGAGATGTTAGGGCAACAAAAGGAAAACAATAAAATAAAAACTAGGGCTTCTCAAATTTGAAGACCAATATCTTTTCTTATAAGAGGAGAGTGAGGAAAATTGTTTTATTCTTATTTTTAAACTCTCTATTTTTTCCTTGTCTTTTTATTTCTTGTGCCTCATTTAATTTTGTTTAAGTTTTAATTGGGAGGTTGAATTTTTGAATTATTGTCTTGGGAATGGTATTTTAAAGGGGAGGGATTAATTTTTGTTATTTTGTGAAGTGTATTCCCCTCATTTTTAATTCATTTTAATTAGGGCATTTATTTTATTTCCTAGCATGCTTTAATTATTTTATTTGTTTATCAATTTCGTTATTATTTTATGGGAAAGAGTGTTTTAATCTTTCCCCCTCCTCTATTAATTTTTGAGTTAGTTAATAAATATAATGCCAAAATTATATTTATTAACGGACTCAATTTTGAGATTTAATTTGGTATATCTTAGTTATTTTATTATTTAAAATTTGAGTTTTTATATATTTTGTTGCAAGTCAAGTTATTTGGATTGAGTGAAGTATTTAAATCTTAAATTGTTCTTAAGTTTAAACTTTATTCTTAAATTTTGTTTAATTTCTTATTTGTGTTTTATTTTAAAAATTTTAATTCGATTATTGAAAACACGTTATGCTATAAAATTTTTCCTAGATTCTAGGGTTTTAATTTTTTGATATTTTATTAACAATTATTTTACCATTCCACTTTATCATGCATCCATCATGCCATTATTTCTAAATCATTATTTTGATTTTATTTTTGATCTGAGTTAGGGTTTCGTTTCAAATCTGACGAAATCCCCTCCTCACCTAGGAAACTTAGGGTTCGGATTGAAATAATTCTAACCCTATAAGCAGCACACTTCGTGTTACATACCCACTAGATGGCTATCATCACACAGGGGATTGCATAGGACAACGCACTTTCCTGAATTATGTTGACATGTTTACGCCTTATGCGTATTGCCACCGACCACGTAGACATGTGCGAGGGGGTTCCTAGGGATAGGTAGAAAAGTTTTTCGTATTTCGTGTCATGACCACACTGCAAATGTGGACATGACATGTGTGTTGTGTGTTATGATTGCATGGGAAATGTGGGCATGACAATAGCACTTACCTAGTAGGTGTCGATATCGTGCACTTTCGACTATTAAATGTGTTCATTTGAAGGACACTTATCAATGGGGAAAAATTCTCACAAGTTGACTAAGATTAGACATGAAAATAAAACATGTTTAGTTGACTTAAACTTGTCAACTTATCATCCAAAGACATACACCAGGCTTCTAACAGATGACAAAAGAGATTTAACTTTTGTCACAATTACGACACATCTGACAAGAACTAACATGATCTCTTACTAAATTTTGTGTGTGTGTGTTTCCAGATGGCATAAAGTTCATTGTATTCTCATGATCTAGCATCTGATCCAAGGCGATACTCTCTCTCTCCTCATATCGAAGGTAATTACAACATTGTTCCTCAATCCACCTTAGTTACATGATTGTAGTTAGTCCATTTCATAATTTTAACCACATGTTTTTGATTATATAAGGCGGATAAAACAAGGGGTCGAACCCTTACAAAACAGTAAAAAGAAACCCCAGAGGCATCAGCACAAAAGAGCCTCGAACCAGTCACAACATAACCCACTTAACCAGTAGAAATAGCATAGACAACATAACCAGTCTAAAAATAGGATATATGAAAAAGCAGAGTATCAATAGCATAAAAGAAACTAGAACTAAGGAGAAAGGTTCTCCCGTCTTTTAACCAAGGATTCAATAAATTCATCCAACCTTTTGAAATTCTCTTCTTTGTCATCAGCAGCAGTAGTCCCAAGATCTTGCAACACAGAAAGATTAAGTAAAACAGTACGCTTGAGCATAGTGGAAAAAGACTGCTCTAGCTTCTCAACATGGCCCCTTAGGACAGCAATGTCATTCCTGTAACCAATATCTTCCTCCATTTTATCAGCAACTTCCTCCACAAACATCTTTCCCCCTTCATCAGTATTATCCTTAGAATCACCAACAGCACCACTAGAAACCTCCATCAATTTATTCCCATTCTTACCCTCGGCATCTTCAGAAATCTCCTGAACTTCCAGAACCTTGGCCTCACGACCTTGAGTGGATTCTTCAGACACACTCTCTGAATAATCTATAAGTTTACCTTTAGGCGCAGGTTTTCCAGCAATCCTCCCTGACCTCCTAATCCCAGAGGAAAAGCCCTCCTTCGTATCCTTAGCAGACAGTTTAGATTTATTGCCCGGTCCCACAGGGGTACTGGCAAGATTTTTAGGGCTCCCCACAGCATCCCCCACAGTTTCCTCTTCCACCTCCCTTATTTTCCTCTTCTTGCTCTTCACACTACCTTTGGAGACTGGAGTGTGGGTAGCAGTCACCATGGGAATCTCCTCATTAGACAGAGACGAAGAAACCCCTTTCAACTTATGAGAAATAGGGGAAGGGCAAGGTTCTTCAGATATAGCAGTATCATCAGGGTTGGCAGACATTTCACCGCTATGAGTTTGGATAGGTTTAGGCGGCTCCAAGGCAAGGTAGAAATTGTATAAGTAGAGGATGAGACCCTAGTGCAGGGGAATGGGTTTCTTGGAAGGTTTTTTAGCCAACTTAGCTTTAACCCTAAAAATTGAATGCTCAAGGGAAGACAGTAAATAAAACAAGAAACTAATATGAGCATTACATCTAAAATGATTCAGAAGAGGGAGATGATAATTGTAAAACCTAGTAAAATGCCTCTCCAAAGTGAAGTATTTCATTAGGAGGAAACACATTTCATCCCACGGCTCTGGCAGCTTGGCCTGTTCGAACCCTCCCTGGTAAGGAACAAGTTCTTCACCTTCCCCAAGGAATAACTTCTAGTTAGAATGGTCCACCACTTTTACTTTCCTTTGCAGCTTGGTCCTCTTAGTCGACATGCCAGATGCCATAGCAAGAACTTTCTCAGAAATCTCAAACCCAAATCCCCCCACCATGACTCTACGGTTTTGCCAGGGCCTAGCGAATTGCTCAGATAAATTTTCATCATAGCCATTAAGTCATTCCAAATAAGGGCTGATATCGTCTTCCTTACAGTAGTGCTAGACCACAGCATTGTCCTTAAACTCACAATAGGAAAATGGCTCCATTTTGATCCTATCTCCTCCCATTTTAGCCTTCTAGACAAAAGCACATAACCCCCAAAAACAGAAATTCACAGAGTTATTGTGAAAGGTAAAATTAACTGTTTGACAGGGAATTATGATAATTATAAATCTGCACGCCTTATCATTGATGAGAGCCGCCTTACGAAAGACCAATTGACACCTACTCTTCCCATGCTCGAACATAATTTTTAGGCATTCGCTATAATTAGTAGATAAGCAACTCGCCTTAACACAAGGGAGTAATAAATTATTTAACCACATGTTAAATAATGACGTGATAAATAATTTTCTTGCATATAAATTAATACAAAACAAATGCATTTCTCATCATTACTATGATCATAATATTTTCTTTGACCATCTATCTATCTTTTCAAAAATAAAGAAAATAAATACATTAGCTTTAAAAATGGGGTGTGACAAATGAGGCTTGGAAAATCCTTGTACAACATTGTAGTTCTTCTAGTGTTCCCCTTGGGAAACAAGCCTGGAAGGGGACTGGGCTTCACACTATTCTTACTATGAAGGATTTTGTTCAAGTTTGGGGGACTTTTTTATCAAAAGTATTTGGAAATCTTAGGAAGCCATGAAGCCTTAGCTTCTTTGGAATGATATTGGACTCCACAATGGCCTTTCCATTAATCAACAGTCTATATAGTGGTCTCTAGTTATTACTTGTCAAGATTGTCCCCAAGGGTTGCTAAAATTCCTTGGCTCTGTGCCTTGTTGTTTTTTAAGGAAGGTATCGAGACCCTTCCTGACTTGATCTCTAGAACAACATGGAATTTTCTTTCCTAGCCTGAGGTTAAAGAAAAATTCCATTTGTGCACTCAAGATCATGAAACTTTCTAGGAGATTATTGCAACTATGCCATTGGATATTATTCATAAGATTGGGGTTCATAGTTTCAAACTGTGGCAGAAAGATTGGAAATGGCACCCTAACACACCTTTTTGCAATTACAAACCTCATAAGGGGTATTTATGAATTTTTCCTCTTTTGCCTATGGTTCTTGAATTGAACCAACAATCGTTACTTCAATCATCTTAATTGTTTGGCAACACATGTTTATTACACTTATTTCTATGTAAATCATAACACAAAATTAACATATACTAATTATTAAGTGGCATGACAATAAAAAAATAATCATAACAATAATAATTATTCCCTCCTATTTTCCACAACTTACTTCAATTTTTCTCCAAGTCAAGTCAAGATTGACCAAAACTTTTAATATCGATATAATTTAAATATAAATGAAGTGCATCATGCAAAAACTTCCCACTTTCCCCACTTTTTCTTCCTTTTTTTTCTTTATTTTGCTGTGCCAGAACATGCAAGTAGCCGGCAAGAAAAGACAGCGCAGAATGAATTCCAGCCAGAAGAAAGAAAAGTGGTCATTTATGAATTAAAATATATAATAATTCATACACCTTTAATCTCCATCTTTCACTTCATTCCATGCTCGTCTCTTCTTGCCCGCCACTTCCATAACAAAGCACAACCAAAATTATAAAAGGAAAAAAAAAAAAAGTGGGAAGTGTTTGCACAATGCGCTTCATTCACATTTGAATAAAACCACTTCGCACCACACAAAATCAGTGGACAATGGTATCCTTCCACGACAAAGCAGTGAAGAAATCTTCCAAATATTCTGTAGGAAGATTGGACAACACCAAACTCATATTCCACGCGGCCGGCTCAAATATGGTATATATTGCATTCCATGAGATGACTTTTCGTTGAGGCATATTGTCAAACCGTTCATGTGCCTTGGGCATACTTTTATATTTTGTGTACCCGTCTGGTAGAGCACATAAATTTCCCTCTCATTATGCTTTCATGAATGCCATTTCATTATTACTGGAAGCATTCCCTTCTATTTAATTTTAAGCCGATCCATTCTTTTTAACATTCTAATCTTAAAATTTAAAACCTTCTAAATCTTAGAGACTAGTTAAGAATCTTTATTTTTAAGAAACTAAATTACTTTTTACCATCGTGACTTCTCTTCTTAAGTAGTTTAGTAAATAAGAATTTAGCATGTTTTAAGGAAAATATGGATTTATTAGTTTATTAGAGTATGAAATTAATTTTATATATAAATGGGAATTAATCTTGTTAGTTTTGAATTAAAATTGTTATTATTATTATTTTTTTCTTGTAAATTTGTTGGTAAATATTGTAAATTTTTTAGATAAATAGTTGGTATTGATAGTGTCCGTTTTTGAATGTGTAAATTGATATTTATGGGAATTCTTTTAACATAATTGGGATAATATTTTAGAATTGTCCAAATGTTTATTATGTTTTTATTATAATTTGTTGGAAAGGTTTAAGGTACTTCTCTATTATTGTTCCTCTTAAGTTTAATAATATATTATCTTTGTTTAAGTTTTCTATATGATTCAAACCCATACCTAGCGATACATTAAAGGAAATGTGCAATACAAATTTACAGTGTAACTTAATAACATCACTATGTAACCATCATGCAATTCTTTCTCTAGCTTCCATAATCCTCGTGTAGAATAATGTACCAATTTATATTACTTGTGGAAGTCTTGGGGAAACATAAGTATGAGTTATTAGGAATTAGATCATATTGTTTCTGCTTGGAAAGGGACAAAATTTGATTTAAGTCTAAAGATGGAAAAAGACTGAAAATGGTGAATAGAGACTTACAAGAAAAACACAAGATCTATATTGATTAGCCCAATTGTAGAATAGGTTCGATATGTTTGAAAAAGATTCATGATTGGACTAAATGTTGTCTTGCTACAAAATCCTACCTAATGTTTTTAAGGTACTTTTGCAAATGTAATATGTATGATGTTGTGGTATCTAAGTATTTACTTAAGGACCTCCTAAATGGTTTGTAGAATTTTGTTAATGAATGAATGTGCCTTTCGAATGATGAAAGCCTATATGCAAGTGTATGAAGTATGATTGCTTTGAATCATAGGGTTTTACTTTATTTTTAGTCGAATAAGAAAGCAATAGTATGCGTTATTATTTAATCAAATTGCTAACCTTGAGCATAGATATGTTTTGGAATATATTGTGTGGATAAGTTATAGATATTTCTTAACTTATGTTGTAGCCTAAAAGGGGTTTTATTTCTCATTGCTAATTATGTTCTTGAATATAGTATGGATTTATTATTGTCCCTTTATGAATACTTGTAGTGAGTCAACCTTGCATTGCAGTTGAAAAGTTTTAACCGAACTACGAAGCCTCTGTGCTATGCATACGTAGGCAAGGCTATCACTGATGAGCCCCCGAGGCATTAGGTTGGCCCCTTAGGGCCTATAGGTTCATCATCATGTGCATTGATATCTAACATGTTGTTTATTGATTTTACGGGACTAATGTTTATATCTAGTTGTGCAGATTCATGCCAAAAGACTTGTGCAGGTTACTGTCGTGAAGACAAGCATTCTATGAATGGTGTAGGTAATTGAACAATCTGAAGGTGATTATTAGTTATTCTATAAATTCTACTTCTCATTATGTAATTGGATGTAATATGACTTCCTTCTTGTACTTGTAAATGATCTTTGCTTAGTATGGAAACTCTCTAAATGTTTATGGATATTCCTTTAATGAATTGATTCACTTTCCAATATTGGATTGAGTTTCTTTTTTGGTTAATTTTAGTTTGTAGTATTTTCAGACTTTACAATTCTTGAATTGCATGTTTTCCCTTATGTTCTCAAAGTTATTTATTTTTATCATGAAATGTTTGGTTAAAGTTTTGAAGTGTGCTAATTCACCCCCCTCTCAGCACCCTATTGTGTTCAATAATAATTCTAATTTATATTGATCAAAATAATAACAAATGTTGGTGTAACTTGAAATTTACATCAACTCATATGATAGAGAAATCCACACAAATTGTAAAGTACAAATATAATATTTGTATGAGATTCCCTCAAGAAACTAGTGGGTTTTCCTCATCTAATCTCTAGAATCTAAGGGTTTTCATCCTTAGAACCAATAAATAAACACAAGTGCTCAACTACAATAAATTAGGGTTAGGGTTTGTTTCATGAAATGGAAAAAAATACAAATTGATGAAGTTACCATACTCAAATAGAGATTGAAGGCCTAGCATTGCGACCACATGTGTTGATAGGGGCTTCAAAGTCTTCCTTGGTCATACTACGATTATTTGAGGTCATTAATGGCACCTTAGGTTGTGTAGGGTGGTAGGTAATGATTTGTAATTTGAATGGTGGGGGTCTAAGGATTCATATGCCAAAGAGTGCATTTGAAAGAGTAACTAGGGAATTAGGAATTAGGATGTGATTCAAATGACATCCACTTGATATGCTAGCATTAAGATTTTTGATGTTTCAAAGTCATGGGTTGGGGGAATAGAATATAGGGATGCCAATATGTGATGGGATGTAAATGTCTATAGGTCTAGGGAGGATGAATGGTGGGACAATAGGGAAGTGAGGATCAAGATTTAGATA
Source organism: Cunninghamia lanceolata (assembly GCA_027924645.1). NCBI lineage: Eukaryota > Viridiplantae > Streptophyta > Pinopsida > Cupressales > Cupressaceae > Cunninghamia > Cunninghamia lanceolata. The sequence continues at coordinate 114,278 of BSBN01002031.1, forward strand.
TTCCCAATGCAAGAAGGATCAAGAATCAAAGTTTCAACATATTTGACACCAGTGGGGATTGGAGATTGGGAAACTACATATCCAATACTTTATTGTTGAGGTAACTGATAACCCAACATTCCACAAAGGTGGTGGGGTTCAAGGTTGTGGGAGAGTGGATACCCTTTAGGTATGTTGATAAGGAAATGATTGGGAGCTTGCGATATAGCAAAAGTTAGGACTTGGGGATATTTGATACCATGTGGATTAGAGTAACCAATTCATATAAATAGAGTACAAGGAAGGAAGTGAAACTTCAAAAGACCATAGAACACAATGGATTTAGAAGTGAGGGCATGGGGGATTGAACATTTAGGGATGTTGGTAGAGGAAATTTCTGAGATTCTATAATGTAAGGGAAACAAGAAAGTGGTGGTGATGTAGATAGCTAGGAAAGGAAGGAAATCCCTAAAAGACAAAAGAACCTAGGCGTGAGGAACTTAGGATTTGAGGAAACCAAGGAAATAACACCAAGGTAAGGGAAAACCAAAAAAGTTGCCAAAGGCAAAGGATTGGGAAAAGGGGGAAGCAAGGGATGAAGGGAAGGTGTGACAACATGAGAAAGCTTGAAACCTTGTCCAAGGATGGAAAGTGATCCAAAAACCCTCATATTCATCTAAATTGGGACATTATAGAATATTACAAATCCAAAAATGATTTCAAAACATCATTTTGAATTACATAGCAATAGTTTACAATCTAAAACCATCAAGCCACACTAGAGTTAAGTAACCCTAAGCTTTATTTATCATTTTAAAAATTGTACTTGTCTATTTATAATTTAATGTCTTAGCCTATATATTTGAAAAGAAACATTAGTTTCCTTTTCATTTTTATTGTATATACAAGGATGTTTCCAAATTATACTTATAACACAAATCATGGCCAAACTATTGTTATAATAAATAGTTTTTGGGCATATATATGAAATTTCTTCCATTATGTGATTTCACCCTAGAGAAAAATAGAGTTTAGGTTGTCTTTTGATAGAACATTACAAAGCTAAATATAATATCAGGGCATCATTTTAAATCATAGAGTAAAAGTTTACAATCTAACACTATCAAGCTATAGCTAGAATTAAATAACTGTAACCCTTGTTTATCATATAAAAAACCATGCTTGTTTATTTATAATTAAATATCTTAAATTAAATATTTGAAAAAGACATTATTTTTCTTTTCATTTCTAATATATATATGATGATATTTTCAAATTGTACTTACAACACAACTCATGATATAACTATGACTATAGCAAATGGGTATCCCCAGTGTAAAGTTCCCTTTGTTTTGATTAAGATAACATGGTTTTGAAGGGACCATAAACCATTTACAAAGTCAAAATTAGAGCCAAAACATAGCTAATCAGCTCCAACGAGAACAAAAGAGAGCTACCAAGTAGCTAAATAGAACTAGAGAAAGTCGTCTCATGGAATGTAATATATACCATATTTATGCAAAAACAAAGATAGTAGCAAGCCTCAGCCATGACCTTTGCCAGCATAATAACTCAAGAAAGCATATCAAATTGCAAGATTTGAGGTGAACTAAAAGCGCAAGTGCCCTGCTAGAAAATTATAAAACATCAAGTTTTCTTATTATTATTATCTTTTTTTTTTTTAACTTTTATTTATTTTTCTTTCTCTAATGAAGTTTTCTTTACCTTATTATTATTGAAATATATAAAATTATAAAACATAACACTTGAATCATAAATTAATTTAATTATAATACATAAATTTATAAATATTATTTCTTTATTCTCTACTGTTAAATAAACTTTTTGTCTATTAATCTTTAACAAATTGAGATTATACGGTATCATTAAAAATTACTTTTAGTAGAGAATAAAATTTTTAATCCACTTAAATGTCTCATGTAATAATGCTTACACCACAAGTCACAATCTCGAAATTAGTCGACGAATAATAGTATTTAAATTTAAAATTAATTATTGAAAATAGAGGTTGTGACAAGAATCAACACATAACACTAGTGCTTTACGTGGAAAACCCAAAAATAGGAAAAAACCATGGTGAGGATTGGCTCACAACACAAGTATTACAACATTGTTTTAGGGCTACAACCCAAGGAAGCTACTACTCCCTGATTTAATGCTTACAACAATTTACAACTTTGATTTAGGGAAACAACCCAAGGAAGCTACTACTCTCTAAGTGCTTTGCTCATTGCAATGGGATTTACAAAAGTGAAGAATACTTGGACTGCTACAAGGAACACATCTAATTTATGCTGATAATGCAATCTAATTTTTTGTTCAATAAATATCTTCAAATTGATTATGCACACTTCATTTCTTGCATTCTGCTCTATTATTTTTGCATTCACTATCTTCCTTTCACACAAGAACTTGATCATCTATAAATATACTCTGCAACACTTCAAATTACTAATTAGGTCAGCATCACAATCAAAACTAGATGGAAAGTGTATCTCTTCACAAGTCAGCATCCATACATAATATAACAAAAAAAACTTGTTGTGAACCTTAGAAATTCATAGTGGAGAAGCATATCTTTCCATTCCTTCCAGTGTTAAGGGAACTGATCAGGATCCTCCGCACATATCAGGTACTTAACCAGTCGGCTCAAACTATTCAAGACTACTAACTATTCATCTTTATGTAGCTAGGGAGAAGCCAAAAGCTCAATGCGGACCAAGGATTCTTTCATACATGAGCTCAACAACATATATGTATCTTATTGAACAAGTATCACGTCAAATTATGCATTTGCAAAACAAGAAACATGCCTTTCTATAGAAAGAGTATTCCGGACCTTGCATAATACTTCACAACTCAAAATATGATGTTGCGGTGAAATGGAAGGCTTGAAACTTTTTGAGAATGAACTTGGACATCAATATATGATGATTATTAGATCCACACACTTTTATTTGTTGTTTCCAGAGGAGTTCAAAAGATAACTTGGATAACCAAGGTTTTGGAGGATAGTTATACTTAAAACTTTATTTGTAGCCATGATACTTTGATTCGATATTGGAAAATGAGAATTGTCTACATGCGGATCATACCCTATGTACCTTGGACCATATAATATCTCTACATATGTTCAAGTGATAGATACATACATGTTTTATCTTTTGTAGAACTCAACTTGTGTTTTTAGGCTCCGGAATAGGTTGTATTGCTTATGTTACTTAAGTACTATCTTTGTAGACCACCAAACCACTTGAAGCTTGATAATAACATGTATCATATATATCTTAGTGATTCTTTAGAACTACATGAAAAACATATCTCTTTTAGAGGAATGCGGACTATTCCATTATCTCCTCATTGTTTCTCTATTATGACTAAGTGGTGGCCGATACATTGTCCCTTGTGTCTTTTCATACTGAAGATGTGAGGAGCTAAAGTCTTGGATTTATCATGTCAATACATACTAGAATCTATCTTTAGAACCACATGACCAAATTTTTCTTTGCGGAGAATTGTGGACCAATTCAAGTTGACTCTGCCGTAGGATGTGTGTTATGAGTGCCTTAGTCAATTTTCTACTTCTTACCAATAAGTGCAGTACTCCCAACTGATGAGATATGTATGTGTAGATATAGGGAACATGCAAAGACTGGAGTGTTTTCCTCCGCATGATGTTCAACTCCAAAACTAATCATCTCCCCATACTTAGACTGTTTTCTTTTCTCCCGGACTAGTTTGCCTTGACCAAACTAACACTGAACCTCTGTACAATTTTGTCTATGCATTTCCATCTATTATATTGACATCAATGTATACTATGTTGACATCAATGACAACACATATTGCCAACAATCTCACCCTTTGTCATTGATGGCAACATATATTCCCCCCTAGACCTATGTTTCTCTCACTCCCCCTTTGACATCGAGGACAAAGGGATTGATAAACTTTGTATCAATCCAAAAACTATATGTACTCCCCCTTTCAAAAGGATGTCTAAACCATGCTTCCCCTGATCGTGTTATTTAGTTACAAAATTGTACCTTTAAAAACCAAAAATGGTACTGCCAATCTAATCAATATCTGCGTAATATTGTATACAACAAAATTGTTTTATCTAACTCATTTGGATGGTATGATGGCTTTATAGATTACCTTGAGTTGTTGAACAATTGTGGTCCAAATAACACATTCTGAGGCAAGCATTTAGTTTTGGCATTCACATTCCTTGCACACTTCTTCAACTTCCTCTAAGCTACTTGGAGTCTTCATCTTTTGATTTTCTTCTTTTGCTTCCCCTAATAGACTAGACATTGAAGCCAGTCTCAAATTCACTACCTCTCTCAACTGACCAAATTCCTTCTTTATGTTTTCTTTTTGATCTTGTAGTTGAGATAATTGTACATGCAATTTTTCCACTTGTGCCCTTGTCGTACCCATATTTTCCTTTGACAAGTCATACACTTCGGCCACCTTAGAGATCTATGACTCAATAGAGTCCATCTGAACTTTAATTTGCTTTATGAAGCTTGGCCAATTTAGCTAGAATAGATATAAGGTTGTGGCCTCATCAATACAAGATTTAAATTTCTTAAGATTTTCCTTAAGCCTGTTATGTGCTTTAGCACACTTGCTAGTAATCTCTGTCATTCTTTTGTCATTATTCCTTTTTGCTGCCTCTTTTTCTGCTTTTTGTCTTAGGTGGGAAGAGTGATCTTTGAAGGACTCCATTAGTAATTTGAGCTTTTTATCAGTAGCTAGAGAGGGGTCAATGGTTACCTCTTGTAACCCTTCTTGAATAACCTTTATTGCATCTTCTACTGCACCAGTTTTCTTCAAATTTTCTTGTAGGAACTCTTTCCTAGCAGTTGCATGCAATATATCTCCAAGCTGCAATTTAAGAAAAGAGGAGATACTTGCTAAGTCTATTTGTCCTTCTTTGGTTGGAACCTATAGTAGTTGAGGGGTGACCATAGGTTGAAATTGCAACTGCATGCCTAATGGGTCTTTGAGAGACTCTGTGTTACATCCCCAATATTTGTCTTGCTAATACTTTTTACTTTTACTTGGACATAAGTAAATCTATTTTGATGTTTAGATTAATATCAAGGAAAGACATAGATTCCATTGAATGTCATTTATGGAATTATGGAAATGAATATGTTATATCAATTTAATAATTGCATTATGAGAATTTGGTTTATTATTAAATAATGATGCACTGATCGTAATCTGTTGATTTCAAGTTTTATATAGGATTACTGGTTTCAGATGACTCTTAGAGAAAAGAGAGAGAGAGAGAGAGAGTATCTTTCAAGGAGAGAAATATAGACCTTGGGTTATGAGTGTTCATTTGCCAAAACGAGTATAAGAGTTTAATAAAACATGAACCGATATCGAGAGAGGTAAGTCATGTTTTTTCAATATAGTTTTTGTGTCTATTCGACAAATAGTTGATATATTTTGATTCTTTTATGGGTTAGTCGTGTGTGTCATCTTTGTTGGTCGTAAAAGAAAATGATGTCTTCAGTGTAGAATGATGTCCATTTACGATTAACGTAAATCTTACGTCGACATTGTCACGAAATTGTTGGGTTAGTATCCTTAAGTCATAGAAGGTTAAATTGTGATATTAAAGCATCATATGATGATCTCATCAAGTCAAGTTGATGTGATTTAATGAAAGTCTGTGAAGGGGAGACAAGCTTGACCCTTTCACATTATTCGTAAACCTTTCGACTTATTATTATTATCATACATTGACCATAGCATAAATAATCAAGTAGGGTTGGTGTCATGTTAAACCATATTTAATTATATAAACATATATATGTATACATCGATTTGAGATGAACACCTCATAATTATTAACTGCATGCTTGATAATGGAGCAGCCGTAGGCTTGCAAATAGGAATGCTTTCCTTTATCTCTAGTGATGGATCAAACCACTCTAAGTGATCATTAAGTGATTGAACTGTGCTATTATTGATATGTCGGCCTTTATTGAGAGGAGTTTCTGGTGTTACAAACCACATTCAATAAGCTCCCTGCGAAGGACATCTTCCATCGACATGTGTAAGACATTGCATCTTTTGAGGTATCTGTTGTAACCGAAAACAATATGTGGATTGTCCCTTGTATTCATTTTTCCCCTAACTATAATCGCAGGAGAGAAAAGATAGGACGACTCATTAAGAGTCATGTGTGACTCTTTAAAGAAATGACTAGTAAGAATTGATGCATTATTCGGTGTTATTCTTTTGGACGGATCGTTGTGAGAAGCAGAAGATAGATAACTAGTTTTGAGGAGGAAGTAAACATCATTTTTCTTAGGCGTCCATTGGAGTATTCTATCTGCAACTCTTTCTTATCTTGAGTTGTCGCTACCAGGTATCCTTCCTGCATTATGTGCATTAATAGCATTGTAAAATTAAATGTTCTTTTATGTTATTACTATAGTGTCTTGTTGTAGATAATTGATTATGCCAATAAAGCATATCCATTCAATTCAATGTGTATTTGTTTAAACCAATAGAGTCAACTGTATCGAATAGCTCATAGAGTCGTTAGTAAAATAATTTTCTAACCAACCTAACTTGGTCAAAAAATATAGAATTCAAAACTTTTTTTAAAACCTATAACCAATAAAGCCTAGAATGTGACACATCTTTTGGATATAAAAAAGGATAAGTTTTTTGAAAGTGAAGAATATTTTTCAATATGTATATCTGTTAAGAAGTTAGATATCATGAATGTAGAAAATTTATAATAATTACATATTAAAATTATAATGAGGCATATATATTATATTTTGATAATCTTGATAGTTTCCTTTATAAAATATTTCTATTTTATTAAATTTAGTTACAAAAATTTTTATCAGCCTCAAGGATGAAGTCATGGAAAATTTTAGGATAACAATAAATGAATGGTTTTGTACATTTTTTGGTAAGTTTTAGGACTCCCACTTTCCTAAATATAAGGTAAAATCAAGGCATTTTAGGAGAGAATCCATATTTGAGGTATAAATATTAACACTTTTTGCATCCAAATCTAAATGTTAGCAATTTTTCATCTAGTAGGTTTTTCTTTTTTCTATTGCCACTATTTTGCCCATCATGATCTCACACTCACCCAACTCCTACTACCCTATGTTGTGATATAAATAGATTTATTTTATATTGTCTATGTTCTATGAATAATGTCTATGTATGGATTTTATTATGACAATTTGTCCTTATAAGACACTATTGTCTAAGGATTGTTGTTTAAGATGGCTGGTATTTAATGCTCAACTAAGTGTTTTATGATGGTTTATGATTGAGAACATTGTATGTAGAGGTGGTTTAGAAACATTGTTCTTAGTAATGTGTCATCTTAACATATTGAACTGATTCATTGGTGTAAAAATAATATATAGTTGTGTTTTGTATTATCTTCATGATCTTCCTTGGTTGAGCTAGTCCTTGACCTTTTAGAGAAATTATATATCAAAGTTGGGAATCCTTGCTTGGACTATAATTTACTAATCAAGGAGAACTACATGGGACTTCAATCCCATTTTAGAATGGGTATGTAGGAAGTCCCTAAGTGAAGGATGCCCCTAGACCCAAGTTTGTAGAATAGAGGTTCTATGAATTGCTCCTAGGCATGGGGTGTTCCTAAACTTGTTCAACTTTCCTTCTTTAGCATGTTTTAGATTGATGTTAAAATTTGTATTGATGGTTATGAACTCATCTTTGAATTAACATGTTCTCACTATATAGGTTTGAGTTGATAAAAAGCACTCCATCATTATCAAACTTATCTACTCTGAGGTTTGTGGTGTTTGGCTTCCACAGTCTACTATGATCTTGGATGAACTTCTAGAGTCACTATCATCATGCTCTATCTCTAATGTGAATGTATAAAATTGCCTTTAGACTTCTCTATATAAAGTTATTATAGTTTTGTGTGTTGAAAAGTATGGCATTATGTCTAGAGTTAGTGACAAGTATAGGAAAGTATAGTTTAGTATCAAGACACTAGATAGGTCTATTCTTCCAAGTATTGAGAGAATGATGAACTTGGTGATGGCATGGCTATGAATGAGTTACAGAATCCTACTAAATTTGCATCTAATTATGATCCTAAATTGAATTGATATCATGTAATTGTGTGAACTACACTTAATCTTTATGGATGATATGTCGAAACAAAATATGTCCCTAGTTCTAAGTCGAGTTTATGACTTCCTTTTCTAGCTATGGGAAATTAATAGAAAGTAATACCAAATATACTATGGTGTATAAACTTTATATCTAGTTGGTGAATAATTATATGCTAGGCTTTATGATTAGTACTAAACAAAACATTTTATACTTCGAAGTAGATTATTATTTTATATTAATAGTGGGTTTGAATTTTGTATAATACATACTTTGTTTCTATATAAAAATTTGAATATATGGAATGGCCATTGAGATTAATTTATGAGTCAGTATTTGTTTATGTACATGTGACTAGATTGAATCTAGTGTTGCAAGGTGTGTGCCCTTCATCTCCTTGTACTATGCAGTGCAATGCTTGGGTTCATGACAAGGCTTAACCGCCTTCCATGGATTCATTAAGTCTGGCAGTTGTATCGGGCATTAATAGGTTGATCTTTTCGTGCAACGACAACCGTCTTTCCAACAATTGGTATCAGAGCCTGGGTCATGGGTTTGAACCCCTCTCTTGTGCTGGGGGATTGTTGCAAGGTGTGCACCCTTGGTCTCCTTATGTTGAGTAGAGCAGCACTTGGGTTCATGACAAGGCTTAACCACCTCTCATAGATTCATTAAGTTTGGCAATTATATCAAGCATTAATAGGTCAATCTTTCTGTGCAATGACAACCATCTTTCCATTAGCTAGTTCATGTGGGTTCAATGTGCTAGTTGTGTGTGACTAGTAATTTAGACCTCAAGGCCTATAATACCATGTTTATAGGTTTATGGATCACATTATATGCCATGTAACAAGATCAACTTGCTCAATACTTGTGAATCCTTGTGATTTCTTGATTAAGTGTATCTAGCAATAAGATGAGCCCACATGTTAGAATTGAGTCTAATATAGGTTTACATAGTAGATTATCACAAGTTTGGTGTAGGTGACAGATGTGAGGTGCTATTTTCCATATCTTAGGATTACATGACTATCACCAATAGCACATAGGTGATAGATGCTAGGAGCTATCCATGTTATGATATAGAAGTGGCTTAGCCAATTGTCACTAGTACCATGTAGGTGATGGATGCCAAGTGTTATCCACTATATATTAGGGTTTATTTAGTTGTCATTAATAGTATAAAGGTGATAGATGCTAGGAACTACCCATGATATGAAAAGTCTTAGCCAGATTCCACCAATACTATGCAAGCGATAGATGTCAGGAGCTACCCCATACTAAGTTGGATCAACTTTCACTAATGGCATGGAAGTGATAGATTTCAGGATCCATCAACTTCAAAGGTTCAGTGGGATATAGAAATATTTTTAATGGCATAAAGTGTTGTATATTGTTATACTTACACTATGGCCAATGATGACTATAAATAGTATGGGATACTTCCTTGTCATCAGAGTTGGAAGTGAACTGAGAAATAAGATGAAACCCATAGTGTAGCATGAGATGCATTGACATTCCTTTTTCTAGCTAGGATGTACTTAAAGGGTGAGTGTTATTGAACTAGGTAATGCAAAGATGCATGTAGTAGGTTGCATCCACTTCCTATTGCCAATTGGTCACTATTTATGTGTAAGTCAATCACTATGTATATGTGTATTAATAGCCACAAGTTTTGTGTGTTGTTACACTTATGCCCTTGTTGATGATCTGACAAGTTGTATGGGATGCTTGTCTCATCATCACATCTAGTAGCAACCTAAGGAAAATGATGGGACCCATAGAGTAGCATGAGATGCACTGAAATTCCTTTTTTTTGTTGGGATGTACTAAAGGGCTTACATGTTAGTGAACAAAGTAAAGGGGAAGACACTTGTAAGGTTGAAACCATTCCTTCTTGCTAGCTAGTCACTATGTGTATATATGATGTACATATGAACTAGTCACACTATGTATGTGTTTCACATGTGTAAGTTAGTCACATTGTGTAAATGTGATGTATGTGAGATTTAGTCACATTATGTATATCTGATGCTTTCAAGATCTAATTAGATTGGTATATGTGATGATGTGTGAACTAATCACACTATGTATATGTGTTTTATGCATGATCTTGTGGCTCTATGTATATGTGATGCATGTATGAGTTATTCATACTTTGTATATGTGTTGTATGCATGAGTTACTCACTTTATGTGTATGTGACACATGGATGAGTTATTTACATATGTATATGTGTTGGATGCATGAGCTAGTCATTTTGTGTGTATGTGATGTATGCATGGGTTATTCACACTATGTATATGTGTTGTATGCATGAGCTAGTCACTCTATGTGTATGTGATGCATGTATGAGTTATTCACACTATGTATATGTGTTGTATGTAGGCAAAGTTTATATGAGTTGGTCACTATGTAGTTTTGTGTGTGTCTATACAATGATGTTGGCATTGGACTAGCATTTTATTGGAATGCATTCTCTATCACACTATTGTGTATGTATTATATTGGAAGCATAAGATTAAATAATGGATATGATTTAAAAGAAAGATCATAGATCTCATATTAGAGGAGATGACAAATTCTTTCTATTAATGGTGTACAAACTATGGAGCCTCTAATTCTTAGGAAGGAATACTAGGGCCATTACAAATGAACCTTTTAGGTTTAGGTCTATTTCTAGAGATGAACCTAACAATGGGAGATTACCATATTTAGTATGAGTATATGAGTGGCATGAATTTGTTTCCATGATTATGGTTGGTAAGGCTTTGAAGTTGGCACTTCTAAAGAGGATAGAAGTTGCTTGGTCAATTAAGTTAGTACTTGAGGTTTATTGGTGGAAAAAATTAATAGTAACTAGGGTCGTTATTACATTTGTATCAGAGTCTGGTTCAAACATTGGACCTATAAGGCTCACCAAACTATAGATGATGTAAAAAATATTACACTACTAGCTCACTATAATTGAATTGGTCAATCAGTATGAATATGTTGGCATTAAATTTCTTAAATATACTTTTAATCTTATAAGAATAGTTGACCAATCCTAACAAAGAATACCTAAATGGGTGTGAAAGGGAATTTGGATATATGAATTTTAAATGAAAATCAGAGTGCATAGTAGAAGATTGTGATATCTCGAATGATTACTATTTTTGATAGCTCAATTGTTGGATTTGAATTTGTACATTGTTATGTGATGACTTTCACTACATATTTATGAGTATTAAAAATCCTCCACATGGTATAAACATGAATGGATATGAAATTAAATTTGGACAACTTGAGGATATATATCGAATGGGATAGTATGTGTGAAAGACAAAATTATTGATACACTCAAATGGGTAGGTTGTAACTACCTCAATACTTGTTGACATAGCCACAATTATTCAATGAGCTATTTGATGTAATAGCCCTACCATATAGGTTAAAGCTACATTGAGAGAGAATGCTTATCAATAATGATACAAGTATATTTTATTCCAATACATATACATATGAAGACACATATTGAATGAACAATAGGTAGGTGAAGATTGGTATGCATCAACTCATATACATTCCATTGGTATTAAACTAGCATGCTATGTGTTTGGATATTAGTTTATATTGTAATTATCATGGTAAGAATCCATGTAAATATAACTATAAAGAACATACAGAGTTGTGTTTCTATTCCTCTATGATTAAATAAACTAGTTTGAATTGAAATTTTCCTAATATTTGTTTAGTAGGACATTGTTGATATGTGTTGTAAACTTACACTCAAATGGGTAGGTTGTAACTACATCAATACTTGTTGACGTAGCCACAATTAGTCAATGAGCTATTTGATGTAATAGCCCTACCATATAGGTTAAAGCTACATTGAGAGAGAATGCTTATCAATAATGATACAAGTATATTTTATTCCAATACATATATATATATATATATATATATATATATGAATACACATATTGAATGAACAATAGGTAGGTGAAGATTGGTATACATCAACTCATATACATTTCATTGGTATTAAACTAGCATGCTATGTGTTTGGATATTAGTTTATATTGTAATTATCATGGTAAAAATCCATGTAAATATAACTATAAAGAACATACAGAGTTGTGTTTGTATTCCTCTATGATTAAATAAACTAGTTTGAATTGAAATTTTCCTAATATTTGTTTAGTAGGACATTGTTAATATGTGTTGTAAACTTATGTGGCAAGAAACTTGACTATCTTAATAAGACTTAAGAGAAAGTTGAAGAAAGTAAATTAGACTCATGATGTGTACCTAATTGTGAAGATTGGTATTTTATGTGTGGTACTTTAGTACTTTTGATGTAGAAGCATCCAGTGGTGTAAGGGCAATCTTGTATCACCCAAAAAAAAAGATGATTTTATTTTATGTTCTTTTCGATTTTTGTATTTTTGGATACGTAATTGCTTGAATAATGATGTGGAATCTTCAGAATTTCTAACTTGCTAAAATAGCAAATTGTTATTTTTAGAAAGTTTGCATTTGAGCATGTATGGAAATGAAAATTTACTCAAAGCTTCAGAATTGAAAAATATAACCTTTGGTGAAGGAATTGGCCAAAGATCACTTGTGAGATGAAAGCTATTAAAGTTTCTATTTCTTTAAAAACCCTTGAAAAAGTTTCAAAGTTAAATATGAGGCACTTAGATACAACCCCAAAAATGGGTAGAATCTATAGAGAGGATTCTAAGGGTGAAGATCTCTTCATGAGATTTCTAATGCATCAAACGGTTCATCAATTGGACACCCTAATCAAAAGTTATGGCTGTTGGAATTTGACCTATTTTTGGAGGGAGTTAAAATTTTTGAAATTTTGGTTGGAAGGAACCAAAAAAGGTTATTTATGATAAATTTTTGGAATCTTTTGGAGTAGTAGAGAAAGGGGGAAAATGGAGAGTAAAAAAAAAGGAGGTAAAATAGAAACCATAACATTTTTTAAGCTAGAGAAGGTAGAAGGTTCCAGAATTGAGAGGAAGGAAGCTATAATGTGTTGCATCCTATTAAGGATTCATCTTTTGATTTGATTCTAGTTTCTGTAATTCAATGTGTTTTTCATTTCAATAAAACAACATTCCTCTTTACTATGTTCAATATATGTTGTTGAGTTTTCTAGGATTAACCTCCTCATCAATTGGTATCAAAGCCTAGTTTCTAAGTGTGTAGATAGATCACCAACCATGAGGCAGTTTGCACTAGGACTTGAGGTTGTGGGTTTACTATATAGAAATTATCTGAGGTTGTGGGTTTTCTATAGAAATCAACTGAGGTTGTTGGTTTGCTATACAAATAAATTAAGGTTATCAGTTTGTTGTAGAACTCAAAAATGCCTTTGTAAGGAAACCATGGCAGTGCTAGGAGAAATGCTTTGATAGAAGAAGGTTTTGGAGCCCTACAAAAATAAATCTATCCACCATTGCAAGAGGAGATGTAAAGAGGGTTTGAACCAAGAATAAGAGAAGAAAGAAAAGATGAAGCTGAAGAAGAAGAGTCATCTAAAGAAGAACGAGATGTTGCAGGAGAACTTGAGCAAGTTAGATTGTTGAAGGCCATCATCACTAAGATTGGAAAGAGGCCTAGGATCAAAGTTTCTACCTATTCTAGGGATCTAAATTTGGAAGATCTTACTAATTAGATAAATGAAATGGAGGAATATTTTGAGTATGAAGATGTGGAGGATCCAGAATGGGTCAAGTTTGCAAAAATGAAGTTAAAGGGCCATGCTAGTATTTGGTGGAAGGAGGTCTAGATAGAGAGAAATAGAAGAAGAAAAGGAAAGATTACCAGATGGGATTGGATGGTGGACAAACTAAATAAGTAGTTCATTCTTGTGGACTATGAGTTGGAGTTGTTGAAGAAGCTACAAGGATTGAAGCAAGGTAACAAGTTTGTTAAGGAGTATACATAAGAGTTTTATAAAATTATTATCAGAATAGGCCATGTAGAGGCCAACAAGGAGAAGGTAGCCCATTACATTAATGGGTTGAGGCCAAGTATTCAAGAGGAGTTGAGCTTGGTCAAAATGATCACCATAGAAGATGCATACTAGTTTGCTCTGAAGGTGCAAGAGAAGCTGAATAAAAGATTCAAAAGAAAGCAAAGAGGAAGAGGTCATAGCAGAAGGATTGGTGGAAGATCCTATGGAGGCTGAAATGAAGATCAAATGAAAAGTAATGAAGAAGGCATCAGTCAAAATTAGAAAAGAGATAATTCCTATGGCCTTCGTGACCAAAATAATGGTGAGAAAAGAGGAAGAGGAAGAGGAAGACCTAGGCAAGGACCTAGAAGAGGAGGTTTCAAAGGAACCTATTTCCAATGTGGAGAAGAAGCCTGACATTGAGCCTATGAGTTTCCCCAACATCAAGGAAGAACAAATAGAAGACCTGAAGGTAATGCACAAATTGCACATGTAGATGAAGATGTGTAGCCTGAGCATTCTAAAGATGTTGAAAGGGGAGAAACCCTAGTTGTTAGAAGGACCTTGTTAAATGAGGAGATAGAACCAGATCAGAGGAAGAATTTATTCTACACAAGGTTGAAATGTGAAGGTAAGTGTTGTGATATTATTATTAATAGTGAGAGCACAAATAATCTATTGAATATAAAGAATACTAAGAGGGGGGGTGAATTAGTATTCCACAAAACCACATCTTAACAAGTTTATTAATCAAATTGCCAAAATCAATAACATGAAAGTAGAATAAGCATAACAACAGCAACCATAAAGACATAACACATGGACTTCAGGATTTTTACGTGGAAAACTTGAAAAGGGAAAAACCAAGGTGAGTGTTAGCTTACAATATATTATGATAGCACAATACCTAATTACAAGAAGGCTCACTGTCTTAGGACTCACTACACTATGAAGAAGTGCTCACTGCACAAAGGCTCACTACCAAGAGAAAAGAAGATAGAAGAAGGATTGACTCATTGCCAAAAGATGAATTGCTTTAAATGCATCTACCATATGTTGGATCACAGTTCTATTGAAGGCTCAATATACAGATTCAAAGGTCTTCATTTATTCTTGTCTGCTTCTCAACTCAACTACATGTACTCTATTTTTCTCTCTTTGCTCTGCACTCTGCTCATAATCCTTCACACTTCGAATTTGCACATTACACCACACACCCTTTTTTTTACACACTCCAAAATCAAATTCCATCGAGTATATATATTTGCTACAAGATTTATCTCATAATCAGGTCAATAAGGAAAACATAAATCATGTACATGTTGATGCTTAAAATTGCGCTGTTTCCAACACCAACATGGGAAGTTTTAGGAATGTAGGACTTGCAACCTGAAACGACCTCCAGATTTTAAAGAAGCTGGCTCTTCTTTATCTAAAATATGTTTGGGAGACAGGGATAGAAACTAAACAAAAACAAAAATGCAATGAAAGGGAAATTTAACTATGGCGATGCGCCTGAATGTGATTTGTTCCTTAACACTTAAGCACAGTGAAGCTATTTTTAGAATTCAGTTACATTGAAGAGCAAACAATGCATGATCAATATAAAAGATGAAACAAATAGAATCAAAGGCTCACAACTTAGAAGATCTTGCAATAACACAGAAAATATCAGCAAAGGTATAGAACTCTGTCTTTTATTAATTTTCCAGTCACAAAAAAGGTAATGATGCATGCATAGTTATACAAACTTTCTGAACCAAGAAAATAGAACAAAGGCAAATGATATTACTGGCCATAGCAAAATATCTTCAAACTTCTCTTAAATCTCTGATAACAATCTATATGCAAAAAATTCTCTATCTCCTCCTCTATCTATGAAAATGTGATTTGGACCCATATTTATAGCACAGGATTGGCTCAAGATTGCCCACATGATCAAATTCCAATGGCCTAACCGAACTGGAACTTAACTGAAAGTGTTTGATAGAAGATATCTTTCAGATCTGAGATGGTTAGCCCCTCTGCAAGTTCATTGGCTGAAATAGATACATGTGGTACTTCCCACTGTGAGACAGGCAAGAACACTTGGCAGCATCCGTGAGTCTTTGCGACTATAAACCCTTGGGACAGCTGGCACACATATGCACCCTTTACTTGAAACTCTTTCATCTTTCTAGAAAAAATAAGAACTAAACACATGGCACTTTCCGTTACATTTAGAAACATATATGTGGTAGCTTCCATGATATTAAGAAACAAAACCCTTGAGACAGCTGGCAGCTTCTACTTGTTTCACTTGAAAAACCATCTCATTATTCAAGAAGCACTAGAAAACGACACTTGACAGCGTCCGCGGCTCTTGCAAATAGATACGTGGTGATTTCCACTTCTTTAGAGTCTTTATTGTGTCTTTGTATTAGGAGTGCTCCATCTTTGACATCTGTCACGGTCCGCTGCCTCAAACCTTTAATCATTTACCAAAAATGGGACCCACCACACTTCTCGCCTGAGCAGTCCAAAAAGGAACAAGGACAGGTGGCGCTTTCTGCTGCACTTAGCAAGTGGGACATGGCGGCTTCTGCATAACCTTGAAAAACTTTAGAAATTGTTGAGAGTCCCACGGAAGATGACACATGGCGGTCTCCGCTGAGCTTTTGAAACTTTATAGAAACATTTGGAAACTGAAATGGTTCACGCGGACAATGACACTTGTCACGTTCTGCTTAAACTCTAGCTATTTTACTGGGGCCTACCAACAGTCTTTACTTAGTAATGAAACAAAAAGAAGGAACTTGCGGATGTCGACACGTGGCACATTCTGCAGAAATTATATGGGACACGCGGCACCTTCCGTGTGACTTAGAGAAACATAAAGAAACTCTCCGCAGCTGCCACTTGGTGCCCTCCGCGCTCACTGAAAGAAACTTAAAATGGGGCCCGCCAGACTCTGAGAAACATTAAAGGGGCTTTTGAAACTTATAAGAAGCTGAACCTCGGATGCCGACACTTGGTGCGTTTCACAGGTATTACAAGAGATGCGTGGCTCCATCCGCTCATCTTAGAGAAACTTTAGAATGTGTCATGGCTGATGACACTTGGCACGTTCTGCTTAACTCTAAGTTTCTCTTCTTTGTTGCGCTTGCTGACATATGGAAAACTCTACTGCATTCAACCATTTATTCCTATGCATCTTACGGGACTAGATTCAAAGACTTTGTTCTTTGTTTTCAGAGAATCTTTGCCTCATATTTTGTGGTTTTGATGGAAAATCATAGAAATATTTGCTCATAGGAGCATGAATCTTCCATCTGGCGACTCTATTGGCAGATCTTTCTTGAATCTTTGCCCCTACAGATCATGGTAGCCCCTGGTATATATGTGCACCTAAATATTTAAAGAAATCTACCCTTTGTAGCCTGGGATTCAAGTCCTCTTGTTCTTCAACAGCAGGGTCAGGTTCCTAACACAGCCTAGAAGGCATTGCCTCACTTTCTAGGAGATGGCTCTATTTGCCCTGCAGATCACATTCAAGATGTTGCAAATATATGCGCTATTCATAATGTCACAACTAAGAATCATGCCCTCCTGTTGCTGGCATCATCTCTCAAAGGCAAAGCAAAAGAATGGTACAGAAGCTTGCAGCCTGGTTCTATCACTGGATGGGATTAGCTTGGTGGGCTCATCTACAATCAGTTCAGAGATAGGACAGATGTCAGCACTCTTACCTAGAACCTGATTACAATCAAGAGGCATCCTATGGAGCCCATATATGATTTCAATTCAAGATTTGATAAGGTATGGAAGAAATTCTCTGTTGATATCAGGCCATCTCTAGTCTTTGCATTCCTATACTATTTAAAGGCTTTAGACCCTGAGATCTCTATCATGATACAATCTTTGGGGGGTGAAACTCTTCCATAGTCATATGATCTTGCCATTAAGGCTGAAAGTAGCCTCATATTGTCTGGTAAACTACCTCCCCTACCCTTAGAACAGCTGATGCCTCATGCAAATAGCTTGTCTCATGCCCTGTCTTGTAACCAAATGCCTCATACAAATCATGAGGAGATGAGTGCTATGAAAGAACTAATTAAAACCCTCTCCCATGAGATCAATGAGTTAAAAGGTCAAAACCTGTACCATGCTGATCTATGTTTAATACCTCAAGATTCTTATGAACAACAGTATGAATATAGCCAGAGAATGCCCAATTGTCTTGAAAATTACCCTTTACAAGCCCCCATAGCTGCAAATCGACCTATAGAAACCATTGACCAGGTTCTCTGTCACTTTGATGTTCAAGAAAAATCAAGTATCACGAATCAAATTACATGCAAGAAAGTGGCTCCTATGTGTCTTTCTGATATTGAAAGTTAAGCATATGTGGCAAAGGGAGATCCATAGTTACTGTCAAATCTTAAATTAGATTCAGAAGATGCTTATAAGGTGAGATTTCTAGAAGCTGAAAAGTACTACAAGAAGGGTTTTGAAGCTAAAAAGTACTGGGTCTAGACTGACACTGCATCTGTATCTCATTTTGAGGAAGAGGTTGCAACTAATATTATATCAAAGTCTACAAAGAATGAATGTCTTTATTTCAGTCATGAAGTTTCACACCTGTAGGAAGAAGACACAGAGATGTATGAGCAACATTTGGAGCATGTTGAGTATTTATTCTTGATCTTACAACAAGGATAACAGCTTCGTGATGCAGAAGAGCCTACAATTCAGTGAGTGCATGGTTCATTCACAAACCCTATTGAGGGTAATCATGGAGGAAGTTTTGAAATAGCAACTGATGCCAGAGCTGACTTGTTTTCAATTCTTGAAGATGGTTATACCTTCTTTTTTATGAAGACCCACCGAAGCAAGGAAAGATCCATGATAAGGTGATATCAAGAGATAGCTGGAATAATACAGAGTTACATAAAGAATCACATACAGGGTTGTCACATTCTAAGCCCCTCTATATGCCCTTTTTCTTGCACAATGAAATTCCTATCTGATTCAAGACTATTCTGGGTAGTGTTGTTACATGTACACCTCATTTTGATACCATCTTGAGTTATCATTCAGATAAAGAGTTAGCAAAAGAAGTCACCGAAGAAGTTTTGTTAGTAGAAGTTTTCAAATGCAAACAGAGGAAAGAGTTTCAGTGTTTTATTTTCCCTCCTCGGCCTCCACTGAAACAGGAGCAATATGTAGATAAGCTTGACTAGTGTTTTGAAGCACAGAAAGACTCTCCTGAGTGCAGAGAAGTCAAAAGGTACAAAATATTGTTGTATTTCTTCATACAGTTTATCTGGTTCCTTTTCAGTTTAATGTGGATAAATTAGAGCAAAATAATCAGACATGGCAGCTATTTTTCTATTTTGGTGAATGGACCTAGTCCTATGCATCCCATATGTTAGTAGTTTGATGTCATATGCTCAATTAGCATTAGTTTCAATTTCAGTTAGTTTTCTTTCAATAAGTCTTGGCTGCAGTCAAAGTTTATGGTCAGTTGGTCTCAGCTGCAAAGCAGAATGGTGGTTCAGAACTTAGTTTTAGTGTTTAGTGTCATTTTCAGACTCAGATGTGTCTTTAGTTTCTGAATGTTTCAGTTTCAAAGTGATGTGACTCTATTGCCCAATGATAAGGCATTGATATGCAAAACTAGAGTTTCTAAAGTTTGAAATGGGCAGGCCCATTTTCCCAGCCAGTCGCCATAAACTAGTGACAAAATTTTGCACCAGTACACAAATATTACATCTTGTTGGCTTGAACTTGTGTACAATCTACAATGTGGTCTTCAACAAACATACAAAAGTCTTCATATAGGTCGTCTTCAATCATACCATCACTTAGAGTGACTATTCAAACAATAAAACTTCTCCGCATAAGAATCTAACATGTTTGTCGGCTTGTTCCTTATGAATATACTTGATCAACTCATCTGTCACATCATAATTCCCACTGCGGACCATATGAGACTCTGAGATGCATAACCAACAATCATACTGGATCACTTAGCATACCTTTAGAACCACAAAACAAAATATACAACTATGGAGGAATGCAAACCCTTTTCTCTAGCACTATGCACTGTTCTTGTCTTAGCTCTATTCACCCGGACTTAGATATTCTACCATGTGACTTTCGAAGGAAGTCAAGACTTGAGCACTGGAACAAATCATCACTAAATAGCTATGAACAACATACTTGATCTACATTTATTGATCTTTTACTGTGGAGGCATACCATCCCAAACATTGTTACTTACTATGTATAATGTATATTGTTCATACTTAGTCATTTCTGCTTCTGGAGTAAAGTCTCTTTGTCATACCGGTGGAGTCTCTTTCCTTTGTTTCCATCAATGACAACATTCAATCATCAGAACAGTGTCTCTTGCCAACAATCTCCCCCTTTGGCATTGATGGCAACACTTAGTGAAAAATACTTGTGTCTACTCCCCCTTACTCTGTATTCCTTCTCTCCCTTAGATGTTTGCCCATTTCTCACTGGTCTTCTTCTCCCCCTTTGACATCAATGGCAAAGGTGTATGTACAATTTGAGTTAAAATTGGACCAAAACTACAAAAATCTTCATACTCTGTCGTATATGTACACATACAAACTTCAACTCAATTAGTTGTCGGTGAAAGAATGTCCTTATACACAATCTTTAATTGTGTAATCTCTTCATCCCATTCGATTCTTTGCTCTTTCCAAAATTTGGATGTGAATCTACCTATGCTTCTGCTGCAATACTGATCATTGAATCTATCTTAGGACTAATTAGTCCTCTCAACTGACACATTTTATTTTTGATCCGATCCTTCTTATTTACAATATCACTTAACTCATTATGAATATTAATTACTTGTATTTCTTTCATGCTCACCGACTTAGCTGCTAGATCAAATGATTTAGAAATATTTATTAGCTGTTGTTTTAGATCCTTCACCTTTTCTTCTAGCTCTTTTGTGGCTACTAGCCAAGATAGACAAAATTTATGCAGGTCACTTCTTCTTTGATAGCACTCTGTATGCCTTTCATTTTATTTTCTAGTAGAGCTTTATCATTCACTATCATAGTCTTCAACTCATTTAGCCTTTTCTCATCAAATTCTTGTCTCACTTTTGTCTTAGCAAATTTCTCAAAAGATTCAAAATGCTCACTTACAAAATTTATGAGTCATTTTAGTTGACTTATAGAAGACAAAGAGGTGTCCTTCTGATATGATGGCATCAGCTTCTCCAAAATGTTGGATGCCTCACCAATCAGTTCACTATCCTATATGTGAGACTTCAAAATTTCTTCCTGTGCCTTTCCCTACACAATTGATACCAGTTTGAATTTCTGTATAGGGGACATTGAGTCCAGGTTTATTGGTCCTTGCAAAAATTATGGCTCATCCAAGACCTATTTCTCTTTCTCTAAAAAGTCTTTAATCGATTTTGTAGTGTCTCTTGCTATACCAGAGAGTTCTTCTTCTTGATTTAGCTCCGGAGCATCTAAATCCATAGCTTCATTTGTACCATCTTTTTGTTCTGGTGTAGGGATTTCCTTGTCTTGTTTCTCTTCTTGATCATCGACTTTATCTATCTTTTCAGTCTTCTCCATTTTAGTCTTGCCACTTGTTTGTTGCTTTAGAGGGAGACTAGTCTCAATAACTGTAGCAGGGGCTTCCTTCTCTTTAGCCACTTTGTCATCTAACCCTTGGTCCAAATTCACTTCTGGAATAGATGTATCATCTCCAGCATTTATTTCATCATTGTCATATATTGTTTGAAGATGATGATCCCTCAACACTTTCAAGGTGATTTCCTCTGTATCCTTGGCTACTTTCTCAATGTCATCTGACATGAGAATATTCATCCTTTTCTTTGATCTAAATTCCTTTTGCAGTACTTTAGAGATTTTTTCTTTGTTTTTCAGTGAGATCTCTAGAGATAATTTTATCAATGTATATTCTTTGAGCTCCACATCCTTGGCCATAGGAGCTTCCTGTCTAGTAGTCATTATACTGCCCAAGTTATCTAGGAGATTAGTAATAATCTCAATAAGTGCTATGTTATAGATGTCCAGGTATCTAACAACAATAGTCTCAATAATTCTTTTATCTAGATCATTGTACTCATCATATAGTTGGGCTATGGGTTTTAAGTTTCCATCAACAGTTATAGTCTTTAGGACATCCTCAAGATTTATAGTGGCTTCTCTTGTCTCATCGTCCCCTAGCCTTCTTTCAGCTTTACCCTTACCAGAGGGTTTCTTCTTGCTGCTTCTAGAGGATTTAGTGGCCTTAGTTTTCATCTTCTTTACTTCTTCATCTGACTCTGTTTCCTCATCATCAACTACACCAATACTAACATACACTTTCTGACCTTTGGTTTTCTTCCTCTTACCTGTTTGCTCTTTGGCAGTTGTTGCAGAGGGAATACCAGAGGGTTTAGATGTTGTTTCAGAGGAACTAGCACTTCTTGTTCTTCTTTTGGGTGCAACAAGTGCCTCTTGTTGTGTCTTTTGAACTTCTGGAACTTTACTTGCTTCCTTTTCTTGTTCCTCCTTTTCTTTGGCTACTCTTTTTGCCTCAGCTCTAGCTCTTGTGGCTAATATTTGTTCTTTGGTGAATCCCTTTCTCAGAGCATAATCATCTACCATCTTATGTGCTTTCTTTGTAATTTCTGGTTTTCTTACTTCAACATGAATTTTTGCTGATAGCTCATCATATGTCCCAAATATTTCTTCCTTGGGGTCCCTTGGTTTACTTAACATATGTTGGGCATAATTTTCCAATATCTCTCCATCTACTTCATAACGCATTGACATAACCCAAACTGTTCTAGGCTCACTGACCTCCATCAAGCACTAGTCTTTTGTCATAATGAAGCATATGGTGTCCTTGTATTTTTCAACAATTGATCTAGGGATCCTTTCTCTAGATTGCATTGACTTTTGGAAGTTTTTGAAGTATCACCACAAGGTTGTAGTTTGAGCATCATGATTTCCTATTCCATTCAAATGATTTCTAATTTGTACTACAACAGGTTTATCACTAGTCCAAAACCAACTTTTTATCACTAGTAACTCTTGCATGAAATAGAAGAATAGGCAAAAATTAAAATACTACACTTGAATGGATATTTCTGCTCCTTTGTCCTCTTTAGATTCTCCATCAACTATTCCCAGAGCAACTCACAAAGATCATAGTCTTCGTTCTTCTTCACCATCTCATATGTTGTGTATATGGCAGTACTAGAGATAGAGTTCTCTTAGTTTGTGAAGTAGATATGATAGCCTATCACCATGGAGGCAAACCTAACTACATGGTCTTTAATGTCATTGATTGTCAATGCCCTTTTATCAAATTTAGCTCTGGTGGCTTTCATCAATATATCATTTCTCATAGCCTTCAATATAGGCACTGAATCGGTAGAGTTTAGTCCTGTAACTGCCCCTATGGCATCTTTAGTGATCTTGAAAGTAGAGTTGAGCCATATAAGATCATCATGAATTTGACTTAAGACATACTAGACCCATTTATATTCTACAAAAATTGGAAAATCTATACACTGAATGAATTTATTTTCCTCTAATGCATTGTATTCTTTCTTCAAATCAAAATTATCATCGGTTAAGTGTGTTGGCAAGAGACACGTTGTGGCTTCATGAGTGTTATCATTGATGGCAACAAAGTCCATCCCACACATCCGCAGGACATGGTATGACCATACTGGAAGACAGACTCAAGTGTATCTTGGTCCGGTAAGCAAGAACAGAGCATGTAGTAAGGTTTGACAGTTAGGTCTAGATCTCATAGAGGAAGTATCTTAGTAAAGTGTAGACTTGGGGAAATCAAGAAGAGTACCATGACTAATACATTCCAGAGATTGAGCCTCCGGTAATGTAAGAGTGAAAAGATATGAACACCTAAGTGTTGGGTTCCTGTTTGGTAGAGTGGACTGAGGAAGAACTAATCGACAGAGCTTCAGACCTTAATCCGGATGAGATATTGATGGTAATAAAGTCTCTTAAGGGATCATTCATGATTGGATGACATAATTGATGACTTCTATAAGCATCTCTTTGATATGCATCACTTGGTAAGCAAGGATTCAGCCGACAAACCAGAGTTTGGGAAAATATTCAGTATTTCGGATGCCGACTAGAAAGATGTTGAAATCCTTTGTGCGGATATATATACCAGATGGATTTCGATGAGAAGGTGTGTGTGGTGTATTGTGAAGTGTGAAGAAAAGTAGAGAGCAGAGTGGAAGAAGTAACACAGGTCCGGTATATGACAAGACAGCAACACTAAAGGAGAAGAAGAATGAAGTACAGTAGATTAGTGTACTAAGCCTAACCGGAACTGAACCTCAACATATGTGGATGCTTCTCATTAGTTCAAGTATCTTGTTATTCTCTTTATAACTTGTAGATAGTGAGTCTCTTATAGGTAGTGAGCCTCTTGTGAGCAGTGTGCTCGGGCAGTGAGCCCTAATTGGCAAGTGTCATTTGTACTACCTTATTCTTTTAACAGGGAATACGATCTTGGGTTAATCACCCCGTGGTTTTTCCCTTAATAAGGTTTTTCACATCAAAATCATTGTGTTATGTGTATTGATTTTATTTCTGATTTCATGGTTATGCATGCTTATTTAATTTGATGTTGCACTAGTTGTTAAAGAAGAACAGAAAGTTAAAATAATCAAGATAACTGATTCACCCCCCCTCTTAGTTATCAATAATTGGTATTAGAGTCAAGTTCCTCCAAACAGAGCATAACAACTTGAAGAAGATTTGGGAATTCCAATGGATATGTATGGTATGAGGGAACAACTTCAGTCTGCTTTAGATGATCTTGAGCAATCTCACTCTAAAGTCAATAACTTAAGAGAAAGACTCAAACAAGATGACGATTTCATAAATGGACTAAAGGAGAAACTGAGTATCTCTATGAAAAAGAGAAAGGAACTACTTCAGCAATTAGCAAGTTAGAATGTAGCCAATGATGCAAATGAAGATCTGAATGAGAAGAACAAATTATGTGCAAAGCTATCAAAAGAGGTCATTATGATAAGACATGAAATGGAATCAGGGGTTATGAAATTCACCTAAGAAATTGAAGAGAAGAGAAAAACTGAAGATAATCTAAAACAATCTTTTAGAGAGAAATTAGAAGACTACCACAAAATGGATAGAATAATTAGGCATTTGGAATTTGATCTGGAAGAAGCTAAAGATAATGAAGAACAACTTGAAAATCAAATTGACACTCTAAAAAGAGATCTTCAAACAGCAAATGAATACAAAGAGAAATTCAAGATAAGCTCTGCTCAGCTTGAAGTTCTTGAAAGCCAAAAGAGAGTAGATGACAAGCAAGGCTTGGGGTATGAGAAAGGTGAAAGCTCCAGATCCAGTCAGAAGAACTCTGGATCAGGAAATCCAAGGAATAGGCCTAGAAGAACTCTGGTAAGGCAACCTAATACTCAAAGATATCCATCCTTCAATGGATACTACCACAACTGCAATAACTATGGTCATAAAGCAAATCAGTGCCGAAGAAGAATGAATCAGACTAATTCATCCTTCTCTAGATAGTGTTTTTAATGCAAAAGGTATGGTCACAAATCTCATGAGTGCAGAAATATGCAAATGAACAATTCATTTAATGGTAGATGCTTTGCATGCAATAGAATGGGACATATGGGTAATTAGTGTAGATCAAGAGGATATCAGTCAAATATGCAAACAAATATTGTTTGCTACAATTGCAATAGATCCGGTCATATTGCCAAATTTTTGTATAAGTAAGAATCAGGACAAAAAGGGTCCGGTGCATCATAATCAAAACCAAGACAAAGGAAAAGGAAAAATGAATGTGGCTAAAATTCAAAGGGAGATGAACAAGATTTGGGTAAAGAGGAGTATAGAAAATGTTGAGGATGGATCCACACCAGAATCAGGTGTTGATATTCCTTCCAGAAACTAGATAGATGAGCTCTAGCTCAAGGGGAGTCACAAAAGAAAACAATTTCCCCCAGCCAATCAATTAGTGCCTAAAATTGGCACATGGAAGGTTGTGGATTGAAAGAGTTCTCAGAGAAACATTTAAACAACCCTTGGGAAAGATATGAAAGATCCACAAGGAATTTGAAGAGGTTAATCATCTGAAATTAATCTAGTTTAACAGTCATCCAGTAAGAATAGGATTTTCACAGTTAGATCTGGTATGATTCAAATTTGAGGTATATTAATCTGTGGTTAAGTGGAATGATTTGGGAAAGATAGATAGACAGCTAATAGTGCATACCAGTGATCCGGAAAGATCTCTCTTGGAACAAGGAAAACAAGGCAACCAGAACAACTTAGGTTGTGTATTTATTGCAAAATGGAATTAGGGTTTGCACAGAAATAAAAGGGTTCTTTGGTTCATCATTTGCACATTTGCATTCAAAAAGAAGAGAGAAGGAGCTCTGCAACAAGTTATCTCAACCCTCTCAAAGATCAAACTGTAGAAGTCAATTCATCGAAGCAACTCGATCTGGCTCATATCGTGAACCGTAGAAGCGTAAGAGGTATTTTTCAATCTTGAAATCTCTCTCTGAATCTTTGAAAGATGGCTACTCTAAATTTTGTGAAGATTACTGATAGGCCACGCCCTAAATTCAAGAAACATCCCTATAAATCCCTAGAAGTTGATCCCCTAGGTGCATTTTCAAGCATTCCGCATGGGGTTTTATATGTAGAAGATGTTGGGGCATATATTCATGCAAACATTGAGGAATTTGGGGAATCCAAGTTAATGGATATCTATTACAATCAGTTAATAGATGATGCTTTTGAACTCAAACCACAGTACAAGGCTATCTGGGACAAGCATTTTGGACATTGCATCCATTTTCCCTGCTTTGCAGAAGATGAATGGGTCCAGTATGTTCTAAGTAGAATGCATGATAAGTTTATATGGTTGATGAGGCCATTAAAGATAACCAAGGATGCCATTAGGGTAGTTACCAAATTGTACTCATCCGGTGGGATACCTGCTCTCAAATCTGTCAAGAATCAGATAGTGAGTGAGGCAACCGGATCAGAATTTGACAAGAGAGCAATGGCTATAGAAGATATCACTGATCCAGATATCAAGTTTGCATCTATGATAATTGGCTATAAGATATATCACTCTAGCAGGGAGAATTCAGTATCCGGAATAGCTGTGTATACTACTTATGAAATGCTAAGGAAAAATGCTGACTATGATCTCTGTGAACTTCTTCTAATCCAACTGTTAGAAAACTTACAAAGGATCAAGAAGGACAAGAAAAACTCATTCAAATATGGTGGTCTGATATTGTGTCTATTCTTTTACTTTATGAATGAGTTACCTGGATCCAGTGGTTGAATATGGCAAATTGATAGACCAGTAGCCATACAAATTAGAGATTATGTGCATGGAATTGGTGATGCTAAGGCATAGAATACAACACTCTGGGGCTACTTCAAGAATTTTTAGAGTATGATGCAAGCTAGAGAAAGAATCCCTCAATTATTGATTGAGAAGTACAAGGATACAGTGTGCTTTATGGTGGACACTGATCAATGCCTGATGGAGGCAGTGGAACCTAGAATAGTGTGGATCATGCCAATGGGGTATGAAGTTGATGAGAAAATCCTAGAGCTACACATCCAACACCTACTGAGTCAACCCAAGGATCCTAAGGCAGAAAGGTTTGGAACCTACCAAGAGCTGAGTGTAAAAGTTCATGTTGAACTTAGACAGCCATAGATCAAGAGAAACGTAAGAAGGGAAGTAGAAGAATTTTCCAAGAGGCATGGAATTTCAAAGGAGGCAGTTAATACTGAAAGAGAAAAGATGGAAAGGGTAGAGAAAGAGAAACAAGATGCAGAAAAGAAAAGTGATCCGGTGCAAGCCCCTTCCTGGACCAGATCCTCCAAGAGTTCTGCACCTGCCACCTCTAAGAGCCAAAAAGCATCAAAATCAGAAGTCAGAACATCTAGAAAGGGAGAGAAAAGAACTAAGACAAAGGCCACAAGGTCTTATGTTAGTCAAAAGAATGATGAAGAGACTGAGTTAGATGAGGAGGTCAAGAAAATGAAGAAGAAGAAGAAAACATTCGGTGAACCGTCTATGGGTGAAGACAAATAAGAGAAGGCAGAGGAATTTGTTGAAAGGCCTACTCTGTCCATTGATGATGTAGTCAAATCAGTCACTATGCATGGGAACCTAAAACCAATGACTGAGTTCTATGATTACTATAATGAACCTGACCAGAAGATCTTGCAAGAAGCTATAGTCAGGTATCTGAATATCTATAATAAGGCATTTATTGAAATCATATCTCTAATTCCCAAAAGCCTAGAGAAGGAACTAGAAATAAGGAAGAACAATGCCAAGGCAAAGGACCTTGAGATCTAGGAACAGATAGCTATTTAGCTCTATCCTTCAATCACTCAGAAACAAATGAATATGATCTTCAAAGATTGCAAGGATGAGTTCTAGAGCAAAGCTAGAATGAATCATCTTATGCTTAGAGAGACTGACAAAGTGGCAAAGGAAATAGAAGATATCCTCCGGAATGCCTTTAAAAGATTCAATCTTCCTATTATAGAGGGCTTAGGTGATGAACCCTCTACCATGGATGACAAAGGAGAATCTATTGAGACAGTGGAAGAAGAAGCAAAGAAGACAAGTGAAGAGAAAACTAAGGATCTAGATTCCTCTACTCTGAAAGAGGAAGTCCTTAAAGAAGCAAACATCTCTCCTCTGGTTTCCCCAGCAGACTCCGGATCTGGAGGAGAAGAAAGAACAGAAGAGAAAATCAGTCAAGAAGAAGAGGTGAAGGAAAGAGAAGAAGGTCAAACAGAGAAGACAACAAGTGACAGTGCTAAGGCTGCTGAAGGGAAGAAAACTTTGTCTCTTGCAAAAGACATTGTAGAAGAAGTCAAAGACTTATTGACAAAAGAAATGATGGAATTAGATGAACGGGAGCTACTTCAAGGACCATTCAATTTTGATTCCCTCTCCCCGGTTCAAACTATGAAGATAGCATCCTTTGCCCATGCAAAGGCAAAAGAAAAACTTTTGAAGTCTCACATGGAAGACTGTGAGCTAATAGAAATTGCATCCAGTGCATTAGAGAAAATCATGCCATCCTTCCAGAAGGATCTTTCGGCCTCTTCATCCAGTAACTTAAAATCTCTTGTCAATTCAATTAGCACACATTTTGATTCTTTGGAAAAGTCAGCTGAAGAAAAAGTCTGGAAAGAATTTTTGGGAAAGAGATTCTCTGAGGTGCAGGGTCTAATAACAAATGATAGGAGAGTTATGGATATTGGGATAAAGAGCTTAGAAAATGCTCTTAAAGATGGTGGAGATATATATAAATTTAGTTTATCCTGGCCTAAAGTGACCAAGGAAATTGAGAAGAAAGTAAAAGAGCAAGAGGATAAACTAACAAGTTTATCTCAAAGTTTTGATCCTCTCTCCTTTTCTATAGTAAATCAAGAGTGTCAGACCATTGCAGTCATAAATGAGATAAGGAAGCTTGAGAAGGAGAAGAAAAATAGAATAAATAGGTTAAGTGAACTTAGAGGGATCATTATCCCTAAGTTAGAAGCCATGCATGAGGCCCTAACTGATGCTCAGGCCACAGCCCAGACCAGTGATCTGACAGATCTTAAGAAGGCAAAATCTTTTGCATTCTTATTGAGTGGTCACATCTCAATTTTGGACAAGATGAAACAAAGTTGGGCAATAGAATTTGTCCAGTTGAAGACTACTTTTGCAGACATACTTTAGTATATGTAAGTATGTTATATATATATTTATTTATGCAGCCAAGTATAGGTTAATTTTGGAGATTTTGGTATGCGGATCCTACCCTTTTCCATTGATGTCAAAGGGGGAGTGAGGAGTAGTGAAAAATGTGGAGCATAGCTAAGGGGGAGCTCCAGAAAAATGTACATTAGAACAAAGCATCAGCCAAGGGGGAGTGTAGTATAACACTTAGTCATTTTGCACTGTGTTGCCATCAATGCCAAAGGGGGAGATTGTTGGCAAGAGACACATTGTGACTTCATGAGTGTTGTCATTGATGGCAACAAAGTCCATCCTACACATCTGTAGGACATGGTATGACCATACCAGAAGATAGACTCAAGTGTATCTTAGTCCAGTAAGCAAGAACAGAGCATGTAGCAAGGTTTGACAGTCAGGTTCAGATCTCTTAGAGGAAGTATCTCAGTAAAGTGTGGACTTGGAGAAGTCAAGAGGAGTACCATGACTAATATATTCCAAAGATTGAGCAAAACATGTATCCAAATCTATTGCAAGCAAAACATCTTCCATTGAATGATTGAGTATTCCTTGAATTGTGAAAACCATTTCTTACCAGACTTCTGCATTCATTTGATTTATGACCCATTTTTTTGCAATTGAAACATTGACCAGAGAATTATGGAACATTCTAATTTATTCTACTCCTACATTAAGTAGCTTTATGACCAAACTTTTTGCAATTAAAACAATGGCCATTGAAAGATGGGTACCTTTTGAGCATTTGGCTATCTGACAGGAGGTCTTCTAGGTCTTCTTCTTTGATTCCTAAATTGGTTCCCTTTGTTTTGCTTCATCTAAAAGTTTTCTTGACTTGATTTTGAACTTTCTCCTTTCTCAAATCCTAAGCCTTGCTTGTCATTTGAACACTTTTAACTAGCAATCATCTCATCAAGTTTTGTAGAACTTATCTTCAACTTTTCTTCAAAGCTCTTGGCTTTTTCCAAGTCTGTTTTCAAGCTCACAACTTCTTTTTCCAGTTTGACACATTCTTTTATCTTGGTTTTTACCATCAGATTTAGATCTTCTGCTTTAGCTCTTTCTATAACTTCCACTTCCAAATCACCTAGGGTCTCATTTGTTGATATCAATTGGTCACTAACATCTCTTTATTTTTCTTTGGATTTCTTGAATTGTTCTTTCAGCTTTAGAAAGCATTCATCAGCTTCTTGAATGTTATCCTTTAGATCCTTGATTTTTGCTTCAGATTTTTCAAGATCAATAAGAGCTACTTCTAGTTCAACATTGTTTGAGAGATTTCCAAATCTTTTGGATGCCATGAGTAAACTTTCCCAGATCTTCCTTAAACTATTAGTCTTCTTCCAAGGAACCTTGCTATGATACCAATTGTTGAATATAAGGAATACTGAGAGGGGGGTGAATCAGTATTCCACAAAACCACTTTTTAACAAGTTTATTAATTCAATTTCCAAAATCAATAACATGAGAGAAGAATAAGCATAACAACAGCAACCATAAAGACATAACACATGGACACTAGGATTTTTATGTGGAAAACCCAAAAAAGAAAAAACCATAATGAGTGTTAGCTCACAATATATTATGATAGCACAATACTGAATTACAAGAAGGCTCACTGCCCTATGAAGAGGTGCTCACTACACAAAGGCTCATTGCCAAGAGAAAAGAAGATAGAAGAAGGATTGGCTCACTGCCAGAAGATGAACTGCTATAAATGCATCTACCATATGCTAGATCACAGTTCCATTGAAGGTTCAATATATAGATTCAAATGTCTTCATTTATTTAGCTTTGCTTCTCAACTCAACTACATGTACTCTATTTTTCTTTCTCTGCTCTGCACTCTTCTCATAATCCTTCACACTTCAAATTTGCACATTACACCACACACCATTTTTTTTACACACTCCAACATTGAATTCCATCGAGTATATATATTCTCTACAAGATTTATCTCATAATCAGGTTGGAAAGCAAAACATAAACCGTGTACACAAATATTACATCTTGTCGGCTTGAACTTGTGTACAATCTACAATGCGGTCTTAAACAAACATACAAAAGTCTTCATATAGGTTGGCTTCAATCATACCATCACTTAGATTGACTATTCAGACAATATAACTTCTTGGCATAAGAATCTAACACATGTCTGACGGCTTGTTCCCTAAGAATATACTTGATCAACTCATCTGTCACATCATAATTCCCACTATGGACCATATGAGACTCTGAGATGCATAACCACAATCATTTTGGATCTCTTAGCATACCTTTAGAACTGTAGAACAAAATATACAATTGCAGAGGAATGTGGACCCTTTTCTCTATCACTGTGCACTGTTCCTGTCTTAGCTCTGTTCACCTGGACTTAGATATTCTACCATATGACTTCCGGAGGAAGTCAAGACTTGAACACTGGAACAAATCATCAATAAATAGCTATGAACAACATACCTGATCTGCATTTACTGATCTTTTACTATGGAGGCATACCATCCCAAACATTGTTATGTACTTTGTATAATTTATGCTGTTCATACTTAGTCATTTCTGCTTCTAGAGTAAAGTCTCTCTGTCATACTAGTGGAGTCTCTTTTCTTTGTTGCCATCAATGACAACATTCAATTATCAGAAAAATGTCTCTTGCCAACATAATATTTTCTTAGAGGAGATGGTTAACAAGTTGAAGTTAAAAAGGAGAAAGCATCCACATCTATATCAGATTGCATGGTTGTAGAAGGACCATAGAGATTTAGTCAATGAGTAGTGTTTAATCAAGTTCAAGATTAGAGACTACCATGATGAGGTGTTATCTGACATCATACCAATGGATTCATTTCATATGCTATTGGGAAGGCTATGGTGTTGCAAAGATAGTTGTTGTTGCACCAAAAGATTGACCTATTAATGCTTGATACAACAACCAGAGTTAATAAATTCATGGGAGGTAGTTAAGCCTTGTCATGAACCCAAACACTGCATTGCATAGCACAAGGAGACCAAGGGCACACACCTTGCAACAATCCCCCCATTGCAAGTGAGGGGTTTGAACCCATGACCCAACCTCTGATACCAATTGTTGCAAAGATGGTTGTCATTGCACCAAAAGATTGACCTATTAATGCTTGATACAATCGCTAGAGTTAATGAATTCATGGGAAGCAGTTAAGCCTTGTCACAAACCCAAGCGTTGCGCTGTACAACACAAGGAGACCAAGGGTGCACACCTTGCAACACGTGGAAGTATGATAGGTGTGATGTCCATGATGGCCATGCAAACACCTATTCTTTGACAAAGGATGGATTTTGTCATAAGTTGAAGCCCTTGAATGAGGTGGAAGAAAAGGTATGAAGCATTGCCAGAATTTGGTTGGTAGATGATAGGAAATTTTTGGATGTTATGAAGCACGAGTGCCATTGCTTTGTGTTGATTCCTAAGATCATCCAAGAGATATGTGAAGATGTAGCAACAGATGTCTCAGATCTGTTGGAAGAATTTCATGACATTGTCTCTGATAAGGTACCAAAAGGTTTACCATCATTGAGGAAGATAAGTCACCTAATGTATTTCATACCAAGAGCCAGTTTGCTGAATAAGGCATCCCATAGAATGACTCTTGTAGAGAATGTAGAGATGAATAGACAAGTTCACAAGCTATTAAGGAAAGGATTGATAAGGGAGATCCTAAGTCAATGTGTGGTATGTGCAGTACCAGTACTGAAGAAAGATGGAGAGTTGAGAGTGTGTATAGATTCTTGATCCATCAACAAAATTACAATCAAGTACAAATTTCCATTGCCAAGGATTAATGATATTATGGATTTCCTGAGTGGAGCCAAGTACTTTATGAATATTGATATGAAGAGAGGATATCACTATATCCAAATTATAGAAGAAGATGAATGTCCAGAAGAACACCTTCAATACTAAGGAGGACCTGTATGAATGGTTAGTCATGCCATTTGGGCTAGAACCAATGCATCGAGCACATTCATGTGCCTCATGAATGAGGTACTAAAAGAGTTTTTGAGTATTTTGATTTTTAGTAAGACTTTGGAGGAGCACCTAATGCATGTTTAAAAAGTTTTTGAGAAGCTGAGGGAAGAGAAGTTGCTGATTAATCTGAAGAAATGTAGTTTCGTGAAGGAGTTGGTGTACCTAGGATTTGTTATCTCAACTGAGGGTCTTAAAATAGATTTAGAGAAGGTGGAGACAATGAGAGGGGATAGAAAAGAGTATAAATGGACTACCAGAGTGGCCAAGGGTTTTGATAAATTGAAGTAGAAAGTCATAGAGCAACCTATTCTGGCACTTCGAAATTTTAATAAGGTATTTCAAGTAGATTGCGATGCTAGTGGTAGTTCTATAAGAGATTTTTTGAGTCAAGAAGGTAAGCCCATTGTCTATTTTAGTGAGAAGCTTAATGATGCCAAGAAAAAGTATTAAGTTTATGATCAGGAGTTTTATGCTGTAGTTTAGGCTTGGAAGAAATGGAGGCATTATTTGTTGGGCCAAAAGAGTTTGTTTTATATACTGATCATCAGGCTTTGGAGTATCTTAATAGTCAAGGAAGGTTAAATCAAAGGCACTTAAAATGGATTGAGTTTTTGCAGAGTTATACTGTTGTTTTGAAGCATAGGAGTGGAGGGTAAAATAGAGTTACATATGCCTTAAGAAGAAGGCAAAATTTGTTGATAGAGATGAAGATAGAGGTCATTGGGTTTAATGAACTCAAGAATTTGTACCCTGAAGATCCAGGATTTGTAGAGGCCTAGAAAGCTTGTTTGGAGCCTATTAACTTGGATAGGATGAGATGGTTAGATTACATAATCCAAGATGGTATGTTGTTTAGAGGAAGCTAGTTGTGCATTCCAAGGAGTTCCATGAGAGAACCTAATTAAGGAGAAGCATAGTGGAGGGTTGGAAGGACACTTTGGTTGAGATAGGACCAGTGCTCTTATTAATGAAAATTATTATTGGCCATAGTTGCACCAAGATGTGGGGAAATTTGTACAAAGTTGCAGAGTATGCTAGATGGTCAAAAGAGTGAGTCGGATTACTAAGCTATACTAGCCATTACCTGTACTAGAGGGGCCATGGGAGGATATCAACATGGACTTTGTTCTTGGTTTATCGAGGACAAAGAGAGGGCATGATTCAATATTTGTGGTGGTTGATAGGTTTTCAAAGATGGCACTTTCATTCTATGTTAGAAGACTAGTGATGTTGTTCACATTGCATAGTTGTTTTTCAGAGAGGTGGTTAGACTACATGGTCTACCAAAGACTATAGTTTCAAATAGAGATACCAAGTTTATTGGGTATTTCTAGAGGACCTTATGGAAGAAGTTGAAGACTGAGTTGAAGCTTAGTTTTGCACATCATCTTTAGATTGATGGACAAGAAGAGGTAGTGAATCAGAGTTTGGGGAACCTGTTGAGATGCTTAGTAGAAGATAAGCCTAAGGGATGGGATTTGATATTACCATAGATAGAGTTTACATATAACAATTCTGTCAACATGAGTATTGTTAAACCCCCATTCCAAATTGTATATGGGAGTAGTCTGAGAAATGCTTCTGACCTAAGGAAGATAGATAGAGGTGAGAAAAGTAGTGCCGAGACTGAAGAATTTGTAGAGCACCTGAAGAGCTTGCATGAAGAGGTACAACAACACATTAATAAAATGAATTCTTAGTACAAGGCTAAGGTAGATCAGAAGTGAAAGTCTAAGGAATTCAAGGTTGGTGATGAAGTAATGGTTCACCAAAGAAAATAAAGGTTTCCAATGGGGACATATAATAAGTTTAAAATGAAGAAATTTTAACCATGCAAGATCCTGAAAAAGCATGATTCAGGGTATACATATGAGGTAGATTTGCTAATTGGAATCAACATTTCCCTTATGTTCAAGATTGTTGATTTAATAGAGTATCATGAAGGTGGCATAGAGGATGGACCATGGCACCTACTTCAAAGGAGATAGAAGAAATCTTGGATAGTCATGCGGGAAGAAGTACTAGGAAAATGCAATATGAAGAATATCTGGTTAAGTGGAAAGAAAGGCCTATCCAAGATTCTTCCTAGTTTTTTAAGGTAGAGGTTGATCGTTTGGGTTTTTCTCAAACACCTGAGATGTGACAAGGTCACTTCTCAAAGTACCCTGGGTGTCTAATGTAACAGCTTCTAGTGGTGTAAGGGTAATCTTGCATCACCCAAAAAAAGATGATTTTATTTTCTATTCCTTTAATTTTTTGTATTTTCAAATACCCAATTGCTTGAATAATTATGTGGAACCTTCATAATTTCCAATCTACTAAAAATAGCAAACTACTATTTTTAGAAAATTTCATTTAAGCACATATGGAAATGGAAATTTACTCAAATCTTTGGAATTGAAAAATATAACCTTTGGTGAAGGAATTGGCCAAAGATCACTTGTGAGTTGAAAGATATTAAAATTTCTATTTCTTTAAAAACCCTTGAAAAAGTTCCAAAGTCAAATATGAGGCACTTAGAGGCCCCATACGACCCTGAAAATGGGCGGAATCAATAGAGGTGATTCTAACGGCATATATATATTCATGGGCTTTCCAAAGCACCAAATAGTTCATCAATCGAACACCAGATCAAAAGTTATGGCTCTCTGGAGTTGATCTATTTTTGGAGGGAGTTACAAATTTTGAAATTTTGGTTGGAAAGTGCCAAAAAGGGTTATTTATTATAATTTTTTGGAATATTTTGGAATAGTAGAGAAAGAGGAAAAGTGGAGAGTTAGGAATAAGGAGGGAAAATAGAAACCCTAGCAGATTTGAAGCTATAGAAGGTAGAAGGTTCCAGAATCCAAAGGAAGGAAGCTATAATGTGTTGCAGCCTGTTATGGATTCATCCTCTAATTTGATTCTAGTTTCTGTAATGTAATGTATTTTTCAGTTCAATAAAAGAACATTCCTATTTACTATGTGCAATCTGTGTTGTTGAGTGTTCTAGGATTAACCCCTTCATCAACTTTACAAGGCTTAACGAGTTAATTTGCATACCATGTGGAATAAATATTGGCCTATCTTAAGAAAAGCAATGC
The DNA here is from genome assembly GCA_027924645.1 of Cunninghamia lanceolata. Lineage (NCBI taxonomy): Eukaryota > Viridiplantae > Streptophyta > Pinopsida > Cupressales > Cupressaceae > Cunninghamia > Cunninghamia lanceolata. The sequence continues at coordinate 151,293 of BSBN01002031.1, forward strand.
ATAAATTAAAAAATAAATGATTGAATAGAGTGGAAATTCACATTCAAAGGCATAATTTTTAAATATGTACTCTTTTAATTGTATAAATTTGTTCCAAATTGGGGACATAAAACCACTTAAAAGGTGATGGTAGTGGATCTAAACATAAATAATGCAACCAAGAACATTGAAATAAGAATAAATTTACATATAAAAGTTTAAAGCCAAGAACCCAAGAGTTGAAATCATGACAAATGCAGAACATTAAATAGTTTAATTATAACTTTTAACAAAAGAAAAGAGAAAATGTAACTCTCTAATAAGACAAGATGACTTATTACCAAGGTGGAGGATGTCACATCCTTGTTGTAGGTAGTTAAGAAGAAAATAAGGTGGAGATGGCACTAATCATTCTAAATGGGTAGTAGTTGTAGTCATGGTTAAAATTTAGGTACACATTAGTAAAATAAATATAATGTTGAACAATTGGGCACTAGAATTTACTCATGGAGAGAATTCATTTATTTTTGGTGTGATAAACTAAGGAGCTAAAAGTGTAGCGTCATAAATTGTGTGTGCTCACAATTTGATGATGTGTTTGGCACTCACTTTAGTGTCCATGCCCTTAGCATGTTTTAGGATCATTTCCAACATTGTCCTTACCCTTGACCCATAAGAAGTGCCTTTACACTGCTTTGACCATTTCTTCTTATCATATCCAAAAACCATAAAAGTGCCTAAATCCTGGGTCTATCCCATGTTGACTAGACCTTTCAAGAACTAAAATTGCAAAGACTCTAGTACTTAGTATGGACATCTACATAGTGCACTGATGTCTTGAAAACATATGCCAGTCTTGCGATCATTTTTAGAAGTTGTCTCTTACCTTGCATGATATGTTGATATTTTCTTGGTGCTTATCTATGCCCAAATGACTCCTTTCTTTGATTTTTCACCTTTTCACACTCTATTTAAGTAAGTAGATTTGCCATTGCAAATGATTGATTTCCTTTCATAGAAAAGCTTTGCCAAAATTGCAAGCCGTCATTTCTACAATTTGTCACTCACCATCATCATACTTTAGCCCTTGTTCAAACCATTACTCTATCGCATTCATTGTTTGTTGTTAATAATTGCAAATGTTAGATTAATCACATTTCTTTTACATATCTTATCAAATCTCACTTCTCACTGCTCATAACAATTCTAGATGCACTTATAATTAGAGCACACACTTTTTATATCAAACTATCAATCTATATCTTTGGCTATCATTGAGGTGGAAACACCAAAAATGGGGTTTTACTAAGGCAAACTCCTATACATCCCAACCCTCTCCTTCATTTATACATTTGCAGCTTCTGTTAGGAAGCTCAATGGTAGGAGGAAGGACTGAAAAGATTGGCACAAGAGATGAGATCACAAATTCGTACACCATATAGACTACAACGTGACACGTAGACATCCACACAGTGCATTATCATCTTGGACAATGAGGCTGTTTGCCTAGGGCTAGGTTCCTTATCATTTTGTCTTTTCATTTTTGTACTTTATTTCTAAAAATTCTATTTACTACTATTTATTTTCTAACATTGTAATTGGTTTCCTTCTTTCCTTTAAACATTTAGTTTAGTTTGATTCATTTATGTTAAAACATAAAGTGGTTTTGTAGATAGATTTTGTTTGAAACATTAGTTAATAGAACCCTAGTGTAATGTTAGTGAAAAGCTCCCTTAATTGATATGTTTAGTTGAGGAGTAGTTTTTCTTACATTGTACATTTTGGTGAACCTGACTGTTCAACTTATAGCACCTTCTTTTTCATTCAATTTTATTTAAAAATCAAAATAAAAAATTATTTCTTTCCTCCAACGAGATCTGTCAATACATCTCTTAATCTTTTTCCTTCTATTTTTCTAAATTAGCATGTTATCTTCTTTTCTTACATCACTTTCTAACTTTTCTCAAAGGATTCATGAAAGTGATGTTCCATTCAATGCATGTGATGGTGACTTAGCTCTTCCTATGTCACTCTATTGTTTTGATCCGTCTCTTAAGATTCCTCCTACTTATGAGGATATTTTGGTGCAAGAGGATGAAATAAATGATACATTTATTAACATTACTTTACCTTCTGTTCATTTCAATGCTCTCCCTTATAGTGATGAAGCATTAGTCGATGAAGAGTCTCATCTCACATTGGATCCTCAATGGATAGATGTTGAGCATACTTCTTCCATTTCTACATCATGCATTTCTCAAATAGAAAATAATGTTAATTCAATCATTGTTAATCGACTTATCCCACCTACTAAGGGGATGTTGGATAAGTGTATTAATGTTCAAAATCTTTCTTCTGCTTCTAAAATCATTGTGCATAGGGCACTTGATCCACCCCAAATATCTCATCCTGTGATCACTGTTTGGGGAATTCCTGACAATCCTCGACCTTTGAATCACTTTTTTTTAGAAATTGCAAAGTCTATAACTCAAAATGTGTTTGTGGCTCCTCACTACCATGCAGTAGCCCACACGTATAACAATTGATGAAATAAATAGGCTACTCCTCGCATAGTTTCCCTTCCTCCACCACATCCTATTTTTCTACCATCTCCCCATCTTTCTGTGGATAATACTAAAGAGAATGATCTTGTTAAACAAGTCTAGGATACACAAGCTAAGATCTCTCTTTGGGACTTGATAAAAGTATCACCTTTTGATCATAGTGTCCTTTAGCAAGCCTTGCAGAAGATATCTATTCAATCTTCTGCGAAGCCCATGCATATGGCTGCTATTCGTGAAGGTCTTCATTCTAAATCTACTAATATCACTTTTCATTTCTCTAAACTCCCTTTCACTAAAGTTTAGAAGTAAACTGATGCTCTTATGATTATTGTATCTATAAACTTGACTAGGATTAAGAGAACCCTTATTAATAGTGGTTCCAGTCTTAATGTTTGTAGTTTAGACCTTCTTAATCCTCTTGAAATTGATGTGTCTTCTATTTCTCCTTCCAATATATTCATCAGAGGTTTTGATAATGTGGCTCACCTAAATTTAGGCACTATCACATTATTTATTATGTTATGCTCTATTGCATTACCTACTAAGTTTCATGTCATGCATGAGAGTCTTTCTTATAATCTTCTCCTTGGTAGACCATGGATTCATGCTATGAGTGTGGTCCCATCTACCCTTTACTTGTTGCAAGGTGTTTTCCCTTGGTCTCCTTATGTTGTGTAGTGTAGCACTTGGGTTCGTGACAAGGATTAACTATCTCCTGTGGATTCATTAACTCTAGCGGTTGTATCAGACATTAACAAGTTGATCTTTTGGTGCAACGACAACCATCTTTGCAATAATTGGTATCAGAGCTAGGTTCACAGGTTCTAACCCCTTTCTTGCACTGGGGGATTGTTGCAAGGTGTACGTCCTTGGTCTCCTTGTGCTGTACAGTGTAGTGCTTGGGTTCATGACAAGGCTTAACCACCTCCTGTGGATTCATTAACTCTATTGGTTGTATCAGGCATTAATAGGTTGATCTTTTGGTGCAATGACAACCATCTTTGCAATGCCATCTACCCTTCATGAATCTCTTAAATTTATTTATAATGGTGAAGTACATAAGGTAAGTGCTAATCTTGACCCCTTTCAATAGTGTCAATAGGTTAAATTGGGTTATGAGAAGACTATTCTTTATTCTCTTCATAATTTTATACCTTCTACAACAAATTTTTAGACACCATCATCACCCTCTATTGATGATGATATGCCTTCCTCATCTAATGCATGTTTTGGTGATTATTGGGGCTCCTTAGACTTCACCCCCATGGGCCATGTGAATATAAGGTTGAATATTCTCACACTGACATTCCCACATTCAACAAGGATCTCCATTCTGGTATTAGAATCGATCCCTCTTCTCATGTGAATTTTGCTACTACTTCTACAACATGTGCATACACATCTCATTTTGACAAATCTAGTGACGTTGATTCTCCTCCTCTTACCGATTTGGAGACATATTACAGGCTCAGATACAAAAATCTTTCTAAACACATATACAATGGAAATCCTTGGATCTCTTGCAAGACTATTCCTTTTTGTCTTGTTTGTAATGTTTTCGAAAGGTTTTTCTTTCTTAATCTTTAATGGTTCATGGAGTTCCAAATTCACAAATGATTGGGAAGTGGGCATGAAATTGACCTGTTGTGATGAAGTACCTTGTTTTTAGAGGTCACCTCTCGATCCTTGTAGGGATGGCGAAGGAGGAACCTGAGAAAAAATACCTTTACCTTGTGGGCAATGGGACTCTTTCAATTCAGGTTGTTTTTCACATTCTATTTATTTAGTAGAAGGAAGTGATGCCTCTGGAGGTTGAGAATGTCTAGGAACATCTATTTTAGGTGTTATTTTAGTGATGAGTTTAGCTTTGTAATTTTTATATACGACAAAGAATTGATCTTGTCTAGGTTGAGTTTTGTCAGTGGGTTCATGCCAAAAGTAGTCCAAATTAAACACTTATGAATTGTAGAAGGGAACACTGTCATGGATTTAAGCCAAGGGTGACCTAATTTCACATGAAAGAGGTCAGAAGTAGGAATGATTGTAAAGAATTGTTCCAAGGGTCTTTCCACCATAGTAATGCAAAGTTTAATCTTCCCAATTGGAAGAATAATGTATCCATTATGTGTCTTAATCATTATATTAGTTGGGGGTTTAGGGTTGTGGTGTTTAGGAGATTGCCCCAGTCAAGCCCTGGAAGGACATTCAAGTATTCCAACACCTTTGTTAGATAGAGTGGATGCTTAAGGAGGGCAGAGGCCAAATCTAGTGATGTAATGAAATGATTGAAACACAAATTGATGTCACCTTAGAGGTGAAGCCCTCACAAAGATTAAGATCCTTCAAATCATGAGGAGATGGATTGATGAAGCCAAATCTGCAACAAACAAACACAATAACACAATTCTACTCTAAAACACAGTGAGTCCTTTGTATGCTCTTTTCTCAATATCACAAGATCACATTATCTATCTAGGTTACAAATGAATTCAAATACTTGCTTATATATGCTTTCCCACTAAATATTTGTAAATTAAATCAAGAAGGCTAACAAAGGGAAATCTTTTGAGAGGGCCTAGGATGACATGCATTTAGATTTATCCTAACAAATATGGATGGACTTGGGCATGGATGCCCAAGTCGTAAGGCCCTAATTTGGTCATGCTTAAGGATTGGAATGGGCCTCTGAGTCCCATTTGACATGGGTTTCTGGGGAAATTGCTTCGAGATGAATATTTAACTTGCATAATGTTAACACAGGGACCTAGGAGCTAAATTAGGAGGTAAAAAGGCATGAGGTCACTTTTTACTCCATAACACCTTTTCTCTGCAACGAAGTGATAGAATGAGAAATTCTAGAAAAGTTCAAAATGAACTTCCTATAATACCCTACTAATACCATAAAATTATGCACTTCATGCATGTTTTTAGGAGTTGGCCATTCTAAAATAACATTTATCTTTGATAGATCTACAACAATTCCTTTAGTTGATATGATATGACTCAAGTACTATACCTCTTTTTGAAAGAAAGTACATTTGGATAACTTTTCATAATGTTAATTGTCCCTGTGATGTTGCAAAACTATCCACAAGTGTTGATGATGTTCCTCCTCATTACAAGAGTAGATCAAAATATCATCTAAAAACACTAGAACAAACTTGTCTAGATAGTCTCTAAAAACACTATTCATCAAATTCATAATTGTTGTTAGAGCATTGGTCAAACCAAAAGGTGAGACTATGAACTCATAATGTCATACCTTGTTCGAAAGGTTGTCTTGTGAATGTCTTCTTCCTTTATTCTCAATTGGTGATAACCTAGTTGGGAATTAAGGTGTCTCAACGTTGGTAATTCCTTGCACTTATTTATTGTAATATATTTATTTATTGCATATTATGCAATTAGGATGCAAATCCTATTTTGTGATCTTATGGGAGTTGGCACGGTGATGTGTCATCCTACGTGGAAGATGACCACATGTAATTTTGTCCTCACATGAGGAGATAGGAATCCCACTTAGTGGTAGAGATATTTTGCCATGTGTTGGCACTTTGACTAGTGTGGAAGTGAATCTTGACCAAAACAGTTATGACAGATTCCTATGATAGAATCTATGATGCGTAAGAGTCATAAATGGAATGTTCTAGGATAGGTGAAGACATGTGTCACAAGGCATCTTGGAAGAAGGCATCTTTGGGTACCCCAAGGAGAGTTATGACATGTTGTAAGAGAATATGCTAATTTTAGTCAGTGTATGACAGATTCTCTTACAACTATAAGTACTGTCAGTATGACAGATTCTATGACGGTCGTAAGATGTGTAAGAGCATCTGTCATTGCCCAACATGGGAATAGGTGACCATATTGGGATGGGGTGTTATGAAAAGTGTCATGGCCATGCTACAATGTTGGACAAGTGTCCCTAGGCATGGGTTTTGGGCCATGAGGCCAAGTTGGATGCCCATCTCAAGGAAAGTTTATTTTTTCCTTGTAAACTTCTATTTAAGAAGGTGCTTTGAGAGGAGATGTATTATGTGATTGACATGTACTATTATGCTACCAGTTTGTCTCCAGATATGAGTGTTGAAGACTCCTGTAAAGACTTGCATTGCAAGTGTGTTGTAAACCTTGTTGTTTTGATAATACATTGTGCAAGTTTTGGAGTGTGGGGTTTTTCAGCTATAAGTGTTTTCCCCACATTATATCTTGTCTCTCTTTCTTCTATCTTACATTCTTGTGTTGTGTATTGCTAAAATATCTCTGTTGTTGGGTTAATAACTCTATAATTGTAAAGGTTAAAAAGAATTTACACTCATCTCTCCTATTTAGATTAGTAGGAAGCAATTTTCGCACACCTAGCTTCCTTTCAGTTGGTATCAGAGCCTGGCCAGTTTTGGTTCTAGCTGCTGGTTAGGGGTTTTACTAGTTGCTAGGTAGGGGTTTTTTGAGCTAATCTTAGGTTGAGTGGGAGTCTATATATAGTATTATGTAATCTTGTTGTAGGAAGGAGATGGCAGACACATACAGAGGATTAGAGGTAGAGAAGTTTAATGGCACAAATTTTGAGTTATGGAAACTTAAGATGGAAGACATACTTGTTGATAGAGACCTATGGGAAACTGTTTCTAGTGTAAAACCAACCGCAATGGCACAAGCTGATTGGGATCTCAAAGATCGAAAGGCTAAGGGTCTCATAAGAATTAGTCTAGCTAATTCTTTCCTGTTAAAAGTCCATGAGGAGAAGACCATGAAAGACCTTTGGAAGAAGCCAGGAAATGTTTATTAGGCCAAATCCCTGGTGAACAATCTTTTTCTGAGAAAGAAGTTGTATTCTCTAAGGATAGAGGATGGAGGATCTATTGCAGATCACCTAAATGCTTTCAACATGTTAGTTGCACATTTGACATCCATTGATGTGAATATGGAGGAGGAGGATCATTGTATGACCTTGTTTTGTTCTTTACTAGATTTGTGGGATCATCTTGTTATAGCCATTGGGAGAACCACATCCACTTTCAAAATGGATGAAGTGGTATATTTGCTGTTATCTAAAGAAATGTGGAGAAAGTCTTCTGAAGCAGCCAAAGAGGCTCTTGCAGTTCATGGAAGGCCCAAGGAGAAAGGGAAAAAGAAGAACAAGAAAGATGAGAAGGGTAAATTGAAATCACGTGGGAGTTCCAAATCTCCTAGAAAGTCTAAGGCTCTCTATTGGAACTGTGGAAAAACTAGGCATTTTTGAAAGGAATGCAAAGAGGAAAAGAAAAAAAAGAAAAAAAATGTTCCAGATTCAGATTCTGACAAGTCACAAGATGATGGTGATGCCTTCATCATAGCCTTGGCCACCCATGCATCTGATGATGTGTGGTTGAGTGATTCTAGTGCATAATTTCACATGACCTTGCATCAAAGCTGGTTCACGAAGTATGAAGAGTTTGATGGTGGAAGAGTGTACCTAGGTGACAATTCTCACCTGAAGATTGTTGGTCATGGAAGAGTCTCAATCTGATTCCCTAATGGACGAGTGAAGGGGATCACTGGGGTCATGCACATCCCAGGCTTGGCATGGAACCTACTTTCTATAAGTAAGTTGAATGATGCAGGTGTGTAGGTTGTCTTTTTGAAGGATGGATGTAAGATGTCTAGAGGATCTATGGTTCTTGGGAAGGGTACTTGGAGAGGTACTCTATTTTAGTTAGAGGCATGCACTTCATAGTGCAATAGTTCTTCTGACTCAAAGAAAAGAGCCTTAGTCACTCCATCCCCACCATCTAAATTAGCAGTGAAGAAATCTATTGTAACAAATTCTGATGGTAGTGCATCTTGGGTACCCAAGGGTGCTCATGCTTTGGAAGTTAAGATTCCTACTGAAAAGACAATGTTATGGCATAAGAGATTTGGCCACATTGGTGAGAAGGGTCTTAGAACCCTAAAAAATAAAAACCTCATTGAGGGGTTAAATGATTGTAATCTTGAGTTTGACTTTTGTGAACATTGTATATATGGAAAGCAAAACCATGTTTAGTTTTACTCTAGTTCTCACAAGTCTTCTGGTGTGTTAGACCTTATTCATTCTTATGTGTTTGGTCCTATTAGTGTTCCTTCGAATTCCAAATATGTATAATTTGTATATTTCATAGATGATTATAGTAGAAGGACATGGATTTATTTTCTCAGAAGCAAGTCTGAAGTCTTTAGTTAGTTCAAAGAGTTTAAATCTTTTATTGAGAATCAGACTAGTAAAAAGATTAAGTGTTTGAGAACTGACAATGGTGGTGAGTTTTGTTTGACAGGAGTTCGATACGTTCTATAAAGAGCAAAGGATTGAAAGACATAAGACAACTCCATACACCATGCAGCAAAATGGAGTTGTAGAGAGGATGAACAAGACACTGATGGAGAAGGCTAGGAATATGCTTAGTGGAGCAAGCTTTAAACAAAAGTTTTGGGCTGAAGCTATAGCCACTGCTTGCTACCTGGTAAATAGGTCTCCTACATCAGCTCTTGTTGGTAAGACACCTATGGAGGTGTGGTCTGGTAAAAACCCTTCAGTTAGACATCTTCATGTTTTTGGTTGTGAGGCATATGCACATGTGCCTAGGGGGAAATGGTCTAAATTAGAGAACAAGGTTGTTAAGTGTATTTTCATTCACTATGGTGTTGGTGTGAAATGATACAAGATTTGGCATCTTGTGGCTGAAAAATTATTGTATAGAAGAAGTGTTATTTTCAGAGAGCTAACACCTTCTCTCGTTGTTCTACAGCCAAAAGAAACCAAAAAAAAAGAGAATGTGGTTCAGTTTCCTTCTAGCCCTATGAAGATTGAACTAATAGACCCTGTGAGACCTGATGATGAGGAGAGATCTAGCAGCTTTGAAAGTTTAGAAGAAGCAGAACCTCAACCTTATCCATTGAGGAGGTCTACATGAACAAGGAAGCAACCTGATAAGTTTGGTTATTAACTGCTTGATTCTAGTTGTGCTTTTGCCTTGCTTACTAACACTAATGAGCCTAGAACTGTGACAGAGGCTATGGGCATGAAAGATGCAGGTTCCTGGAAGGAGGCCATGGAAGATGAGATGGCTTCTTTGGAGAAGAATAAAACATGGGACTTGGTGCCTTTGCCTGAAGGATGGAAACCTGTTGGATGCAAATGGGTGTTTAAGAAGAAATTTAGTGCAGATGGCAGTGTTGAAAAGTACAAGGCTAGACTGGTTACAAAGGGGTATTCACAAGTGGAGGGAATTGATTATGGTGAAATTTTCTCTCCCATTGCAAAGCTGACATCTATTTGGTTCTTGTTATCTCTTGTAGCAACTTATGACTTAGAGGTGGAGCAGATGGATGTGAAGACAACATTCCTTCATGGTGATTTGGAGGAAGAGATTTACATGTCACAACTAGAGTATTACATAGAGAAAGGTAAAGAAATTTTGGTTTGCAAACTAAAGAAGTCTTTGTATGGTTTGAAGCAGTCTCCTAGGATGTGGTATATGAAATTTGATGCCTTTGTGTTGTCGATTGGATTTCTGAGATCAAAATTAGATCATTGTGTGTATTACAAAATTGACAATGATCGCATCCTCATTATTGCATTGTATGTTGAAATATGTTGTTGATTGGGAATGGTAACAATATGATTTGTGATTTGAAGTCTCAGTTGTTAGGACAGTTTGAGATGAAAAATCTAGGGGCAGCCAGGTACATTATGGGAATGGAAATCAGAAGAGACAGAGCTAACATAAAACTTTGGTTAAGCCAGAGTAAGTATGTGAAGACCCTATTGGATAGGTTTAGTATGGTAGATTGTAGACCATTGTGTGTTCTTGTTTCTTTGGGGACAAAGTTGTATGTTAATGATTATCCAAAATCTCCTAGTGAGGTGGAGGACATGAGCAGAGTACCTTATGCTAGTGTTGTTGGTAGTTTGATGTATGCTATGGTCTGCACAAGACTAGACATTGCCCAAGTAGTGGGAGTCCTTAGTTGATTTATGGCTAATCCTGGACAGGTACATTGGGATGCAGTAAAGAGAGTGTTTAGATATTTGAAGGGTACTTTTGAGTATTCCATATGCTATCATGGTAATCCTATAGGACCTCTACATTTAGTTTGTCTTCGTGGATTTGTGGATTCTGATTGGGCAGGTGACATTGACAGTAGGAGATCCACCAGTGCTTATGTGTTTACTATGTTCAGTGGTGCAATTAGTTGGATGAGTAAGCAACAACCTATGGTTGCTTTGTCCATTATAGAAGCTAAGTATATGGAAGCAACTCATGCTTGCAAGGAAGTCATTTGGCTTAAGAGATTGTGTTTAGATATTGGTGTTGATGTAGGATAGATTACGATATATTGTGATAGTCAGAGTGTGATTTGCCTAGCAAAGAATCCAACTTTCCATGCTAGAACAAAGCATATTGATGTACAGTTTCATTTCATGCGAGACATGGTAGACGATGGGAAGGTGAACTTAGAGAAGATAGACACTTTGAAGAATGTTGTGGATGCATTGATGAAACCAGTGGGCATAGAGAAGTTCAGATGGTGTTCGTAGTCTATGGGCCTCTTAGCCTATAGCAATTAAATCCTATTATTTCTATTGGCTCTTACAAGGTATTTGACAAATGGGAGAATGTTGGGAATTAACATGTCTCAACCTTGGTAATTCCTTGCATTTATTTATTGTAATATATTTATTTATTGTAATATATTTATTTATTGCCTATTGTGCAATTAGGATGCAAATCTTGTTTTGTCATCTTATGGGAGTTGGCACGGTGATGTGTCATCCTACGTGGAAGGTGACCACATGTAATTTTGTCCTCACATGTGGAGATAGGCATCCCACTTAGTGGTAGAGATATTTTGCCATGTGTCGGCACTTTGACTAGTGTGTAAGTGAATCTTGACTAAAATGGTTATGACAGATTCCTATGATAGAATCTATGATGCATAAGAGTCATAAATGGAATGTTCTATGACAGGTGAAGACATGTGTCACAAGGCATCTTGGAAGAAGGCATATTTGGGTGCCTAAAGGAGAGAGAATATGCTATTTTTAGTTAGTGTAAGACAGATTCTCTTACATTTGTAAGTACTGTCAATATGACAGATTCTATGATGGTCATAAGATGTGTAAGGGCATATGTCATTGCCCAACTTGGGAATAGGTGACCATATTGGGATGGGTTGTTATGACAAGTGTCATGACCATGCTACAGTGTTGGACAAGTGTCTCTAGGTGTGGGTTTTGGGCCATGAGGCCAAGTTAGACGCCCATCTCAAGGAAAGTTCATTTTTGCCTTGTAAATGTCTATTTAAGCAGGTGCTTTGAGAGGAGATGTATTATGTGATTGACAGGTATTGGGTAAATGCAAGGAGATGGGGGACCAAAAAGTCACCACCATCTCTAAAAATAAATGAAAAAATACGAGCGCGTTATAATGCGCTCGCATTTTTCTTTCAATAAAAGAAAAAAAAAGTATTTCTGCTCATTCACGCTGCGACTTCTCTCCTCACAGCAGCAAAGAAAACAAGAAAAAACACAATTGCGTTGAAGAAGAGGCCATTGAATCAAGTGCATCTAAGAAAACAAGGAATTCACAATGCCACATCACTGCCAAAGACATTGTCGTGCAAATTTAGAGGATCCAGGACAGGAAGAAGGTAGGGTTTGTCTGATTTTGTTAGTTTGAGAACAATTTTTTAATTTTACAATGTTTGATTTGTTTTTATATTGTATTTATAGTTATTGGAGAAGGATAAAACCTAAATTTAGTTGAGTAGGGTGAAAACAACCCCCAAAACCCTCCAAACCCTCCAGACCCTCAAAACCCACCTTCACCTCCTTTTCATGTAAGGGATGATCAAGAACACTACCTAGGGATAATAAAATAAAACAAGAAACATCTTGAAACTATTATTCAAACCATAAACAATCCAAGTGGAACCACTGATCATAGGAGGACACTTGCAAAATCACTATAGGAGATTGTTTCCCACATGGATTTGGTGACAAAAAAAATCACCAAATTCCAAGACTATAGGGAGAGGAGTTGGCAATATTATGCTGACAAGTTGTCATATGAACAAGTCAAGAAGGAAAAAATTATAAAATCTCAATTATGTGCAGAATTTATTAATCCTAAAACTGGCCAAAGATTAGAAGAAAGTTGCAAATGGTTTCCTATACATTGGTGTAGGAATGAAGACATATCTCAAAAATTTTGGGATAGATGGTACATGGTCTTCGATGAGTGGCCATGCAACAATGATGAGGTACCACAATATTTTTTGAGGAAACTCTATTGCGAGTTCGTCCTCAACAAGATTCTAAATTATTTTGACATTCGTGAGTTCTAGGGTAGAAGTGGTGGCTCTGCCCAAGATAGACCCGGGGCTCAGCGAGATGAAGACCATGTGCCTACACCCTGAGTGAGGCCGGAACGTAGGTCACTCCCTTTGGCTTTGAAGATGAGTATTGAGTTGGAGACTTTAAATTCATTGACTACTCTCACCCAAACTCTATCATAGCATGCCGATGATTTTAGCCAAGCCGATGAGGGTGAGAGTAGTAGGCGTCATGTGTCCCCACATTTGTGTAGTACATGTTGGAACCTATGTGATTATGGGATGTAGGAGGTACGACAGGACTCTGCAACACAAGGGAAACATGATGTGACATAGGGGCAACATGATGCGACATAAAGGCATGACATATTGGATGATCTTGTTTCAGTGACAATCTCTTACAACATATATTTGGTATTGATTCTCAGGTAATTTGTTACAAGTTTTATCTTGATTTAGTATATTGTTATTTGAAATTTGTAATTAATTTTATATGATTATCTATATTATAAGTCAAAAATAATGTATGTAAATATTTGTGCAATGAAATTCCTGGGTCAGAGTCTTCATCCTGCCTCTGTTAGCTATCCATTAGTGGGTTATGAGAGGAGGTCAAGTCAACAGGTATGTAATTTATCACATAATCATAATTATTGTAGATATGTCAATGGTAATATTATTTTGTGACAATTTGATGATTTTAATAGTCACCAGCACCTCCACAGTTTCCTTCGTCCCCTGGACGGCAAACCACTACTTTTACGAAGGTAAATTCAACCATTTCTAATCATTATGCATTTTAAAAATAATGTTATGTATTTATTTTGTTTGAATAATCTTGAACTTGATTTTTAGATGCTAAATATAGTGGAGACTCCTCCTCATCTACATGAGTTAGCACAGATAGGCATTGATGTAGCCATGATGTCTGCAAATCCTTTGACTGAGGTATGAGCCAATAACATGAAAATATCATAATTTTGTATTTCTTTTTTTATCTCATGTCATTTGATGTACAAAAATGATATTTATGTTTAGTCAATTTTGCTTCTTGATGCTTCTCATAGGAGGTCACAACTCCAGTCCATCCAACTATAGATGAAGAGAGACAAGATGATGGAGAGTGATCATCAGTTGGTGGTAAGTGATCAATTACATATGTGATATATATTTCATACATTTTCTATACTAATGTGCATATTGTTTGTTTGTATTAATAGGTGTAGCTAGATGAACTTTATTCGAAGAGGTCTACTCAACAGCAGAGAGAGGATGTGTCACTGACTGGCTCTCCATCTTCACAGTCAAAGAAGGGCCACTGATTATTTCCTAAAAGTCCGTAGGAAACTTGTTTTTGGGAACTTTTTTGTATGCCTAGATGGCTTTGTATACATACTTTTGTATGATAATTCAATGTATATTTTTGTATATTTGCCTGGATGGCTTTGTTTGGACACGTCTATATGGATTTTTATATAAACTAGATGTTATGTTCATGACATTATGTGTATGACAGTTTATATTAAATATTTAATATGATTATCAATTATTGTTACAGGAATTTGGTTTTACAAGTGCCAATTGCATTTGCTTGAAAGTTTATAAATCATTGTCAAATAATCCGCAATCATTGAATTCTGTGGGACTATGCATTTCTTTGAGGCATCATTTCAAATAGTTCATGTGCCTTGTCTATGCTTCCATACTTTCCATACATGTCTACAAGGGCAACTTTGCAAATACAATACATGTGACAAAATTCCTATATCATTTATGCTTTGATGGTTGTCCACACCATGTTCTCTAGATCCCATTATAGCATAGGCAAGGAGGAAGTTGGTTAAGGTTGTGCAATTTGGTTTTAGATGTGCCAAAATTTGCATAAATGGTTGAAATTTTTTTTTGTGCATTTGCTTCAGAGTTTTTAAAGCCTTATGAAAAATTCATTTCGTGCATATCTTGCAATCATTGCATTCCATGAGACAACATTTCTTTGAGGCATCATGTCAAACAGTTCATGTTCACTATATATGCTTCCACACAAGTTGCATACATGTCTTGCAGGGTACTTACAACTACGACATTTGACAAAATTCCTATATCCTTTATGCTTTGATGGATGTCTATACCGTTCTCCAAACATACCATTTCTAAGGTTTTTGATTTTGGCTTTACACTTGCCAATTGTGCATTTTCTTGGAACTTTCTAAAGGCTTATCAGTAAATCCATTTTTTCATATCTTGCAATCATTATATTCCATGAGGCGACATTTCTTTGAGGCATCATGCCAACCAGTTCACATGCCTTGTCTATGCTTCCACACTTTACATACATGTCTCTGAGGGCAGTTGCAACTACAATATCTAACAAAATTCCCATATGTTTTATCCTTTTGATGGATGTTTATTTTGGCATAGGCAAGGAGGATACTGGCTAAGGTTGTAGAATTTTTCTTTACACTTGCCAATCGCATTTGCTTGAAAGTTTCTAATGCCTTATAAAAAAATCAAATTTGTTCATATCTTGCAATCATTGCATTCAATGAGGTGACATTTCTTCGGGGCATCATGCCAAATAGTTCACGTGCCTTGTCTATTCTTCTACACCTTGCATACATGTCTAGAAGGGTGATGTAGTAGGTAAGGAGGATGACTCAACACCATGGTGGTGTAGGTGCACCAAGCATCAAAATTTTGCACTAGGAGGTCTTGTGCTAGTTTTGTGTTTAGTGTAGGGGTTTTGTGTCTTTTTTTTGCATTCAATAAGGTCTATTAAGACCATTTTCATTTAATAAGGTCAAAATGACCAATTTTCATATATGTTTGGTGTCATGTTTCATGTTATTGTCAAACAAAGTCTAATAATGTATGTAATGGTGAGAAGTTGCTTTGTCAACTTAACAAATCATGTAATAAGGAGGTTGTAAAATGTCATACAGGTTAAAGTTCAGTTATGAATGATTGAGAACTATTGTAAACATGCTTGAAATGCCTTCACAGAGTTTGAGGAGGGATTGATGAAGGTTTTGAAGGGCAAATACTCAATAAAAACTTTGTTTTTTCTGCACTTTTTCCAAAAAATTGTTGTTCTAGGCCATACTAAAGTACTATATCATACTATCATGAGTTGAAACTGACTAGAAGTGGTGGAGGATTGAGTTACCTTTGTTTTTCTTTTTGTTTGAGGAAGATCCATCAAGTTTTGAGGGAGAAAACATGATTTCCCTGTAGCAGCCTATAAACCCTGATCTAGGGTTTTGAGAGTCAAAAAAATAAGGAAATCTATGGCCATTCCATCAATCTGATCACTCCCATTGGTGGAATGGAGTCTTTTAGGTTAGGTTTAACTTCTTTAACAGTTGTAGGGTTGAAAAATGTAGGGGGGCAGAGTTTTGTAAGAATCAAGCCTAATAAGACAATGTATTAGGCTTTCTAAGGGTGCAACAATAGGTATAATGAACTAGAAGAGATTCCTCAATCCAAAACCTTTGAAATCCATTGTTTTTCCATGTTATTCAAGGTCTCTAATTGGTGGGACAGTTTGGGAATATAGTTTTATAGTGGTTGCCTTGTAGAGGAGGCCTAATTAGGCCTGGTCTCAAAACAGGACTGTCATAAATTTGAGGTCCCTTGTCCAAAACAATTGACATCCAATTTTTGATATGTTGTTAATGAGGATAATGGGTACTCAAATCTACCTTCACAATTCCAAGATGTTGCTCCATGTGGAAGATAATTACTAATAGTCCCAAAAATAGGGCTACAAGGCTTTAGGACAATTTACAAAGCAAGAGGTAGTTGTCTTGGGTTTCTACACAAATCAAGGGTTGGAATAGGTATGTTGGAGTGTCTAACCACCTCCACTACATCACATGGAAAGATATTTCACAACAATGGACTAAGACCCCAAACCCTTTTTCAACTAGACATGAACTCAATCAAGACTACAAACCCAACACTTGGTTCAAAACCTCAATCTCTACAAACCAACTCATGAAACACCCTTGAAATGATGAATATAACATAAAAAGACCATTTATGGTCACCAAGAGCATAAACTTTGCATATAAGTTATTCTTCCTCATAAACTGCCCTTACAAGCTAGTAGCCCTCCAAAAAACTAATTTTTGGAACATAACTTACTAATCCATGACCTCTGACACAAAGGAGGACAGATTAGGATACCCATTTGGATGTTTTACAACATATCTCAAATGCACCATGTGTTGTTTTGGAACATTACCTTCAAAAATGGACTGGTAATTTGTATATGAGGCCTAATTAGCCTACTTTTACAAGCATCAACTACTATTCTTGACCCCTAAACTAAAAATTGCACTCCAGAGGTTGAGTTAGGTCCTATACAGACTGAATCACTCATTAGCATAATTATTCAAGACCCTTCTTTAACCATTTTTCAAAACCCTCATCACTGCACTGTCAAATAGAACAAAAACACACAGGATGACTACCAAGGGCATCATTAATTTAATTGAAAACAACCTTGGTCACTCCTACAAGGCCTTATTACATCAAAATGGATGCACAAACACTAATTTAAACAACTATAACAACTATTAGCCATTTGGTTGAAAGAAAAGTTGCTTGACAACTTTTCTTGCAACTTGACAACTTTTGCAGCCTATGACCTCCTAAATTGCAATGACCCTTTCATTAGTTGATCATGTTCATGAAAAAGGGTAGGTGCCCCTGCACCAAAGGGCAGCTACAATTACAACATGTGACAAATTTCCTATATCCTTTATGCTTTAATGGATGTCGATAAGTTGTTCCAAACATTCTATATTGGTGTATAGATAGGGAGGATGTTGGCAAAGGTTGTGGAATTTGGCTTTACACATGCCAACTGCATTTACTTGAAAGTTTCTAAAGTCTTTTCAACAAATTGATTTCGTGCATATCTTGCAATCATTGCATTCCATGAGACAACATTTCTTTGAGGCATCATGTCAAACAGTTCATGTTCATCAAGTATATGCTTCCACACTTTGCATATATGCCTTGCAGGGTACTTACAACTACAACATTTGACAAATTCCTATATGCTTTATGCTTTGATGGATGTCTATATCGTGTTCCAAAGATACCATTTTGAAGGTTTTGGAATGTGGCTTTACACCCGCCAACTTTGTACAGGGGCACCAAATTCATTTTTTTTGCAATTTTGGTCAAATGAGGTCTAATGATAGTTTTTTTTAGTGTGTGTAGTTTATTTGGTCTAATAAGGTCATAATAGACCATGTGCAAGGTCAATAGAGTCATTTTGAGTTCATTTTACAAAAATTGTCAACATGTATACAATGGATATACCTACACATGCATGGATACAATGGTCAATGATGATAGAAAAATATGTTAAAACTAAAAATAAATGATCACATGGATCTTTTACCTAATTTATTAGCCTTATATGTTACTACTACACCATTTTCAAGGTCCTGGTTGGCTGGATTAGTAAGAGGAAACCATGGAAAAGCCTTGAAAATATTTGAGTGATGCAAGAAATAGAAGCTATGATGTAGAATAATGGATGTACAAATCTCTCCCAATTCAAGATCAACCTTTTTACATCATATTATTATTTTATGAATGAGGAAGGATAAAATAGGTGTAGCCCTTAAGATCCCTAAGATAGAAAAACTACCAAACTTTGACAGAGGTTTTCTCAGAATTTGTGGTAGCTGGGAACATTCTGTTTGGACCTGTAGGTGCACATGGGGTCCTTCCACAATAACCTCTCTCAGTTTCGTTCAACTCTAGTCCATTTGACTGTGTTGAAATCAAACACATTCTTGCAAAATACTTTAGTTTCATGCAGTTGAAAAGTGCTAGGAGTGACATTTTGCATTCCATAGCTCGTGGAGTCAAACAGACTTTTCCAATACATTGGGGTGGGTGGGTAAATGCCATGGGAAGTCATGTTACATGTGCCAAGCGTCATAGTCGTTTGGGGCAGTAGGCTACTGGAAAAGTCCCTTAAGATCCTTAAGACAAAAAAACTACCAAACTTTGATGGAGCAGTTCTTGGAATTCATGGTAGCTGGGAATGTTTTGTTTGGACTTGCAAGTGTACGTGGGGTCCATCCACAATAACCTCCCTCAGTTTCGTTCAATTCTAGTATATTTGATCGTGTCGGAATCAAATGCATTCTTGCAAAATGCTTCAGTTTCATGCAGTGGAAATGTGCTAGGAGTGACATTTTGCATTCCATAGCTTGTGGGGCCGTACGGACTTCACCAACACATCGGGGTGGGTGGGTAAATGCTAAGGGAGGTCTTGTTTCATGTGCCAAGTGCCCCAATCATTTGGGGCAGTAGGCTACCGATAAAGTCCCTTAAGATCTGTAAGATGAAAAAATTGCCAAACTTTGATAGAGCTATTCTCAGAATTTGTGGTAGCTGGGAACATTTTGTTTGCACCTACATGTGTATGTGGGGCCCGTCTACAATAACCTCTCTCCATTTCAATCAACTTTAATTTGTTTGACCGTGCCAGAATCAAACGCATTATTGAAAAATGCTTCAGTTTCATGCAATGGAAAGGTTGCCAGATGCCATATTTTTTGTTCTGCTCATGTGGGTCCAAATGAACTACACCAACATGTTGAGGTGGGTGGGTAAATGGTAGGGAAGGTCTCATTTCGTGTGCCAAGTGTCCTAGTTGTTTGGGGCTGTAAGCTACTGAGAAAGTAGAAAGTTGCTAACACTAAAATTTTACATTCCATAGGTCTTGGGGGTAAAATGACTGCTCCAACATGTTTGGGTGGGTGGGTAAATTCTAGGAGATGTCTCATTTCATGTGCCAAGTGTGTCAGTCATTCTGAGCTGCAAGCTATTGACAAACTCAAAAGGTGCTAGGAGTGACATTTTGCATTCCATAGCTCATGGGGCTGAATGGACTTTGCCAACATGTCAGGGTGGGCAGATAAATTCTAAGGGAGGTCTCATTTCATGTGACAAGCACCACAGTCATTCAGGGCAGTAGGCTACCAACAAAGTCCCTTAAGATCCCTAAGTCAAAAAAACTACCAAACTTTGACGGGATAGTTCTCAAAATTCATGGCAACTAGGAACATTCCATTTAGAACTACAAGTGCATGTGGGATCTGTCTACAATAACCTCTCTTAGTTTCGTTCAACTCATGTCCATTTGACCGTGCCAGAATCAAACGCATTCTTTCAAAATGCTTCAGTTTCATGCAGTGGAAATGTTGCCAGGTGCCATATTTTTTGATCTGCTCATCGTGGGGGCAAACTGACTATGTCAACACATTGGGGTGGGTGGGTAAATGCTAGGGGAGGTCTTGTTTCATGCACCAAGTGTCTCATTCGTTCTAGCCTGCAAGTTACTGACAAACTCGAAAGGTGCTAGGTGTCGGTACCTTGCAGGCTAGAATGACTGGGATGCTTGGCACACAAAACGAGACCTTCCGTACCATTTAACCACCCACACTGATATGTTGGCATAGTCTATTTGGCCCCACAATGAGCAGAACAAAAAATATGGCACCTGGCATCCTTTCCATTGCATGAAACTAAAGTATTTTGCAAGAATGTGTTTGATTCTAGCACGATCAAACAGACTGGATTTGACTGAAACAAAGATAGGTTATTGTAGACAGACCCCACATGCACCTATAGGTCTAAACATAATATTCCCAGCTACCACGAATTCTGAGAATAGCTCCGTTAAAGTTTGGCAGTTTTTTCATCTTAGGGATCTTAAGGGACTTTACCAGTAGCTTGCTACCCTGAATGACTGGGGTTCTTGGCACATAAAACGAGACCTCCCTTGGGATTTACCCACCCACCTTGATGCATTGGTGAAGTCCGTTTAGCCTCACGAGCTATGGAATGCAAAATGTCACTCCTAGCACCTTTCCACTACATGAAACTAAAGCATTTTGTAAGAATGCATTTGATTCTGACACGATCAAATGAACTGGAGTTGACCAAAACTGAGAGAGGTTATTGTGGATGGACCCCACGTGCACCTATAGGTTGAAACAAAATGTTCCCAAATGCCATGAATTCCAAGAATTGCTTCGTCAAAGTTTGGCAGCTTTTTTATCATAGGGATCTTAAGGGACTTTGTCAGTAGCCTGCTGTCTTGAATGACTGGGGTGCTTGGCATAGGAAATGAGACCTCCCTTGGCATTTACCTACCCATCCTGATGCATTGGCAAAGTCTGTTTGGCCCCACAAGCTATGGAATGCAAAATGTCACTCCTAGCACCTTTCTATTGCAGGAAACTGAAGCATTTTGCAAGAATGCTTTTGATTCTGGCACGGTCAAATGGATTGGAGTTGAATGAAACCAAGAGAGGTTATTGTGGATGGACCCCACATGCACCTGTAGGTCCAAATAAAATGTTCCCAGCTACCATGAATTCCAAGAACTGCTCCGTCAAAGTTTGGCAATTTTTTCGTCTTAGGGAACTTAAGGGACTTTGCTAGTAGCCTGCTGCCCTGAATGACAGTGATGTTTGGCACACAAAACAAGTCCTCCCTAAGCATTTACCTGGCCACTTCAACATGTTGGTGAAGTCTGTTCAGCCCCAAGAGCTATGGAATGCAAAATGTCACTCCTAGCACCTTTCCACTACATGAAACTAAAGCATTTTGCAAGAATGTGTTTGATTCCGGCATGGTCAAATGGACTGGAGTTGAATGAAACCGAGAGAGGTTATTGTGGACAGACTCCACATGCACCTATAGGTCCAAACAAAATGTTCCCAGCTACCACAAATTCTGATCAAACCTTTGTCAAAGTTTGGTAGTTTTTCTGTCTTAGGGATCTTAAGGACTATACCCATTTTATCCTTCCTCATGCATAAAACAATAATATGATGTTGTAACAAGGATGATCTTGAGTTGAGAGAGATTTGTACATCTATTAGTCTACATCATAGCTTCTATTTCTTGCATCACTAAAATATTTTCAAGGCCTTTCCATGGTTTCCTCTTACTAATACACCATATTTTGTGATCAACATCAACATCATGAGGACATTGAAGAAATCCTTGACACATCAAGACACTGAACACATAGAGGACAAAGAAGAATGAAGACATGAACAAACTCCTATCATGAGGAAGAACAACAACCCAATCCAACTCCTGAAAGCATGACATGTTATGATGAAGAACCACAACCAAATCCAATGATCCAATGGCATGAACCAATGACATAAGCAACTATGTCCTACTATTGTAACATGATAAACATGAATGTTATGAACTAACATCCAAACCCTATGACATCAATCTTGATATGACATGAGTGAAACACAAGTGAACAAGATTAAGACCAATTAGGATCAACTTCATCCATTACTTAGAGCTAACCCCATGAAGCATAACATGATGATGATGCAAACATCAAATGTATACCATAGAAAATAAATCAAATGAAACATGAGGCCATCACTGCCCACAGTTCATACCACTGCTCAAGGATAATTTATCATCATATTAAATATTTTATATAAATTGTCGTATACATAATGTCATAAACATAACATATAGTTTACATACAAAGCCATATAGGCATGTCCAAACAAATTCATACAAGCATATATACAAAAATATCCATGACTCATCCTCTCTCTATCATTGAGTAAACCTCTTCGACAATTCAAGATCATGCAGCTCTATCTATTAATACAATCAAACAATATGCACATTACTATAACAAAATGTACATGAAATATATAACATCACATATGTAATCGATAACTTACCGCCATTTGATGATCACTCTCCATCATCTTTTCTCAAGCTTCTTTGTCCATAGTTTGATGGACTGGAGTTGTGACCTCCTGTGTGAAGCATCAAAAAGCAAAATTGACTAAACATAAATATACTGGAGGGAAGCAATTCATACTACTATTTATATACAAAACAAAGTACAAGTAACCATCTAGGAAAGTTTTATGCATACTTACAAATTAATCCAACGAACCATCTAGGTCTTCTCTACTCTTTATTGTGTCAAGTATTGCCTCATGGTCAGAGTCACACACCTTCCACAAGGTCTTGTTCAAAGGTCTAGCTCAATATTGTATCAAATGAACATTGGTTGCCACGACAAGGTTAGATTAATGAAGAATCTGCCGATGTGTGTCAAAGTCCTCAAATAGCCAAACATTAATACTCTTATGTGGGTACCTTCTAAGCCATGTTCCAATAACAACCACTGAGCCTGTAAGCTATTAGATGTTTTCTCCATCTATAACTGGGGCCTCCAATTTCTTTTTGGCCTCAACACAATGACACAAGTAATAATCTATTCCCTCTTCATTATCTTCATCTGCAATAACTGCATAAAAATGACCTACACTGATATGTGTAGAAAATTAGATGAAATTAGTCAACATTACAAAAATACTACAAAGTTTAAGATAAATTTAACTATGCAAGTAGAAATATTATATAGTTGAACTAGATCTGATATGTGGTCAAAGTCAATGATGATTCCATCTTTGTCAATTCTAGTGTCATCGGGGGTTGATACGTGTCAAGTGGGATAAGATAACTAAACTGCCATTCATCAACCCACTCCTTTGACTCGCACTCATTCCAGGATTGAATTGTATATGGAGAACAAAAGCATGCCATCTTCTATGTATGTATACTCCATGAACCTGTAATTGAGCTTCTGATAGAGTGTAGCTCACTTGATCTTGTCAGTGTACAATAGTCCTCATATGGTGCAATGTTAGTATCATCTATCAACCAAAAAAATCTATGAACTAAAGACTTACCTTCATTACCTAGACCCATCGAAGAATTACACCACTCAATGATTGATTTTGCATCTGTCAACTTTGCATTGTCTTTATATTTTAACTCTTCTCATGCTATGGCTCTTTTGATATACACTCCTGCACCATCATCCTCCCCCTTTCCATGCCCGGCCTCACAAAAGTTCCACATATGCTAAACACCTATAATATTATGCCTCCTGCTCAACCAATAGAAATTCTGTGAGTTCTTGAATTGTGATGCACGGTTAGCCGACCATATGATATGCTGATTGAATGATATGCCCCTTCTAGCTAGATCATTGTAGAACAACTGAAAACAACCTTGCATGAACTCCGCAGAATGCGTACAATTATCACTTATATAAAAATGATACTTCCTTATAATCTTCCTATCATCCTCTGTACTATCATTCGCATGAATGAATGTGATGTGCACAAATATAGAAACCTGTGTCGAGTTATAATATTGGGATTGCACCTCACACTATGGCTGTAGACTATAGTTCTCTATAAAGTTGATGACTGAAACAATGCTACCAACTGGAAATATGTCCTTGCATAACTTGAATTGCAAGTCCAACTATCGAGCTCTATAGGCATGTCTTACATACTCATACACTATGTTGTCACAAAATATAGGCATAAACTAATACACTCAAATCTTTTGAATAACATATTCACACTTCTTTGCTTCTTTACCATCTCTTGTATTGTATGCCACTATTTTATACTTGTTGAACTCTACTAGTTCATTTCCAACCACATGTGTTCTTTACATATGTTCACATATTGGCATATGTTGCAAGCCACTGCAATGCTGAGATGTGCCATCCAAGCATAATTTTCTGTAGAATATTTGACCTTCCTCTCTATTACATAAAATTATTGACATGAAGTCCCTTGAGGTAGTTGGTGGGGCACGTATGCCACAATCCTATAAAACATTGTTAGTATGCAAATCTAAACATATAGACTGATAAACATCAAAATGGTTAGAAAATTCAATATGTAATCTACAACAACAAGTAGTGCATGTGTGATTTATTTTGACAGAGAAAGGTTTTAGTATTTCAAAATATCTTTGAGAAATTTTAATTTGAGGATACTTCTCTAGAAATTTACCAAAAAACTGTGTTCGAGTCATATCCAAAAAATTCTTTGGATGTGGCTCACGATTTTGACAACCGATTCTCCTTCTTACCACATCCCTTTGATTTGGAGATACCCTTGTGTAATTCTTCCAAAAGTCTTCAATTAGTGATCTCAAAGCTTCAACAACAACTTTGTCTTTCCATGGGAGTCTCCGATAGAATGACCACAATTCATTAGTGTTTGTATCCTCAACTCTTTGATGTCTTCCAATGGCTCTCATTAGAGTTTTTCTATTTATTTTTAATTCTTGACTTGTCTTTCTAATGAGGTGAGCTTTTTTTGTTTGTTGGCTTACAATTGTCAATGTAATGACATGTCATGTGACATTACTATCTGTTGCCTTTTGAGTCGCCCTTGTTTATTTATGCATTGGTAACATTTCTTGAACAAAAGCCGGTTTATCGTGCTATATTCCCGATTATCCTTTTTTTTTTTTTTTTTTGTAAATCGGCTCTCGATCCTTTAATTTTTACCCGTGCGTCGCCTTTGTAAACAAAGTCACTTAAGGTTTGAACCTTTGAACCCTAACCATTCTCAAAGTCTAAAGTTCAATGGTTCAATGTGTCTGAAGTGTCGTATAAAGCAAGTTGTTTTGTCTTTGCCTCAAGCGTCTTAGAACTTTCAGGTTGAACTTGAACTTCCCGCTTGAACTCTTCCGCGGGGTTCAATGGTTCAAGGTTCAAGGTTCAATATTCATAGCCTTTTCATCCATCAGGTTGCGCAGTTGCCTTATGTCATGTGTCGTTGAACTTGAACTTCCCGCTTGAACTCTTCCGCGGGGTTCAAGGTTCAAGGTTCAAGGTTCAAATAGTTCAAAGTTCAAAGAGTTCGCTATTTCATAATTTGGGACCTTATACTAGAAACCGCGTAACCTTCTGTTGGTCTATATAGCCCATGTGTCGTTGAACCTTCATATTGAACCATCGCGTTGAACCATGTTTCAAAGGTTCAATGGTGCGAAGATTTGGTAAGTTTGGTCCCATCTGCTCCCGCGGTTTTCCAAGCCAAATTTAGCGGGAAAGTTGGAGGAGATTTTGTCAGGAACTCATCATAAAAGCAAGAGCTCTAATTTAACGGAAGCTACGGATAATTATTATACCTCATGATGGCGCGACAACATTACTTGCTATTAATGGAAAAATCAGAGTTCACGTCCCTTCAAATACTTTTGGCACGTATTGATCTGAGCGATAGACATTCATTCTGGTAAGTGCCATTGTTAGCCAAAAACAACCCAATTTTAGCAAGTATTCACATTGTGCGACGCGGAGGAGAATAGCGCTGAAAGTGTAAGGCTCTCGTTTCTCAAGCTTTCGCAGTGCTTTCAAATTTCCTGAAGGTGAGTCCTATTTCCCCCTGTACTATTCCGAGTTCTTTTACTGGAAAGAAGAACCCCTAGAATTTCTGTTATTTTCGAGATTCGAATTGCTATATCATAGTCTTCCCAATATGTCTTTGAAGTCTACATGTTTGGGGGATGAACACGGCCCCAGTCTTATTTATTCCCACTCCGAGTTTGGAGACACCGCATTAGTTCAGTATGACTTGGAGGAATTCATAGAAAGAACAAAGAACCCTGTCCAAACCCCCACAATGAAGAAGATTGTAGACAGTGGTTTAGTGGAAGCTGCAGCCTTTCCTCAGGCCATTCTATGCCCTGAATTGGTTCAAGAATGTACAAACAGGTATGACCCCCAGAACAGATGTGTCAAAAATGCCAACGGGGATGTGCTGTTTTCTGTCAACAGACAAACCCTTATGTCTGTGATGAAGATACCGCATAAGGGGGCATATTCCAACCTCGACATTACCTCCTCCAATGGATATTTCTCAGAAAAGAAACCAACTTACAAGAGTGTGATAGCACGGAATTGGCTGCTAAAGTTTCAGAAAGGTGGTTCAAGGCTGCCCAGACCCCTCACCAGAGACCATTTAATACAGGAAGTAAGGGATATTGTGGTGTTATTGAACAGATTGAGAGGCAATCAACATGCCTATTACTGGGAAGACTGGATGTACTTTTTTATACAAGTCGTCCTCCAGGGTGAACAATACTTGGATTGGGCCGAAATAATAGCTGACTGTCTGCATCAGAGCTTAAATAATCGGCTGGGCAACAGGGATTTCTTTATGTCTTCTTATCTATTTTACTGTTTAGCCTCCACAAGAGATTGGTTTGACCTACCTCATGAGCCTTTAGATGAAAGCAGCAAAGTTTATCAATATTACTCACAGTTGCAAAGAAAAAATTGTTATGAAAATTACAAGAGGATCAATGATGTCTTCACTGGGAAGATGACCTATGAATTGACAGGTAACCCAGGTAAGAGAATGACCAGTGAAGCAATGCAGCTAATCAGTATCTACGGTAGCTTTTTCATCCAATTCTCTGAGTTCACCTATATCAGAGTTGGGGGATTCGATGGCGAACCAATGAAGTTGCCCAGATATGTATTTGATCGTTTTGTACTAATAGAGGTATGTCGGCAATTGGCACATGTTCATAAAAAATTTCCATCAAAAAGGGGTTGTGGTATTTCTTTTCCTGTTAAACTCGGGCATTATTCATGCCTGTCAACTTCTGATGCTTTAAATCTGGGGGTGAACCTCAAGAGGTTCAATTTTCAATCCTTCACTGCTAGAGCCAAATTCGACAGTAAAAGTTTTGTTAAAGATAACTTAAATTCTAGAACAGGGCACTCGCACCTTCCTAAGCTGGAGGATTATTGGATGGATTGCCCAGATGAATTTGAAGTTAGGAGAAGGTTATGGTGCAGGTTTTCTTTAAGACAAATAATTACCTTTAACTTAGACATGGACATTTCTGGAGTTCTTGTTGATGATGAAGAAGTGGTTGATCCACAATTTGAGAAAGTGGAGCACTTACCCATTCCAGAGGTGGACTGGAGCAAGAAGGAGGAGGACAGGATTGAAATTAAGACCCTCCCAGTGATAAGGAGGACTGAAAAATGGTTGAGAGAAAAGAAACAACAGGGGTCTCAAGATAAAAATGTTCAACAATTATCTTCAGCGGTTGCATCACCACTTCCCCTGGATCCTTCTAATCAACCTCTTGCTATCTGTGGTGCAGGTGCTTCTGAGCCATCACCTGAAAAGAGCCTTGTCACCAAGAAATCCAGAAGGGTCCTCACAGACATTCTGCCTTCTCGTGTCACCAGGCTGAGAACCAAAGGTAAAAGGAAGAACCCAATTTCTGAGACAATAATTGTCGACTTAAATTCAGAAGAAGAAGCAGAGGACCCCATGGGGGACAGAGAAGCAAGCCCAACCAGAACAGAAGCAGTTGATACTGGTTCACAGTCAGAGGATGTTTTGGGTACTCCGGAAATGTTGATGATTTCAGATAAACCTTCTGATGGAGAAAAACTCAGGGAGACAACCCCGGCACCAAAGTGGCTAGAGAGCTCTATATCTGATAAAAAGAAGGTAGTTCCTTTCGTTCTCCCTCTGGAAGATATGGTAAGTAAATGTCTGGGGAAGACCCCCAAGTCCAAAAGACTTAAAACAGTATCCAGGATAGATATTGACCCAAGCACTGGTAACTGGAGCGCAGAAATAGCCAAACTAGTGACCGAGGAAGAGGTTCAAGATCCTACAGTGCATGATTTCACTGTGGAAAAGATAGACCTCGGTACTGCCTCCAGAGCTGCGGATGTACACCATCTCGAAGCTTCAACTAAAAGAATGGTCAATCGAACGATGAAAGATGAAAGGGACAAAAGAGAATTAAAACAAACTCTGCGTGCAATGGCAGAGTATATTGAAGCCATCAACAATCCTAACCCGCAGCCAATCTCACAAGTTCCCTTGTCTTTTGACCCAAAGTCACCCGTCAATCAGAAAATGTTAGATCAAGTTCATAGGAGCAAAATGGTCTCAAAAACATTTGATGGCTGGTTAGACAGCATTGAGCAAAGGGGAACTGAGTATATCCATGAACTCAAAGGCATATATGACCTGACTGCTACTACCATTGAAGATCTTAAAGCTCAGGTTGCTGTCTGGGCTAAGGACGAAGGCAAGTGGACCAGTGTGACGAACCAAATAGAGGAAGTTCGGAAATATGGGCTGGAAAAGTTTTTGGCAGAGATGAAACTGACTGGTGTGGATGAGGATTTATTGTATGTGAACAAAAAGAATATCGAATGGAGGAACTCCATATCCCGACAAGCACGCTTTGAAGTCTCAAAGCTCATTAAGGAGATAACGGACTTCACTCAGTCATTGCAACGTGATTTACAATGTATCGACGTAAAATACATGAAGGATGATGGAAAGCCTGAGGAAGATGTTGAAGCAGTAGCCCAATCCTTTAGGGATAAGATCCGTTTTGTTAAAGAGAATGATAATATTCTTATTGAGGATTTCTCCAGAATTTCTAAAGTCGAATCCCTGCTCTACCTCTGTATCGACGCACTCCCTGAACACAAGGAAAAATTCGGGAAAATGCGAAGGGAAAAGGAGGTCTGGAAATTGAGGATGAAGCATATAGGCATACCAAGCTTTCCTAAAATTCAGGAGTTCGTGGCTGCCTTTCAGGAGTGGAGAACCCAGCATGCTTCCCAGGCTCTCGACAGCAAATCAGGGGATGCTGATTCATCGCCCCAGTCATAACCGCATCAGCTCTTTCTTTTTCAAGTCTTTAATTTATGTTATTTCTGGCAACTTTAATCTTTTACGATCAGTTGTTAAAACTAAATCCCGTATGGGTCAGAGTGATGTTAACTCTGAGTTTAATTTGCTCGAGGGCATGGTTAAGACTTGGATATATATTTGTTTTTTTTTTTAGAATGGAAGTAGGAGAGAAAGTGAGGGAAAGAAAAGAAGAAAGGGGAATTTCAGAAAAACTGTGTTTTATTTTTATATATGATGATTGTTTAAAAAATTTTCATCTGTGAATGAAAAGAGGAACGATTGCTGCTTATTTGGATCTGTGCGTCTAAATGTGTGAAATTTGATTTTCTGTGAGAAATCTTCTTTTACCTGGTAATTGCTCTTTGTTTGAACAACCCATCATATGTATTATCTTTCCTTTTGAGTTCAGCAAGTTTGTATAAACATATTCATGTATTCGAATGTACTAAAGTAGAATCTGTGCATTCTATCCTGCTGCTGTATAAATTAATCGCATTCATGACATGGCTATGTATGGATGTTAGTCAGCCTTAGGCGTTTTCTGGTTAAAAATGCAATTTAGTTAGTTGAATAGGCTAAAATTCATTGAAAATCATAAAGGGAGCTGTACCTGAATTCAGAGGGGAACTAATTAAAAAGGTTCACCCATTTGTTGATTAACTCATTTGTTCTTGGAAAAAGGGTATAGGGTCAGAGCAAGTAATTTTTAGAATAAGAGCAAATCTGTTAACCAACAGTTTTTGGCGACTCTACTGGGGAAAATTAGACAAAATCATTAATTGTTAATCGCCTGAATATGAAGCAACAATGGTGCTTCCACACGAAAACATAATTCCTGTTTTGCAACCCAATCTTGGATTTCAGGACGAACAGGAAGATATCATCGGTCAGTTGAATACTCTTGCTTGGCGTACTCGTCGAAATAGTGAAGATTACAGAAGAGCGAGCAGAGTGTTGGAACAAGAAGAAGAGTTGGCCGATAACCTGAGATTACTGTTACTCAGGCAAAGAAGAAGGCAGGCAAGAAATGCTGCAAGAAACCAAGCCCTTGAGGTACAAAGAAATCAAGAACAACAAAGAAATCAATAACTGCCTACCTAGTTCCAATATTATTTTAAGCTGGATTCTAGGCCCTACACCAGGTCTTCGAGAAGAGAGGGAGTTGAAGACCCTACCTTTCAAATATTGCAAAACCTTAATTTTCCTTATATCCCTACCCGTGCAAGAAAAGCAAGAAGTAGACCCCCTAGTCCTTCTAGGCCTGCTACTTCCCCTCTCTGCCAAGCTTTAACCCTTTCAGGCACTGCTATCCCCTTAGCTATAAATTTTCTACCCATGGCTCAACCTTGGGGAGCTGCCATAGGGCCTCTGAACCTAGGGGCCAACCTTAATCCATTACCTAAAAATGCAAGAGAGAATTTGCCCAGGTTCAATGGAGACGGTAAAACATCACCAGAAGAACATTTATGTGCCTTTGCAGCAGCATGCAGTGTACTGGGTGTTCAACACCAGGACGTTGCCATAAGACTCTTTGTACAGACTTTGACCGACACTGCTGCACAATGGTTCTACCACCTGACTGATGCCTCAATTACGAATTGGAATGAAATGAAAACTGCCTTTGAAAATAGGTTCAAGAGTGCAGAGGACGAACATTACCTCCTTGCACAGCTGACTCAACTTAAAAAGGAGATTCATGAACCTATGAGGGAGTTCGTGGCCAAATTTAATAGAATTGTGAATAAAATCTCTGCTACAAAAAGACCGTCTGGCGAAAATCAGAAATGTTTCTTTATTAATGCTATGCCTCCCGATATTAGCTTCCATCTCAGGAGAGGTGCAATTGCCGATTTGACAGCTGCACAAAACCTAGCAGTTGGATTGGAAGATGATCTCATCATGGCCGGCAAATGGAAGAGAGAGGTTCAGGTGCCAAATGCCCAATCCTCATCTTCTACGGACCCTATAGTACAGAGGTTGGTTAATGATATGATTGCCTTAAAGAGGCAATTACCTAAGGCTGGCGCCCCTTTCCAGCAACCGTACCAAGATATGAGCAGAAGAAATTTGAATCAGCAAGCAAATACTGGTAGAACTTTACCCTTAACGGCAGCACAACCAAGACTGGCTATTGAACCTGCTCCTGGAAGAGGAAACATGTGCATTTTTCACTTGACTACTGACCATGATGGGAATTCTTGCCCAGAAATGCTCAGGTACACTCAGATGACTGCTACTCAAGATATGCTAGGGGAAGCCACAGAAGATGAAAGGAACTACGAGGAACCTGGCGGCTCTGAGATACACTTCCTTGAATATGAGTCTGATTCAGAAAGGGGAGGTGAAATATTGGTAACCCTTGAAGACCCTTCATGCGCGGTGCTAACTAGGGGTCAGAGGAATATGAAATCTTCTAATACTCAAGAAATACCTGGCAAAGGTAAGGAGCCCTTAACTAGAACTCATGATGCTAATTTGAAAGCTCAAGAAAATAAATTGCTACATAGAAATGAGCTTGATGCTTCCTTTGATATTGTAGATTTTTGTAAATCTGCAAAAATTCAAATTTCTCCTATTGAATATCTCAAGTTGAAACCTACCGAACTTGACAAATTAGTTAAACATGTTAAAGGTAGTCCTGCACAAACCGAATTTGCGAATCAACTGGAAGTCGATGCTGAATCCCCTATTGCTAGATTATTTACTTCCTCATCTGAGTCACCTTTGTCTGCCCCTAGTACAACTCCCAATGCATCCAATAATATTCCCTATAATGATTTGAAACCTAATCCTTTTTATGTGTCCCTATATATCAATGGTCATAAACTTAGCAACTGCATTATAGATTCAGGAGCCTCTGATAATATTATGCCCTCCTCTGTAGCTAAAGCCCTAGGATTATCACTTACGAAAACATTTGGAAGATGTTATTCTATGGACGGAAAACAGGTTTCCTTGCTTGGGCAAATTAAAGATGCACGAGTCGCACTTACCGCTTACCCTGATAAGAGGGTGAAATTGACTATTCTGGTAGCAGATATCCCTGCCAGTTATGGAATGCTTTTGAGCAGGACATTTTGCAAGGATCTAGGTGGACAAATCAAGCTGGATTGGTCAGAGGCCACAATCCTAGTAGGAAAGCAGAGAGTGAAGTTGGAACCTGAGCCCAAGTGCAAGTTCACTGTCTATCCCTCTGATGATCCCAAGGCACAGATTTTGTTTGAGGAATGTGAATTCGGTAATTATTTCTTCTCTTCTGAACAAAGTTTCGAGGCAGAACCCAAGGAAGGATTAGTGCAAAAACCTGTACATTCTGATGATCTATGGGTTATGGAATTTGATGGCAGCTGTGCTACCGCCGGTTCAGGGGCTGGAGTCGTGTTAATCTCACCTGAAGGCGAATTGTTCTCTTACTCTTTTAAGTTAGAGTTCAAAAACACCAACAATACTGCAGAGTATGAAGCCCTACTACTCGGATTGTTTGAAGCCAAAGAGAAAGGTGTGAAGGTACTTAAGGTAAAGGGTGATGCTGAACTAATTGTAAAGCAGGTAAGGGGAATCTTTTCTGTAAAGAATGAAAGACTAAGGCATTATAGAAATAGGGTATGGGATGAAATCGAATATTTTGATGCTTTCTCTATAGAAACAATTCCCAGGGATCTGAATTCCCGAGCAGATTCTCTGGCAGTGTCAGCTTCTCTCCTTTTACCACATCCAGATTTCAAGAAAGATTCTTATAGGGTAGAAATGATATATCGCCCAAATGTCCCTGACAATGCCGAGAACTGGCAGGTTTTTGAAAGTGATAATCAAATTAGAAAATTCTTAGAAAACGCTGAAATGTTCCTGGGGACCTATTTTGAAGGTTCCGAAGCAGAGTGCAAAGAATTCAGTCCTGACCCTGGGATTAATTCAAGAGATGATATGATTCAATTAAAGGGAAACAAAATCCCTAAAGGGCTGGTCTCTTTGGAACATCTATTTTCTAGAAGAGATGAATATGTTAAAGGCAAGCTTTCCTCTATTCCTGATAAAGTAGAGGATTATGAGAAAATAAATATTGGAGATGAAGCCGATCCTAAATGGATATCCATTGGTAAATGCTGCTCTTCGGAGGAAAAAAACAAATTGATTAAATTGTTAATCAGATATAAGGATGTTTTCGCCTGGTGCTATGATGATCTCAAAAATTTTAGACATGGACAGTTTCACCACCATATCCCTCTGAAAGCAAACGCAGCTCCATTCAGACAGAAGCTGAGGAATTACAACCCAAAAGTTGCTGAAGCCATCTTTAAAGAGATAGATAAGATGTTGAAAGCCAGAATCATCTATCCAATCCATCACTCCACCTGGGTGGCAAATATTGTTCCGGTCCGAAAGAAAAATGGAGAAATAAGGATCTGTGTTGACTTCAGAAACTTAAATCAAGCCAGCCTGAAAGATAACTATCCTCTGCCTGTGATGGACCACATCTTACAGACAGTTGCTGGGTCTGAAATGATGTCTATGCTGGATGGTTTTTCAGGTTACAATCAGATAGGTGTAGCTGCAGAGGATCAACATAAAACAGCTTTCACCACACCTCGGGGAACCTTTGCCTATAATCGAATGCCCTTTGGCTTGATCAATGCAGGAGCAACTTTTCAGCGAGCAATGGATTCGTCTTTCAGGGACCTGAAGAACAGAATCATCGTTATCTACCTTGATGATTTAACTGTCTTTTCCAAGAATAGAGAAGATCACTTGAGAGATCTGGAGTCTGTCTTGCAAAGGTGTCGGAGCCACGGCATCTCACTCAACCCCAAGAAGTCAGTTTTCTGTGTGACTGAGGGAAAATTGTTGGGACACCTAGTTTCAAAAGATGGAATCAAGATCGACCCAGAGAGAGTCAGGGCAATTCAGCAGCTTAGTCTCCCCTCAAACAGGACTGGAGTCAAGTCCTTCTTCGGTCAAATCAATTTCCTCAGAAGGTTCATCCCTGACTTTGCTGAGATTACAAAATACATTGTCGGGATGATGAGTGAGAAACAACCTTTCAAATGGAACAAAGCTGCTAGGAAGGCGTTCGAGGATATCAAGGAGGCTATTGCGAACACTCCCACTTTGGTAAACCCTAATTTTCAGAAGGATTTTATTATTTATTGTTATGCTTCGGAACACACCATGTCAGGAATTTTGTTGCAGAAAAATGAATTAGATCAAGAGGCTCCCATAGCTTTTATGAGTGTTCCCCTAAAAAAGCATGAGCTAAAATATTCTCTAGTCGAAAAGCAAGCCTTTGCTGTGGTCAAAGCTGTCAAGCAATTCAGATATTATATACTCCATTTCCATTTAGCTGTATTTGTTCCAAACTCAGCTGTGAAAAGTATTCTGACTCAGCAGGAAGTGGGATTAAATAATAGAGCAACGTGGGTTGCTAAAATACAGGAGTATGATCTGGAAATTAGACCTACTAAGCTGATCAGGGGTCAAGGTTTATGTAAGCTGATTGCTGAGAATAAAGAACAAGAAGGGGAGGGACTCCCCACAGTCTTATTGGTAAGTTTACAGGATCCATGGTTTCTGGATGTAGCACATTATCTTACATATGGTGACTGTCCTAATCACCTGACTCCTAAAGAGAAAAGAAACTTGAAGCTGAAAGCTGCAAAATATGTTATTTGGGGAGATGTTCTTTACAAGAAAGGGTTAGATGGGACTTTTCTGAGATGTGTGGATAAAGAACAGCAGGATAAACTCTTGGGAGTTTTCCATAATGAAGCTTGTGGCGGACATTTTTCTTCTTCAGTTACAGCTTTCAAGATCCTCAGAAATTGTTACTACTGGCCAGGGATGTTCAAGGATGCGTATAGGTTCGTGGCTAATTGTGAGAAATGTAAAATGTTCTCGGGAAGGCCACAACTTGCAGCTCTACCTTTAAGGCCTGTTGTTGTTGAAGAACCCTTCAAACAGTGGGGATTGGATTTTATTGGACCTATCTCACCCCCCTCAAGTGCAGGGCATACCCATATCTTAACAGCAACAGATTATTTCACGAAATGGGTTGAGGCAGCCCCTGTAAAAAGAACAACTTCCGAGGTGGTTTGTGATTTTCTCAAGGAGAATATTTTAGTTCGATTCAGTGTGCCCCAGAAGATTGTAGCTGGTAATGCTACCAGTTTCTCCTCAGGTGAGATGACTTCCTTCTGCTATGAACATAGTATTTCTCTTTCTCATTCGTCGGATTACTATCCCCAAGGGAATGGACAAGCTGAGTCCAGTAACAAAAACCTGATTGCTATCATGAAGAAATTGGTTAATGACAGCCCCAGGGATTGGCATAAGAAGTTATATGAAGCTCTCTGGGCTGACAGAGTAACCCCAAAGAGAGCGATTGGGATGGCACCATTTGAATTAGTTTATGGGATAGGAGCCCAATTATCATTGCCACTGGAGCTATCTACAACCAAACTGCAAAACGTAATTGAGGATCAGTATTTCCAAGATTCCCTGGAGAAGAGGGTCATGTATTTAACCAAAATTGAGGAAGAGAGAAATGAACTGGTTGACCGAATCACTGTACACCAGGCTAAGGTTAAGGAAATTTTTGATAGAAAAGCAAGACCCAGGAAGTTCATGGAGGGTGATGAAATACTACTTTGGGACAAAAGGAGAGAACCGAAGGGTGCGCACAGCAAATTTGATTCCCTCTGGAAAGGGCCTTTTAAGATTCACCAGGCGTTGGGTCCAAATTCTTTCAAACTGGAATATCCTGATGGAACTATTTTACCCCTGTCCTATAATGGACAGGATCTCAAGCTGTATCGTCTGTAAACAGGTTCCCCAGTTTTGTACATAGTTTTCCCTTTGTTTCTTTCTGTGTTTCTTTTCCTGTTTTTTGTTCGGTCCCGTCCTGTTTCTTTCTTTCTTTCTTTTGTTTTCCTTTTCTGCGAAACCAGAGCTTCTGAGTTCTCTGCAATTTGCCATGAAATGCAGTCCCCAGTCAGAGCCAGTGTTGCCTTTTGAGTCGCCCTTGTTTATTTATGCATTGGTAACATTTCTTGAACAAAAGCCGGTTTATCGTGCTATATTCCCGATTATCCTTTTTTTTTTTTTTTTTGTAAATCGGCTCTCGATCCTTTAATTTTTACCCGTGCGTCGCCTTTGTAAACAAAGTCACTTAAGGTTTGAACCTTTGAACCCTAACCATTCTCAAAGTCTAAAGTTCAATGGTTCAATGTGTCTGAAGTGTCGTATAAAGCAAGTTGTTTTGTCTTTGCCTCAAGCGTCTTAGAACTTTCGGGTTGAACTTGAACTTCCCGCTTGAACTCTTCCGCGGGGTTCAATGGTTCAAGGTTCAAGGTTCAATATTCATAGCCTTTTCATCCATCAGGTTGCGCAGTTGCCTTATGTCATGTGTCGTTGAACTTGAACTTCCCGCTTGAACTCTTCCGCGGGGTTCAAGGTTCAAGGTTCAAGGTTCAAATAGTTCAAAGTTCAAAGAGTTCGCTATTTCATAATTTGGGACCTTATACTAGAAACCGCGTAACCTTCTGTTGGTCTATATAGCCCATGTGTCGTTGAACCTTCATATTGAACCATCGCGTTGAACCATGTTTCAAAGGTTCAATGGTGCGAAGATTTGGTAAGTTTGGTCCCATCTGCTCCCGCGGTTTTCCAAGCCAAATTTAGCGGGAAAGTTGGAGGAGATTTTGTCAGGAACTCATCATAAAAGCAAGAGCTCTAATTTAACGGAAGCTACGGATAATTATTATACCTCATGATGGCGCGACAACATTACTTGCTATTAATGGAAAAATCAGAGTTCACGTCCCTTCAAATACTTTTGGCACGTATTGATCTGAGCGATAGACATTCATTCTGGTAAGTGCCATTGTTAGCCAAAAACAACCCAATTTTAGCAAGTATTCACATTGTGCGACGTGGAGGAGAATAGCGCTGAAAGTGTAAGGCTCTCGTTTCTCAAGCTTTCGCAGTGCTTTCAAATTTCCTGAAGGTGAGTCCTATTTCCCCCTGTACTATTCCGAGTTCTTTTACTGGAAAGAAGAACCCCTAGAATTTCTGTTATTTTCGAGATTCGAATTGCTATATCATAGTCTTCCTAATATGTCTTTGAAGTCTACATGTTTGGGGGATGAACACGGCCCCAGTCTTATTTATTCCCACTCCGAGTTTGGAGACACCGCATTAGTTCAGTATGACTTGGAGGAATTCATAGAAAGAACAAAGAACCCTGTCCAAACCCCCACAATGAAGAAGATTGTAGACAGTGGTTTAGTGGAAGCTGCAGCCTTTCCTCAGGCCATTCTATGCCCTGAATTGGTTCAAGAATGTACAAACAGGTATGACCCCCAGAACAGATGTGTCAAAAACGCCAACGGGGATGTGCTGTTTTCTGTCAACAGACAAACCCTTATGTCTGTGATGAAGATACCGCATAAGGGGGCATATTCCAACCTCGACATTACCTCCTCCAATGGATATTTCTCAGAAAAGAAACCAACTTACAAGAGTGTGATAGCACGGAATTGGCTGCTAAAGTTTCAGAAAGGTGGTTCAAGGCTGCCCAGACCCCTCACCAGAGACCATTTAATACAGGAAGTAAGGGATATTGTGGTGTTATTGAACAGATTGAGAGGCAATCAACATGCCTATTACTGGGAAGACTGGATGTACTTTTTTATACAAGTCGTCCTCCAGGGTGAACAATACTTGGATTGGGCCGAAATAATAGCTGACTGTCTGCATCAGAGCTTAAATAATCGGCTGGGCAACAGGGATTTCTTTATGTCTTCTTATCTATTTTACTGTTTAGCCTCCACAAGAGATTGGTTTGACCTGCCTCATGAGCCTTTAGATGAAAGCAGCAAAGTTTATCAATATTACTCACAGTTGCAAAGAAAAAATTGTTATGAAAATTACAAGAGGATCAATGATGTCTTCACTGGGAAGATGACCTATGAATTGACAGGTAACCCAGGTAAGAGAATGACCAGTGAAGCAATGCAGCTAATCAGTATCTACGGTAGCTTTTTCATCCAATTCTCTGAGTTCACCTATATCAGAGTTGGGAGATTCGATGGCGAACCAATGAAGTTGCCCAGATATGTATTTGATCGTTTTGTACTAATAGAGGTATGTCGGCAATTGGCACATGTTCATAAAAAATTTCCATCAAAAAGCGGTTGTGGTATTTCTTTTCCTGTTAAACTCGGGCATTATTCATGCCTGTCAACTTCTGATGCTTTAAATCTAGGGGTGAACCTCAAGAGGTTCAATTTTCAATCCTTCACTGCTAGAGCCAAATTCGACAGTAAAAGTTTTGTTAAAGATAACTTAAATTCTGGAACAGGGCACTCGCACCTTCCTAAGCTGGAGGATTATTGGATGGATTACCCAGATGAATTTGAAGTTAGGAGAAGGTTATGGTGCAGGTTTTCTTTAAGACAAATAATTACCTTTAACTTAGACATGGACATTTCTGGAGTTCTTGTTGATGATGAAGAAGTGGTTGATCCACAATTTGAGAAAGTGGAGCACTTACCCATTCCAGAGGTGGACTGGAGCAAGAAGGAGGAGGACAGGATTGAAATTAAGACCCTCCCAGT
The DNA here is from genome assembly GCA_027924645.1 of Cunninghamia lanceolata. Taxonomy (NCBI): domain Eukaryota; kingdom Viridiplantae; phylum Streptophyta; class Pinopsida; order Cupressales; family Cupressaceae; genus Cunninghamia; species Cunninghamia lanceolata. Next base: position 190,398 of record BSBN01002031.1, read on the forward strand.
GATAAGGAGGACTGAAAAATGGTTGAGAGAAAAGAAACAACAGGGGTCTCAAGATAAAAATGTTCAACAATTATCTTCAGCGGTTGCATCACCACTTCCCCTGGATCCTTCTAATCAACCTCTTGCTATCTGTGGTGCAGGTACTTCTGAGCCATCACCTGAAAAGAGCCTTGTCACCAAGAAATCCAGAAGGGTCCTCACAGACATTCTGCCTTCTCGTGTCACCAGGCTGAGAACCAAAGGTAAAAGGAAGAAGCCAATTTCTGAGACAATAATTGTCGACTTAAATTCAGAAGAAGAAGCAGAGGACCCCATGGGGGACAGAGAAGCAAGCCCAACCAGAACAGAAGCAGTTGATACTGGTTCACAGTCAGAGGATGTTTTGGGTACTCTGGAAATGTTGATGATTTCAGATAAACCTTCTGATGGAGAAAAACTCAGGGAGACAACCCCGGCACCAAAGTGGCTAGAGAGCTCTATATCTGATAAAAAGAAGGTAGTTCCTTTCGTTCTCCCTCTGGAAGATATGGTAAGTAAATGTCTGGGGAAGACCCCCAAGTCCAAAAGACTTAAAACAGTATCCAGGATAGATATTGACCCAAGCACTGGTAACTGGAGCGCAGAAATAGCCAAACCAGTGACCGAGGAAGAGGTTCAAGATCCTACAGTGCATGATTTCACTGTGGAAAAGATAGACCTCGGTACTGCCTCCAGAGCTGCGGATGTACACCATCTCGAAGCTTCAACTAAAAGAATGGTCAATCGAACGATGAAAGATGAAAGGGACAAAAGAGAATTAAAACAAACTCTGCGTGCAATGGCAGAGTATATTGAAGCCATCAACAATCCTAACCCGCAGCCAATCTCACAAGTTCCCTTGTCTTTTGACCCAAAGTCACCCGTCAATCAGAAAATGTTAGATCAAGTTCATAGGAGCAAAATGGTCTCAAAAACATTTGATGGCTGGTTAGATAGCATTGAGCAAAGGGGAACTGAGTATATCCATGAACTCAAAGGCATATATGACCTGACTGCTACTACCATTGAAGATCTTAAAGCTCAGGTTGCTGTCTGGGCTAAGGACGAAGGCAAGTGGACCAGTGTGACGAACCAAATAGAGGAAGTTCGGAAATATGGGCTGGAAAAGTTTTTGGCAGAGATGAAACTGACTGGTGTGGATGAGGATTTATTGTATGTGAACAAAAAGAATATCGAATGGAGGAACTCCATATCCCGACAAGCACGCTTTGAAGTCTCAAAGCTCATTAAGGAGATAACGGACTTCACTCAGTCATTGCAACGTGATTTACAATGTATCGACGTAAAATACATGAAGGATGATGGAAAGCCTGAGGAAGATGTTGAAGCAGTAGCCCAATCCTTTAGGGATAAGATCCGTTTTGTTAAAGAGAATGATAATATTCTTATTGAGGATTTCTCCAGAATTTCTAAAGTCGAATCCCTGCTCTACCTCTGTATCGACGCACTCCCTGAACACAAGGAAAAATTTGGGAAAATGCGAAGGGAAAAGGAGGTCTGGAAATTGAGGATGAAGCATATAGGCATACCAAACTTTCCTAAAATTCAGGAGTTCGTGGCTGCCTTTCAGGAGTGGAGAACCCAGCATGCTTCCCAGGCTCTCAACAGCAAATCAGGGGATGCTGATTCATCGCCCCAGTCATAACCGCATCAGCTCTTTCTTTTTCAAGTCTTTAATTTATGTTATTTCTAGCAACTTTAATCTTTTACGATCAGTTGTTAAAACTAAATCCCATATGGGTCAGAGTGATGTTAACTCTGAGTTTAATTTTCTCGAGGGCATGGTTAAGACTTGGATATATATTTGTTTTTTTTTTAGAATGGAAGTAGGAGAGAAAGTGAGGGAAAGAAAAGAAGAAAGGGGAATTTCACAAAAACTGTGTTTTATTTTTATATATGATGATTGTTTAAAAAATTTTCATCTGTGAATGAAAAGAGGAACGATTGCTGCTTATTTGGATCTGTGCGTCTAAATGTGTGAAATTTGATTTTCTGTGAGAAATCTTCTTTTACCTGGTAATTGCTCTTTGTTTGAACAACCCATCATATGTATTATCTTTCCTTTCGAGTTCAGCAAGTTTGTATAAACATATTCATGTATTCGAATGTACTAAAGTAGAATCTGTGCATTCTATCCTGCTGCTGTATAAATTAATCGCATTCATGACATGGCTATGTATGGATGTTAGTCAGCCTTAGGCATTTTCTGGTTAAAAATGCAATTTAGTTAGTTGAATAGGCTAAAATTCATTGAAAATCATAAAGGGAGCTGTACCTGAATTCAGAGGGGAACTAATTAAAAAGGTTCACCCATTTGTTGATTAACTCATTTGTTCTTGGAAAAAGGGTATAGGGTCAGAGCAAGTAATTTTCAGAATAAGAGCAAATCTGTTAACCAACAGTTTTTGGCGACTCTACTGGGGAAAATTAGACAAAATCATTAATTGTTAATCGCCTGAATATGAAGCAACAATGGTGCTTCCACACGAAAACATAATTCCTGTTTTGCAACCCAATCTTGGATTTCAGGACGAACAGGAAGATATCATCGATCAGTTGAATACTCTTGCTTGGCGTACTCGTCGAAATAGTGAAGATTACAGAAGAGCGAGCAGAGTGTTGGAACAAGAAGAAGAGTTGGCCGATAACCTGAGATTACTGTTACTCAGGCAAAGAAGAAGGCAGGCAAGAAACGCTGCAAGAAACCAAGCCCTTGAGGTACAAAGAAATCAAGAACAACAAAGAAATCAATAACTGCCTACCTAGTTCCAATATTATTTTAAGCTGGATTCTAGGCCCTACACTAGGTCTTCGAGACTAAACAAAATTCTAGGAGGCGTTTTATTTGGTAAAGTAGACTAAACATTAGGAATTTCTTCAATATTTACTTGAGATGGTATAGATGACATACCTTTGATTAGAGGTGAAAAGGTTGAAAATGATGTACCTTCAACTTGAGGTGTGAATGATGGATGTCACCAACTTGAGAAGAAAATGTAGATGTACCTTCTACTTCACCTGTGAAAGATGGAGTGTCTCCAATTCGAGAAGATAATGATGATGTTCCTTCAACTTGACCTATGGACGATGGAGTGCCTCCAACTTGGAGATTCACTTTCCTCATTGTATGAAGGTTTTACATTTGTTCCCTTTGTGCCACCAATTCCATCTCTCTCTTAGCTTCGTTATACATGTCACATTCCTCTTCAATTAGCAATGGTGAAATGTCTTCTTGTATGGTTGACAATTTCCTACTTTCCTAAATTCACCTCATTCTTTCTCTTTTCCTCTCATTCTCAGCTTCACGCTCTTCTGGTGTTAGAGTCTTTTCTCATTTCCTTAGCATGGTGATGATTTCTACAAGCATGAAGAATAAGACAATGATAATTAGAAATTTTATAATGATAATGAATAGCACAGTTAGAATGAATAACAAGGTTTTACAAACTTCTGAATAAGAGACCTCATATCAAGATAACTTGAACATACATAAGTCATGGAGTATGCATTTGAAAACACATATAAGTCATGTAGTATACACTTGAACATACAAAGTCATAAATGATGCACAAACAACACTTTTAGTCTTAGATTTGATGAACTTCCAATTGCTGCCCCAACACTATCATGCACAATCATTTAGGACAGTCATCACACTTTGTCAAATAATGGCCAATAAATCTTCAAAACTCCTTGAGTAGGTCTGAAAGACCTTCATATAGGTTCTTCACACCTTTTTCCCAATCACAAAATGCACCAAGTATACAATGGAATACACAAAGTCATGGAGTATACACTTGAACATACAAAGTCATGGACTATACACTCAAATACGTGCGAAGTCATAAATGATGTAGAGGAAGGGTGGAGTTCATGAAAATAGACCCAAAAGTGATGCAATGTAGGGGTTCAACACAATTCAAAGGAGGCATATTTCACAACAATGGGCTCATGACTGGTTCCATGACTCAATGGCAACATGGCAAACATACCATCAAATGAAGAACCAACAACTTATTGCTTTGTTTATCACTTGGAAAACCTTTTCCAAGTTAATATAGACTAATTCAATGTATCAACACCCCTCATGCAACTTAAATGCTTCTACCATAGGTCCTTCTTTCTTTGACTGTCCTAATGCTAGTAGCCCTCCAAAATGGATTGTTAGAACTTTTCTCTCAAGGTAGACACTAAAACCCAAAACTATTGACACTTTTGGATACCCTTTAATCTCATCTAAAACATATCCTAAAATAGGTATAGGTCATTTTGCAACACAAGCCCCCAAAACTGGTTGTTTTATTTCCTAGAAAGGGGCAATTAGCCCTGTTTTCCAAAGCAACTCCACAAAATCCTTCTAACAAATTTCCAAACTAAATTGCAAGTTTAATACAGACCTCAAATGGTCCAAATCGACCACTTTTGTCAATGGGAAACACTACAAAACCCCTAAATTACAAAACCATTGTTAATACCAAATCCATGCTTGTATCATGAGGGTTTATAGAAATTCTATGTTCACAACCTTATTTTGCTTTGCTGATGCCTCAAACACATTCAATTATGTCTGCACATGCTTAATCAATCACTTGGAATGATCCTCTAACTGTTTGTCCATCAAACCCTATCTCTGTACCTCCAATTTGCTCAAAACAATAGCTCTGCCAGCCTAGGGTATCATCACACATACAAGAAATTCACACCCTACATTCTACAAACTTGTAAACAAGAAATACATCCTTTCTAAATCCAATCCACAAATTGTCAAGTGTTCACATTGGTGGGAAAGACTCACAAACCACTTTCTTGCATTTTAACCACATTGCAATATTTTAACAACTTTTACAATACTTGAAAAATGAACCTCAAATAACCTCCTAGGACCTAAAACATGTTCAAAATGGTCTTTTAGAACTTATTATAACATCAAAAGATGCCTTGACACTTCAAAACACAACTTGACACATATTTACAAGACCTAGACAAACTCAAATTGACAAATTGACAAATTTTTCTTACATGTTCTCCATTGTTTGGGATGCTTTCAAAAACCCCAATACAGATTTGGGAGCCTATTTCAAACATTCGAAAGGTGATTCCAATAGGTATTAAACACCTAGACTCAAAAGCAAACCCTAACTTGCTTGGGTGCTAGCACTTATTCAATGATTGTAAAACTAGTCCTCTTGGGACAGTCATAATAAAACTTGTCTAACCCTTGAAGAATGCTCTAAAATCCTTTGTTTAGGTCATAGTGGACTAATGTACATAAATACTATGATAGTCATAGTGGACTGATGTACATAAATAGTTTTGTTCCTTCAAGACTATCATGAGTATTTCCATAAGGGAAAATAGGGCTGCCAAGAGACTTCAAAACTATTTGAAACCATAAGGTGTTGAGAGATCACTATGTAAAGGTATATCTCTAATACTAAGCCTCCCTTTGACCCTATCAACTCTTAAGAACATCACCTTGACTTCTCTTGACTGTCTTGCCCCTTGAAGGCCATTGTTTGGACTCTTATATGAGTATTAAATCATTGTTTTAGGTTTGGAAATCATGAGTTGTATGGTTAATTTTTTACATATGTGAGTTGTATGGAGGTGATTTTGAAGGATAACAAAATGAATACCATCGAAGGGGACTGTAATCAACATAAATTGACTATCCTGATAGTCTTAAACTCATCCAAAAACTTTTTGATAGTCAAAAATACATTTACCATTGAATATAACCTTCTGGATACTCGTGACAAAAGATCAAAGACATCTTAAGTAATGCATAAATTAAAAACAACTTCATGATGGTCATGACTATGATAGTGGACTGTTATATAGACTTGTGTCTGTCCTACACTCATGAAAACATCCTTTTTAGTGTTTTATCTCCTTGTAACTCCCTTTGTATCATCTTGTGTCATGATGCTTGTATGTCCGTATATTTGTATATAACTCTCTTCTCTAAAATTTTGTTATGTTGATGAAGTAAATACATAATCTCCATCATATTTTTTATGGATTGAGTGGTATTAAAGTGAGTTGTAACAACTTGTCAAATAGGTTGTGGTGCTCATTTCCTCCATTTTTGTAATAAAACTATCATTTCATGCATGGTTCTATTAAATGAATTGAATTATGCATGTATTAAGTAATAAATCCTTCTATATCATCCTAGGGCAAAAATTAAGAGTCTTCCAAAATCAATTTTGGCTCCATGTATACACTTGAATATGAGTATGACAAACAAATGTTCACTAAAATTATTTTATGAAGTATTTGATAATGTTTTCCTCTTGTATAGTTGAAAATAGGTGAAATGAAAGCATGAAGGGCCGAAACAAGGTGGAAACATGAGGAATTTGGAGTCTCTTTGATTGAACTAACTAATATACCTAGACACATATATATCTTAGAACATAAAGAACATAAAAAACATAAAGATATTTAAAGACATTTAAAGACATAAAGAACATAAGAACATATATATGTGAATTAAAATGGACATAAATTGAACATACCTTAGAATTCGATATTGCAGTTGACCAATTCTCCAAAAGATGGCTTCAAAATCCTCAAATTCTTGTTTTTCACAAGTTTGATTATGAATTCTATATAATTGTAGAATAGGATTACTAAAATTTATGGAAAAAACAAACATATATCATCAAATTCAATCTATCTATTAATGGTAATTAGCTTTGAAACAAAATCACACATGAAACATGAAACTTTCAGTTTAAATAATCAAATTTTCTCCAAAAACATGAAAAATCACTTCTTCTACATTGAGAAAACAAAAAAAGGTGGTGAATTGATATAAAAATGATTGTCAATTAGTCAAACAATATGAAAAGTATTTTTTTATCTGATATACTCGTGAAAAGTAGGAATAATTGTCATGTGGGGTCTGAAACACAGATCCCACATGTTTTTTTACCATTTTCCATGCTTCCCAAAATGTGATCGTGTTATAATGTGAGCACGTTATGGGAAGCATGATAACATAAAGGTAACCTTGTATCTACATGGGAGAGTCTCTCTCTCTCTCTCTTCATTTCTCTATCCTATATATAGAGAGGGATCGAGAGACATGCAAAGATAGAGAGGGACATGGAGATAGAGAGGATAGGTGAGATAGAGACAGGGAGAGGGAGAGATGGGGATTGAGATAGAGAAAGGGCTCTATAAAGGGAGAAAGATAGAGATACATAAATAGAGAGGGGAGATATCGGGAGATAGATCTAGCAAGGGAGAGATAAATAGGGAAATACAGAGAGAGAGATAGAGAGGGGTATATTAAGAGATGGGGTTATGAGGATAGACAGCTCGATAGGGAAAGAGATCAAGAGATGTCTAGAGACATAGGGAGAGAGATTTCAAGAGGTAGAGGGATGGGTAGAGAGATAAAGAGGAGGAGAGAGAGGTAGCCAGGGATAGATTAAGAGATAGGGATCCCTATTCTCCCCTCTACCTAAACCATAAACCTAAACCTCTAAACCCTAACCCCTAACCCCTAAAATTGAGAATCCCTAAACCCTAAACCTGAAACCCTAAACTCAAGTAACCCTAAACCCCTAACCCGTAAACCCTAAACCCTAACTCCTAGACCCTAAACCCTAAACTCAAGCATCCCTAAACCCCTAAAGCCTAAATAATTCCCCTAAACCCTTACCCAAAACCCTAAACCCTATTTCCTTGAGTAACCCTAAACTCATGTAAACCTCAACTAGTGAGGGAGGGAGAGATAGAAAGGTAGAGTTAGAGAGAGAGGATTGAAAGAGATCTAGCAAGATAGAGAGATAGGGAGAGAGAGAGAGAGAGAGAGGTAGGCATAGTTAGAGAGAGGATAGAGGAGACAAAGATATCTCTCCCAGGCTCGGTCTCCTCTGTCCCTCTCTCTAACTATACCCCTAACCCCTAAACCATAAATAATGCCCCTAAACCCTAACCCCTAAACCCTAAAAATGAGCAACCCTAAACCCCTAACCCCTAAACCATAAAACCTGGAAGCAACCCCAAACCTTTATCTCCCTATCTCACCCAATGTCTATAATGTGAAAACATGAAAACATTAAGCTTTCATTCCAACCAAATTCATTCCTAATCAATCCCAAATCATCCCTAATCCATTCAATTTCAACTCTAATCATCCCTAAACCACTTCTCATCAGCCTTAAACCACTTCACACCATCCCAAATCACATCCAAATCTATTTAACTTCATCCCTAATCATTTTCAAATCAACCTAGATTTCATCTCAAATACCATCCCTAAACTATTCCTAAATCATTCTAATCATTCCCTAATCATCACTAAACCACTTCAAACCATCCCTAAAACCATTCTAATCATTCCAAAATCATTCCTAATCTAGTCCTTTTCACCTCTCATCATCCCTAAACCAATCCATTTCATCCTAACTCCATCCCAGATCAATCTAAGCTCCATCTCAAATGATCCTAAAAATAATCAAAATAAAACAAATACCTCACCAGGAGCCATTAGAAGATCATAGTGCCAATCTATTAGTCATTTGCACCATTTTGTATATCCTATGTGCCAATATGCTCTTTAGTAGCACCTACCTATCAATCACAAACATCATTCTACACCTAGCCAATCACAGGTGTCATTCTACCCTTTACCAGCCATAGGAGCCATCAGAACATCATAAGCGCCAATATGTTAGTCATTTACACCATTCTTTACATCATATATACCAACCATAAACCCTAAACCTAATCAACCCTAAACCCTTATCTCCTTGTCTTTATCATCCCTCTACCTCTCAATCTATCTACCTATGTCTTTGGCCATGTCCATCACCCTCTATCTCCCTATCTCTCCCTCTCTAAACTCCTAACCCCTAAACTTTGAACCCAATCAACCCTAAACCCCTATCTCCTTGTCTCTATCATATCTCTACCTCTCAATCTCTATAGCTATGTCTCTGGCCATGTCCCTGACCCTCTATCTCCATATCTCTCCCTCTCTAAACTCTGAACCCATAAACCATAAACCTGATCAACCCTAAATCTGATCAACCCTAAACCCTATCTCCTTGTCTCTATCATCCCTCTACGTCTCAATCTCTTTGGCTATGTCTCTGGCCATGTCCCTCACCCTCTATCTCCCTATGTCTCCCATCGGTCTCCTCTATATGTCCCTATCGGTCCTCTACCTCTAAACCCTAACCTAAACCTCTAAATCTTAACCCCTAACCCCTAAAACATAAACCTTAAGTTACCCTAAATAATGCCCCTAAACCCTAAAACTGAGCAACCCTAAACCCCAAACCTCTAAACCATAAACCTTGGAAGCAACTCTAAACCTCTATCTCCCTATCTCTCCCAATATCTATCAATCCCCTCACACACTCTCTCTCTCTAAACCCTAACCCCTAAACCTGAGCAACCCTAAATCTCTAACCCCTAAACCATAAACCTAAGCAACTGTAAACCCCTAAACCCTAAATAATTCCCCTAAACCCTAACCCAAAACCCTAAACCCTAAACTTGAGCAACCCTAAACTCATAAACCATAAATAATTCCCCTAAAGGTCTAAGCAACCCTAAGCTCATAAACCCTAAATAATGACCCTAAACCTAAGCAACTCTAAACTTGTCTCTGTCTCTCTCTCTCTCTCTCTCTCCCAAAACCCCTAAACCCTAAATAATGCCCCTAAATCCTATCCCTTAAACCATAAACCATAAAAATGGGCAGCCCTAAACCCCTAAACCCTAAATAATTCCCCTAAACCCTAAACTTAGAAACCGTAAACTCATAAACCCGACCCACCCTCTCTCTCTCTCTCCAAAACAAGAAAACTAGGACTCTCTATCTCTCTCCCTATCACCAGGTATCTCTCCCCTTTATCTCCCCTCCATCTCAATCCTCTCTCCATTTTCCTCTCTTGCTCTCCCTTGTCGACAAAGAACATGGAAACAAGAAAAATACGACATGTAAAGATGGATGAGGATATAAATTGGGATGATGAAATGGAAAAAAGATAATTTATGAAATTTGATTAGATGCGAAGAATGACGAGGAGAGGTAGAGAGGGGAGGGAAGTAGAGAGTGAGAGAGGATAGGAGGTAGAGACATGAGGGAAGTAGAGAGTAGGAGAGGACCGTAGGAGGTAGACAGGGGAAGGAAGAAGAGAGAGAGGGTAGGAGGTAGACAGGGGAGGGAAGCAGAGACTAAGAGAGGGTAGGAGGTAGACAGCGGAGGGAAATAGAAAGTGAGAGATAGGGTAAGAGGTAGAGAGGGAGAGGGGAGAAGAGAGTGAGAGAGAAGGTAGGAGGTAGAGAGGTGAGGGAAGAAAAGACTCGAAAAGAGTGTAGGAGGTAGATAGGGGAGGGAAGTAGAGAGTGAGAGAGAGGGTAGAAGGTAGATAGGGGATGGAAGAAGAGAGTGAGAGAGAAGGTGGGAGGTAGAGAGGGGAGGGAAGTAGAGACTCAGAGAAAGGGTAGGACGTAGAGAGGGGAGAGAAATAGAGTGAGAGAGATGATAGGAAGTGCAACTGCCCTTGTAGACATGTATGTAAAGTGTGGAAGCATAGACAAGGCATGTCAATTGTATGACATAACACCTCAAAGAGATGTTCTATAATGGAATGCAATGATTACAAGATATGCAAAAAATGGATTTGTTGAAAAGGCTTTAGAAACTTTCAAGTAAATGCCATTGGCATGTATATTGCCAGTTATGCTCATCATAACGTGAGCATGTTATAATGCGCTCGCATTATGCTCAGCTTTGTTTGACATGTTTTTATTAGTTTTTAGCAAAATTTGGAGCATGCTCCCCATCAGGATGGTACTTTTTTCAATGAAAACTCAAAAAAAAATACCACCATAATCTTAAGCTCTCCGTTAGCTATCTAACCATATAATTTTTTTCACATTTTGAGTGCGTTTAGTGTTTCATCTTGAATTTCTTTTGTTAGTGTGTCTAGTTTTTATCAAAAACTAGTGTCTAGTATTTTTGACTTTTTTTTAACCATTCATAAAAAATTGAAATAAGTTATATTTTTAGAAACTAGACTCCATTCTACATGAATTCAAAAAAAATGATTTTTGATTAGTTTTCAAACATTTTAGGGGGGGGGGGCATGCTCAAGTTTCTATTTTTCAGGATGTGTCCACTTTAAAAATTACTAAAAAATCAATTCTTCATTAAAATATTATCAGAAAAATCAGGGATAAACTACATGGTGCTACCTAATTTCTTACTAGAGCAATTATTGAAATACTAAAAAAAAGTTAACATTTTAGGGTGTTATGTTTTTTTGAGAAAAATAGGACCAATTTGTGTGCTCCCCCTTTCTCAAGCCCTTAATCTCAACCATTTTTGTAAAAAATAGTAGTTTAGAAACTAGATTCGGAGCATTACAACTCTTGTTTTTATTCCATCTTCAAATTTTGAGTGTAGGTATCTTCAATTTCTCATCCAACATCAATGTTTCCTAATTTCAAAAAAAAAGTGGCAACTTAAGACCCCATATTGGTCGCTCATATTTGTACACTTACCCTACTGTTATGTTGCCAGTTTGTCTCTAGATACGAGTGTTGAAGACTCCTATAAAGACTTGCATTGCAAGTGTGTTGTAAACCTTGTTGTTTTGATAATACATTGTGCAGGCTTTGGAGTGTGGGGTTTTTCACCCGTAAGGATTTTCCCCACATTATATCTTGTCTCTCTTTCTTCTGTCTTACATTCTTGTGTTGTATTGCTGCAATATCTCTGTTGTTGGGTTAATAACTCTATAATTGTAAAGGTTAATAATAATTTGCACTCATCTCTTTTCTTTAGATTAGTGTAGGAAGCGATTTCTGCACACCTATCTTCCTTTCAAACCTGACCTAAGGTCAATTTTGGAAAATACAACAGCATCACGCATTTGATCAAAAAGATCATCTATGCCTAGTAGAGGATACTTGTTCTTGATCATTACTTTGTTAAGCATACTATAATATATACAAAGAGGTAGAGTGCCATCTTTCTTCTTAACAAAGATCACTGGCACACCCCAAGGCAATACACTAGGTCTAATCAATCCTTTTTGTAACTCCTGGACTTAAGCTTTTAACTCCATCAACTCAGTACTAGTCATCCGATAAGGTGCTTTGGACACTATTTTAGATCTAGGAATAATATCTATTGCAAAATCAACAACTCTCTTTGGGGGTAGACCTACAAGGTCTTCTGGAAACAAGTCCCAAAAATCTTGAAGAAAAGGGTATTCTTCAAAAGTATTTTCCTTCTCTTCATCTTTTACCTCATCCATCTTTACTACAAACATCTAGCATCCTTTCCATTTTTCTCTTTTCAATTGCATCGCATAAATTTTGCTAATTTTTATTTCTCACTAAAAATGTAAAGAATGATGACAATATTTCCACCATCATCAATGCATTCTACTATTTTGGAAAGACAATCAACTTTTGCCTTATGTTGAGATAACCATTTCATTCTGAAGATGACATCATAGGAGCCTTGAGGTGATACATATAGGTTGACCTCCATAGAAAAGGTGGGTAGGGTTAATCTGGCTTCAAACAATCATTGCTCTACCTGAGCTCTTGACTAGTTTGCAAATGCTACTGTCCATGAATTAGCCATGAAACAAACTTTCCTAGACATTTTATCAAGTATTCTAGGATTCACAAAAAAATTAGTTGCTCCTATATCTATAAGAATAGAAATTGGGGTTCCAAAAAGAGTACCTATGGTTTCAATAGGAGTAACCTGATACTCATCCTGATGACTATCAATAGAAGCATGAATCCTTTGCTAAAAAGTCATTTTCTATGAAGGTAAAGGTTTGCCTCCATAAGAATTTCCTTGACTCTTCATAGGGCATTGGTTAGCATAATTATCTCCTCCACATGTACTAGGAGGATCTCTCTTTCCTAAAGATCAGTTGGTATTATCATCATTCCTTTTTGGATTAGAATCCCTATTTCCATCCCTAGATTCATTTCTATTAAATCTGGAACTTTTTCCACGATTCCTCTCTCTAGATTTCTAATTATTGTTTCTCTTTTGGAAGTATGTCAAAGGATGACTCCAGTTAAATTTCCTTCGAGATCTTTCTCGAAACATCAAGATAGATTTGAGCTTCTACTCTTGCTTGATGAATTTTTCCAAAGCTTGGTCCATGGTTGTGGGTCCATGTGTTGAAATTAGGGCAGACAACTGAGAAGGGGGGTGAATCAGTTGTCACAAAACTTTTATCTTTTGCTATATTTAATCTTCTTTACCACTTATTAATAGATTAATGATATAACCGTGAAAGCATGAATCAATAGCACATGAGCAGAAACATAATCAACACACATAACACCAAGATTTTTATGTGGAAACTTAGTTAAGGGAAAAACCACGATGGGGGTTAACCCACAAGATTTATTCTCTATTAAAAGAATAGAAAAATGGGAAGGTACTTGCCTTTGGGTGCACTGCCCAGAGCTCACTACTCAAAGGAGGCTCACTGCCTACAAGAACATTCACAATGTTAACACAGAAAGGTTGAACTGAGAAACAACATCTTCTTCATGCAAGGTTTAGTTCCATTGAAGCACACAACACTTCTTCTCTTCCCCCACTCACTTCCTCACTACAGCTGCATCTTTGCTCACAAAACCACATTTCCATGACTTCACAACACTTATTTATACATGTCATTGACTTTGGAATGAACATCAAAGTCAGCCAAACAATCATCTATTTGGAACATTCTCCAAGATAGGCATTACAAGCAATTACGATCACAAGACTTAAAATGCTTAATACAAACCATCACACTATCAGTCAAACATAGATGGGACTTGAATCTTCCTTGAACAACACATCACACTCCATAGAACTCTTCTTAGATCATCCGCAATATGCACCAACCATCCAGTCAGCCAAGACTAGAAAGAATAGTAGCACCCAAGGAGAAGCCTTCAACCATGAGTTCAATCCTCAATGTTGACCACCAAAACAATAGGCACATGATCCAGAGACCACCACAAGCACAATGAAATCAACAAGAATAATTGTACAACCTCAAATTACCAGAAACACTCGCATCTTCATCCGGGAAGTTAAGAACACTAACTATCATGACTGTAACACTAGAAAGCTTGCTTGCGGACCTCCAAACCACTAACCACTTGAATTGAGGATACACACCAACATCCCAAACATACCTATAGATCAACATACCATAATATTCCAATGCAGAGTAATCCAAACCAAATTCTTGCCACTCTGTCACCTGTGAACAACTGCAAAACCTGGTTCTACCCAGATGGCCATAACTTCACCAATTCTTCATTTGGACCTCTCAAATCTTAACTGGAGCAACTTCAGATAATCCTCTACAAATCCCTTTGGTCCACAGACTCTGATCTTCATCTCACTGGGAATGCTGATCAATCTACTTTACTGAACTGCACTGTCTTCACAATTTCTAACAAAGAGATATGTTGACATCAATGACAACACATCATATGCACATATTTGTAACAATCTCCCCCTTTTTCATTAATCAAAACATATAATGTGAAAAACTGATTCAACCATCAAGACAAGAACTTCTTCCCCTTTCTCTTATCACACCTGCAACCATTTTCTTCACTGCTCCCCCTTTCACTAGCAACTACGTACTTCCATCCAAGTTTTTCACATGACTTCTCTCCTCCTTTGACATAAATGACAAAGGGCACATATTTGCAATCATCTCTCATCCTTAGACAAAGCCAAACTAAACTCTAGAATTAACATACTGACTACTCCCCCTGAGTAGCATCCCCTTAACACCAATCCGGATCACAAGATATGACTGTGAGTTTCACTGGATTGATGCACACTAGTGCACCTTAGTTCTGAACAGGAGGGGTAATCACCCCTAGCTTCCCTCTGAGATAATCAAAAGTGTCCTTAGGTAGAGGCTTAGTGAAGATATCCATAATCTAATCCTTTGAGGGAATAAAGTCCAATCTGACTTCATTCCCATTTACGTTCTCTCTCAAAAAGTGAAACTTGATGGATATGTGCTTTGTCTTTGAATACAACATTGGATTCTTTGAGATGTTTATTGCACTTGAATTATCATAGAAGATTGTAATAGGCTCTTCAAACACCATTATGATATCCTTCAACATTTGCTTCATCCACAAGACTTGAGATCCTCTTGGTAATCTTTTAGCAATAAGGGCTTCAAGTTCTTCAAGCTCTGATTCATCTTCTTCAAGTTCCTTCCTTTCCTTCTCATATCTGGTTAGTCTTCTTGAAGAGATTTTACCTGGATAAAATCTTTGCTTTCTAGAAACACTAGCCTTAAAAGCATATTCTAATTTAGGAAGAGAATCACCAAACTCACTCATTCCAAATGCTGAAAGATTGCCAACCAACTAAACCCTTGTAACAGTTGTCACAGTCTTGATCTCCTCAATAGCAGCACCATTATGCTTGTATGAAGAAGGTAAGGATCTAAGTATCTTGGCAACAATATCTGATTCTTCCAGTATTCCACCAACAATCCTAATACTGCTCACAAATTCATTCACCTTCTGCATATAGGAAGTAATGTTTTCATCTTCACTCATCCTCAAACATTCATATCTACCCTTCAGGCTCTGTAGCTTAGCACATTTGACATATGCATCACCTTCATATAGAGTTTCTAGCTTCTTCCAAATTTCATGAGTAGTTTTCAATTCCAGAACATTTGTCATTTTTGTATTAGTCAGGGCACTCAACAATGCTTCTTTAGCTCAAATGTTGTATTCAGCTTCTTTGAGTTCATCTGGAGTTGAAGGGCCTTTCTCTGGAGGCTTATTCTCATCCTTAGTTATCAACCAATAAGGATCACCCATGCATTGCAAATGACACTCCATCTGATTCTTCCAAAGAGAGTAATTTGTTTCGTCAAATCTTAGACTATCCTTCTTGTATGTTGACATCATGGATCTCCTCAAGCAGTCAAGCTTCTTTGAGAGGAACTGGCTCTGATACCAATTGTTGAAATTAGGGCAGACAACTAAGAGGGGGAGTGATTCAGTTGTCACAAAATTTTTATCTTTTGCTACATTTAATCTTCTTTACCACTTATTAATAGATTAATGATATAACCATGAAAGCATGAATCAACAACACATGAGCAGAAACATAATCAACACACATAACACCATGATTTTTACGTGGAAACCCGATTAATGAAAAAACCATGGTTAACCCAGAAGATTTATTCTCTATTAAAAGAATAGAAAAGTGGGAAGGCACTTGCCTTTGGGTGCACTACCTAGAGCTCACTGCTCAAAGGAGGCTCACTGCCTACAAGAACATTCACAATGTTAACACTAAAAGGTTGAACTGAGAAACATCTTCTTCATGCAAGGTTCAGTTCCATTGAAGCACACAACACTTCTTCTCTATCCCCACTTACTTCCTTGCTACATCCACATCTTCGCTCACCACACCATATTTCCATGACTTCACAACACTTATTTATACATGTCATCAACTTTGGAATGAACATCAAAGTTGGCCAAACAATCATCTATCTGGAGCATTCCCCAAGATAGGCATTACACGAAATTAAAATCACAAGACATAAAATGCTTCATGTGAACCATCAAACTATTAGCTAAACATAGCTGGGACTTGAATCTTCCTCAAACAACATGCCACGCTCCATAGAACTCTTCTTAGATAATCCACAACACATACCAAGCATCAGGTCAGCGAAGAC
The DNA here is from genome assembly GCA_027924645.1 of Cunninghamia lanceolata. Lineage (NCBI taxonomy): Eukaryota > Viridiplantae > Streptophyta > Pinopsida > Cupressales > Cupressaceae > Cunninghamia > Cunninghamia lanceolata. The sequence goes on from BSBN01002031.1 coordinate 207,185, forward strand.
TCGAAAGAACAATATCACCCAAGGAGAAGTCTTCAACCATGAGCTCAATCCTAAATGCGGACCACCAACACAATAGGCACACGATCCAAAGACCACCACAAGCACAATTAAATCAACAAGAACAACTGCACCACCTCAAATTACCAGAAACACTCACATCTTCATCTAGGAACTTAAGAACACTAACTGTCATGACTGTCACACTAGAAAGATTGCTTGTAGACCTCCAAACCACTAACCACTTGAGTTGAGGATACACACCAACATCCCAAACATATCTCTAGATCTGCAGACCATAATATTCCAATGCAAAGCAATCCAGAACAAATTCCTACCACTCTGTAACCTCTGAACAACTACAAAACCTGGTTCTATTCAGATGGCCATAACTTCACCAATTCTTCATTCGGACCTCTCAAATATTAACTGGAGCAACTTCAGACAATCCTCTACAAAGCCCTTTGGTCCACAGACTCTGATCTTTATCTCATTGGGAATGCTGATCAATCTACTTTACTAAACTACACTGTCTTTACTATTTTTGACAAAGAGATATGTTGACATCAATAACAACACATCATATGCACATATTTGCATCACCATGAACATCCACTTCTCTATCAATCTAAGCATTCAAGCCCATAATAAACTTCCTTATTCTAAATCTTGCATCCTTCTGATATTGTGGCACATATTTTAATAACCTAGTAAACATTTCACAGTATTCAGTAATAGTCAAATTTCCTTGACACAGATTTTAAAAATCCATTAATTTATGGTCAAAATAAAGTTGGGGCAACCACCTTTTTTTAAATATGACGACAAATTGATCCCAAGATAGACTCAAGGAACTCAATCCTAATTCCATTTTCTTGTTCACCCACCATGTGGACGCTTCTCCAACTAACTAGTATGCTCCCCATACAACCATGGTGATCTTAGAATAGTTTCTTATCTCTAAATACTTTTCCATCTGTGTCAGCCAAGCCTCATCTACATCTCCACTCACTCTTCCATCAAACTTAGGAGGTATAACTGATTCCATATGCCATCTGAGAACTAGTGATGTGTCCTAGCTAATAATAATTAGGTTTACAACTCTAGTCTAGCTTTAGCTATGTATCACCCATTTTGATTGTTCAGCTATCTGGTACACTATGAGCCAACAATCCAAGTAGTGACTTTTGCATTACTTTGGCCAAATTTTCCTATACATATACAGTCATATGTTCACTCAATCTTAAATCTTGACTTGGATACAACATTGTTATTAATCATTTAATTCTTGTATACATAACAACTCTCCTAGTCATACTTATACCACATTAGTCATGGAGACATGTACCCTTTATCTACTGGTCATTCCTGACAAGTCTAGGGTGAGAGTCTGATGACTAACGTAAACATTTATTGAGCCCCTCTTTGTATCCTTGCAATCATGGGTCTATGAATTTTTGTCATCTACTCAAGGCTTGTTTACCAAATCTTATATTCATCTTGGTCATCTATACAAACTAAGTTTACATTTAAACCATATAGATTGTCAAATAAAGACTCTATCTATCTCAAATATTATTCGACTCATAAATTGTCGATAATAAGCTATAAATAGTGTAATCATTCCAAATTGAATACTTCCTTTTGTATATATCAAAGAGAGAATTCCAACCATCACGATAGTCTAAATCTTGACTTCTCATTAACATAAGAATGTTTCCCCATCCATCCTTATGGCTATTCTTAGCCTAAGATGGTTAAAATATTATTTCTTCATAAGACTAGAATATAGATAAATCAAGATAGTTACCATATTAACATCTATATAAAATTCAAACCTGTTGATCCATAGCTAATAAGAGAAGTATACTTTATACTTTATACTTGCACTTCTCTTAGATCCTTTTCTAAATTTCTAATAATCCCTCTATAGGTTTCTAAACCTCGGCTTAGTTTTTTTGTAAACAAACAGTCTCTTATAAGACTTGGGTTAAACTTTCACCGTCAGCCTCTATGTTGTTACATAATTGGCTTAAGACAAAAACACATTCTACCTAATTTTACCTTAGTCGGCCATAGAGACATGAAAGGTCTTCTTATATCATAGTCAACCTTCATGTTCTACAGTCGGCCTTCATGATCTACAATTGGTCTTCATGATCTACAGTCAGCCTTCAAAGGATAATACACATATATATGGCCTTCTATATATCAATCGGTCATAAACTTGTGCCATCAATTTTTATCATATTGCTTGACCATAAACTTGGTTTGCCGGCCTAAGTTCATAGTATTTTGGCCTACAAGTTTACACAGTTGGCCACAGAGACATATATATCCAAAAGACTTCACAATCGGGCCCTTATCAAAGTATACATGGCCTAAGACTTAACAACCAACACTTATCAAAGTATACATGGCCTAACACTTATCAGTCAGCCCTTATCAAAGTATACGTGGCCTAAGACTTATCATTCAACCCTTATCAAAGTATATGTGGCCTAAGACTTATCAGTTGGCCCTTATCAAAGTATACATGACCAAGACTTATCCATCAGCCCTTATCAAAGTATATGTGGCCTAAGACTTATCAATCAACCATTATCAAAGTACACATGGCCTAAGACTTATCAGTCAATCCTTATCAAAGTATATGTGGGCTAAACTTATCACTACCAAATAGTTTAGATACTAGTCGAACTATTTTCCTAGTCTGTTATCTATATAAGAATAATAATAAGGCATTAAACAGGGATAATCAACCAACTGAGACATTGAGCTATAATGTTTTACAATTGATACATAATAAAATAAAGATAGCAAATATCCTGAGTCATTCTTTCTACCTAGAATGAAGTATAATGCTTTCAAACACAATTATAAATCCTCAGTCGAGGATGGTCAATATATTACCTTTGCATATTCTATTTCAATTGCCAATAATGTAAAACATATCAGGATACTTGCAGTATCTCATACACTTGTATAGGGAGAACTTACATGTTCTTTATCATAGGCAACACACTAAGTATCTTACTTTATGTGTTCCTCCTCTCTCTCTCTCTCTCTATTTCTCTCTTCCTTCAAACTCTCCTTCCCATCTAAATCCCTTCTTCTCTCACATAAAACACTTATAAGTCTAAAAACTGCTTTTCCCAAGTTATGGGCGCTATTCCTACACTCCACTCCCAAGCATTTAGGGAGTTTGCTTTGAAGAACAAGGAAATTCTTTAAATTTATCTAACATAATTATTAACTAATACAATAATATTTGTAATAATAAAATAACAATAATAGTAATATTAATACTAATAATAATCAATAAATAGACATATCACTTACCTAGTAGGTGTCGATATTGTGCACTTTCGACTATTAAATGTGTTCATCTCAAGGACACTTATCGATGGGGGAAAATTCTCACAAGTTGACTAATATTAGACACAAAAATAAAACATGTTTAGTTGACTTAAACTTGTCAACTTATCATCCAAAGACATACACCAGGCTTCTAATAGATGACAGAAGTGATTTAACCTTCGTCACAATGACGACACATCCAACAAGAACTAACATGATCTCTTACTAAATTTTGTGTGTGTGTGTTTCTAGATGGCATAAGGTTTGTTGTATTCTCATGATCTAGCATTCGATCCAAGGTGATACTCTCTCTCTCTCCTCATATCAGAGGTAAGTACAACATTGTTCCTCAATCCACCTCAATTACATGACTGTAGTTAGTCCATTTCATAATTTTAACCACATGTTAAATAATGACGTCATAAACAATTTTCTTGCATATAAATTAATACAAAACAAATGCATTTCTCACCATTACTATGATCATAATATTTTCTTTGAGCATCTATTTATCTTTTCAAAAATAAAGAAAATAAATACATTAGCTTTAAAAATGGGGTGTGACAAATGAGGCTTGGAAAATCCTTGTGCAACATTGTAGTTCTTCTAGTGTTCCCCTTGGGAAACAAGCCTAGAAGGGGACTGGGCTTCACACTATTCTTACTATGAAGGATTTTGTTCAAGTTTGGGGGACTTTTTTTATCAAAAGTATTTGGAAATCTTAGGAAGCCATGAAGCCTTAGCTTCTTTGGAATGGTATTGGACTCCACAATGGCCTTTCCATTAATCAATAGTCTATCTGGTGGTCTCTAGTTATTACTTGTCAAGATTGTCCCCAAGCGTTGCTAAAATTCCTTAGATCTGTGCCTTGTTGTTTTTTAAGGAAGGTATCAAGACCCTTCCTAACTTGATCTCTAGAACAACATGGAATTTTCTTTCCTGGCCTGAGGTTAAAGAAAAATTCCATTTGTGCACTCAAGATCATGAAACTTTCTAGGAGATTATTACAACTATGCCATTGGATATTATTCATAAGATTGGGGTTCGTAGTTTCAAATTATGGCAGAAAGATTGGAAATGGTACCCTAACACACCATTTTGCAATTACAAACCTCATAAGGGGTATTTATGGATTTTTCCTCTTTTGCCTATGGTTCTTGAATTGGACCAACAATCGTTACTTCAATCATCTTTAATTGTTTGGCAACACATGTTTACCACTATCTGGTCAACAATTATTATGCCCGAGCTTGCTCATTTTTCTTGGTGCCTTTTATTTCAAGGTCTTCCTATTGGTTCCAGACTTAATCATCTTGGAGTTAAGGACCTAGATGCCCTTTTTTTGGTAACCAAGAGGTACATAAGCACCTCTTTTAGTTTTGTCCCAGGGCTCAGGTTGCTTGGACCTAGATACATTATTTCTTCAAGTCTTTTTGGCCTAAACCTTTCTAATGGCATATGGTTTAACTAGGGGATTGGTCTCAAATCCCTTCTAGATTCTCCCAAGTTTGGCATGCTTTCAGGGTGGAAATTCTTTTTAGCATATGGAAGGATGGAAATTCTGCTTTATTTTCTAGCAATATAGTTGATCTAATTTCTCACTTTACTCTAAAGCCATGATTTGCTCCAATGTTCTTATGAAAATATATGTGCAAGCTAACAAAGTTTCCCTTAAGGTTGCACATTCATAGGTGCTTCTCGACCACTAGGGCAATGCCCCTTATATTGTGCTCAGACTTACCCTAATTCCTGTCTCTAATTGAGGCTGGTCTCTGCGTCATGGCCATCATTGGGGTTGTAGTCATTCCTCTTGCAAAGACCAGGATGCTCATTCCCAGGCTTCTCAGCTATCTGGAAGAAGAAACAATGCTCAACAAGGGTAGCCTAGCCTTCTCACCATCGTTTTGCATCTCCACCTGCCCAAGTGCCCATTGTCCTGTAGGCTGGCTAAGTTTGGATAAGTTTCCTAGGATGGCTCTTGCCATCTCCCCTGTTTGTAACACTTTGTCTGAAGGTGATAATAAGAATAACGATGGTAATGAGGAAGCTAATGATAAAGGTCGGGACCCTCTTGATGACACCCTGGACCTCACTGATGTATGGGACAAGTCAGATGATCGAGACCCATCTCGTCCATCTAGTGTGATAGCTCTTGGCGTGTAGTGGCCTTTTGTTATGTTATTTTGATGTTTTTGAGCTTAGCCCTGTTTGGACTTTGGGATGTGACTTTTTCCACCCACCCTTTTTTTGTGAATATATATAATAGTATTTTCTTTTTAATGATATATACCTATTCATAAAAAAAAGTTCTTGCTTTCTAGGAGTCATTTGTATAAGATATTTAACACCACCAAGCTTAGCAGTTAATTACTTAAAAATTAAAAAATTACACATTTAAAAAAAGACTAGACATGAATTTGTTATACTACTAACCACACTTACAATCTATCTATTTCATGGTGTAAAACTTAATTAGTTTAATGTATAGGTTGCATGCTCATATTTGTACTACACCCCACTACTTATTTTTGCATAGAAATTTTATACCTCTTACTTTATTTTATGTAAAAATTGTATATCACATTTATTTCTATGTAAATCGTAACACAAAATTAACCTATACTAATTATTAAGTGGCATAACAATAAAACAATAATCATAACAATAATAATTATTCCCTCCTGTTTTCCACAACTTACTTCAATTTTTCTCCAAGTCAAGTCAAGATTGACCAAAACTTTAATATCCATATAATTTAAATATAAATGAAGTGCATCGTGTAAAGACTTCCCACTTTTCCCACTTTTTCTTCCTTTTTTTTTCTTTATTTTGCTGTGCGAGAACATGCAAATGGCCGGCAAGAAAAGACAGTGCAAAATGAATTCCAGCTAGAAGAAAGAAAAGTGGTCATTTATGAATTAAAATATATTATAATTCATACACCTTTAATCTCCATCTTTCACTTCATTCCATGCTCGTCTCTTCTTGCCGGCCACTTCCATAACAAAGCACAGCCAAAATTATAAAAGGAAAAAAAGAAAAAGTGGGAAGTGTTTGCACAATGCGCTTCATTCACATTTGAATAAAACCACTTCGCACTACACAAAATCAGTGGACGACGGTATCCTTCCACGACAAGCAGTGAAGAAATCTTCCAAATATTCTGTAGGAAAATTGGACAACACCAAACTCATATTCCACGCGGCCGGCTCATCTTCCCCACATTGCCAAGTATTCATTTGCACACCACACGGCACTGAAGTTGAAGTTGGTCATCCGGCAGAGAGCTATATAAGGACGCCTATCCCACCAACAACAAACATGATTCGATAGGCTGAAGCTGTATAAGCGTGAAATACAGATGAAGATGAAGATGGCTTGTCTCCTACTCTTCCTTCTCTCTGTTCTGCCTGCTTGTGTCTCTCATTCTTCTCCCTCTTATCAATCTGATGAAGAAGCTCTTTTGTCTTTCAAGCACTCCCTCTCTTTTGACCCCTACAATTCTTTGCTCAATTGGTCTCCTCACCATTCCTTCTGCAACTGGACTGGTATTGTCTGTTCTTCTCGTCATCAACGCGTGGTTTCTTTAAATCTCACAGGTATGTCTTTAGTGGGTTCCATCTCTCCTTTCCTTGGCAATCTCTCTTTTCTTAGAGTACTTGCTTTCAGGAATAATAGCTTTCAGGGTCAAATTCCACCTCAGTTGGGAAGGCTTTTTCGCTTGAGAATACTTGGATTGTCCTATAATCATTTAAGTGGCAATATTCCCTCCCAGCTTGGCCTTCTTTCACATTTAGAAGCCATTTACTTAGGAGTAAACCAATTGACAGGCACAATCCCACCTTCCTTAGGAAACTTGTCCTCATTAATTGACTTGGAGTTGGCAGAAAATAGGCTCCATGGTGATATTCCTGTTCAGTTGGGTATGCTTACTCAACTCACAGTACTTTATCTTCACACAAACAACTTGACAAGAGTGATTCCAATTGCCCTTTCTAACTGCTCTCTTCTCCAAAATTTGTCATTATTTAATAATCAATTAAGTGGCCACATTCCCTCGCAGTTTGGCAAACTATCAAAGTTGCAAAATCTATATCTATGGGAAAACCAACTCACTGGAGAAATCCCAACCTCCCTCTCCAATTGCACTCAACTTCAACTACTTGGTTTAGAGATTAACCAACTGAGTGGCACGGTGCCCTTAGAGTTTGGCAAATTGCTCCAACTTCAATGGCTTAATTTAGGGGCAAATCATCTCGTGAGTGGAAGCAATGGGTTGTCTTTTCTAATAGCCTTAACTAATTGCTCCTCCTTACAAGATCTAGAATTTTCTGGTAACTATCTCACCGGACTTTTGCCCTCTTCAATTGGCCAGCTATCAAGCCAACTCTCCATTTTTTTAGTAGACTTCAATCAAATTGAGGGAAACATACCAAGTGGCATTGGCAACCTCACAAAATTGACATACTTAGACTTATTTCACAATCATTTGAATGGAACCATTCCATCCACAATCGGTCATCTTCCAAATCTAGAAGCATTGTATCTTGACCAAAATAATTTATATGGAGGAATTCCAGAAAGTTTGGGTCATGCAAAGAGGCTTGGGTTCTTATCATTGAATAATAACATGATTTCCGGCCAAATTCCAGATGCTCTTGGCGATCTTCCACAACTAAGAATTCTTTTTCTTGATCACAATCAACTTTCAGGAAAAGTACCTGCCAGTTTAGGGAGATGTATCACTTTGGAGTTGGTGGACTTGGCTCACAACAAACTAGAAGGAAACATACCTCTTGAATGGGCAAGTCTAAAAAATCTTCAATTTTATTTCAATGTTTCCAACAATCTCTTACAAGGTTCTATTTCAATAATGAGTAAAATGACAATGGTCCAAGCTATAGATGTGTCTCTAAACAACTTCTCAAGTGAAATTCTAGCAACATTGTCAAGTTGCACAAACTTGCAATATTTGAATCTTTCATGGAATTCATTCAATGGCTCAATTCCAACATCAATCAGAAATATGAAAAATCTTCAAGATGTTGATCTCTCTAACAACAAATTTTCAGGTGTAATCCCAATGGCTTTCAAAGAGATGAAAATGCTTCAACATATTAATCTCTCTTCAAACATGTTAATAGGAGAGGTTCCAAAGGGAGGGGTTTTTGAAAAACTTAATAAGTCGGCAATAATGGGAAATCCAGGCCTTTGCGGTGAGTGGATAAATTTGCTGCCATGCTTTGATTCCAAACACAAACATTTTTCAATCTCCAAAAAGGTGATCATACCAATTGTGATTGGCATTGTTATCTTCATCATGTCTATAGTAATTTTCTATTGGAGACATACTAGTCAAAATACCCTTGATCTCAACATTGGGCCTAAAAGAATTTCATATAAAGAACTTGTAGGTGCAACTGGTGGGTTTAGCCAAGCCAATTTGTTAGGAGTAGGTAGTTTTGGATCTGTTTACAGAGGGATTTTGGACAATGGTACAAATATTGCTGTTAAAGTTCTCAATTTGCAAGATGAAAATGCTCTCCAGAGTTTTAAGAGGGAATGCAATGTCTTAAAAAGAGTCAGGCACCGCAATGTGATCAAAATCATTTCAGCTTGTTCAAACCTTGATTTTAAGGCATTGATTTTTCCTTTCATGTCAAATGGAAGTTTAGAGAGATGGCTATATCCTGAGGGAGAAAATGAGTGCAGATTAACTTTGAGTGACCGATTAAGAATAGCAAAGGAGATAGCACAAGGAATGGAATATCTGCATCATCATTGCTTTGTGCAAGTTATTCACTGTGACCTAAAACCCAATAATGTGTTGTTAGGGGATGATATGACACCATATATAGCAGACTTTGGCATTACCAAACTCCTATTTGAGAATTCAATTAATTCATTGACTTCTACAAGTGCATTAAAGGGATCTATTGGCTACTTTGCTCCAGGTATAAAATTTTGCATGATTGCAATATAAATTGGCATTGATTGTTTCTTTATTTTATATGAAAATTTCCTATGGCTTGTGAACCACTAATTATTATATTGTATTGTAGAATATGGAATGGGTGGAAATATTTCAACAAAAGGAGATGTATACAGCTATGGAATTCTACTTTTGGAATTGTTGACAAGGAGGAGACCAACAGATAGCATGTTTGTAGAAGGTATTAATCTAGCAAAATGGGTTAGTGTGGATTTTCCAAACCAAATTGTAGAAGTGGTGGACAACAACCTACTTAGAGATGTTAGTGATTCAGATAAAGCAATGGTGTCAGCATGCCTTACTCAATTTATGGAAGTAGGGTTGGTTTGTACAAGGGAGCTGCCACAACAACGCCCAAATATGATGGAGATAGTTGAGAGATTAGAAAAAATAACAAGTGCATTTCTTGGTACTCCTAGAGATTTTCATTTGCCTATAGATATCTCACCTATGCTTGTGAGTACACATGGTCCAAAAAATACTTCTGAAGATTGTTCTACATCTACATCTTCATCTTAGCTCTTCACTCAACTACTTACAATTGTTAATTACTGTTACCTTGTTTTTAAATGCTATTTCTTAAAACTGTAATATATTATAAGGATTCAGCTTTTTGTAAGGTTATGTAAGTCCGTTGGACAAAAGCAGGAATGGAATACCAAAATAATTAATGTAAAATCTCTAGGCTGTGCAGATTGCTATGCAGATTAGTACAAAGAAGCTACTGTAAGTCAGCTGTAAAATATTGAATTAGTCAGAAATTGACTAATATCTTGACTTATAAAAATACCAATCTTCGTTTTACTTTTAAAAGTGATTAACTTAGTGGTTGCCCAGTGAAGATTATAAATATATTTCATACTTTTAGATTACAACACCATTAGTATAATGAAAATTAATTTCATCTACAAATGCAACATTGCAAAGGGGAGCGGAATGCTGGAATTATGCACAGATTCACCATTTACAAGCTTTTATCTGTTGGTTGTTTCACCCAGTATCACCAATAATCCCCACAAGAACACATCCCATTCTTAAAATGATGGAATCAAAACTTGAGTCCCTCACAACAATTTCTTGTGAAGCAATTTGGTTGACAAATTCCAGTGCTTGATCCAGATGCCCTGCACGGCCAAGGAGATGAACCATGCAGTAACAATGCTCTATTCTTGGAATAATGTGATTTTTTTCATTCATCAAATATAAGTATTGCCATCCATCGTCCACTAGCCCTGTATGGTAGCATACTGCAAGAACACCTACAAAGGTGACACCATCCGGTCTTTTTGCAGTTGAAGGGTTTTTTGGCCATACCCATGCATAGCATATCCTACAATAGTAGTGGTGGGCATCTTGTCAAACACTTTCCAGGCATCCTCAATGCTCTCACGCTTGGCATACATGTCAACAGGTGCATTCCGGCTGTTTTTAAACATCATCCACTTCAACAGTCAAAAGTCAATTTTGGCCAATAAAAATAGGATAAATATTTACCACTTTTAATTATGGATGAGGTGTAAAATTACTATTAACTGCTTAATCATTGAAGTAGATGATGTTTAAATAGAGCCGGTGCACTCCCTACAAAGACATCAGCAGCAAGATGTCTGCTTCTAATCATGTCTGTGTGAACTTCCTTACCACTACAGATCTCTCCCAAGCTGGCACATGCTTGGAGGACACTGGCAAAAGTGTTCATATTTGGCTTCACGCCTGACAGTTGCATTTTTTGAAAGAGCTCAAGGGCATTCTCAAAATGTCCATTCTGTTTATATCCTGCAACTATTGCATTCCATGAGACCAGATTACGAACGGACATTTTCTCAAAAATCTTCACGGCCTCATTTATGTATCCATTACTTGCATATCCTACCATTTGATCAAAGACACGGTGTGCCTTCTCCATGTTTCCACCTTATGTATCCATTACTTGCATATCCTACCATTTGATCAAAGACAAGGGCACTCAGCACAAAGACATCGGATTCAAACCCATTTCTCTTTAATTCTTTCATAAACCTCCTTGCCTTTGCAAAGATCTACGAGTCTGCCATATGCTGGAAGAATGGCAGCAAAGGTCTCTCTACGCATGACGTTTTAAGCCTTTTTTATTTTCATTCATGTTTTAAAGTATTTATATTTATTTATTTATTTTTTTGGATGATTTATGTAAAGTGTAGAATTATTTTTGATGTATCTATTAATATGTATATGTTAGAGTTGAGGAAGAGATTCATATGTATATGTTAGAGTTGAGGAAGGTATTGGGGAAGTTTTATTTAATAGAGAGAATTTTACTTTGTTGAGTTTTTTATTTATAAAAAGTTTTCTAAATAAAATTATATTACTTATTGTATTTTAATTTCTATTAATTCTTTAATTTGTATGAGAGTATATATACATTGCTCCATTCAAACAAATTTATCAAGCTTCTTTTCATGAAAGTGAGGTTTTTATAGTCTATCTGAATGAGAAAAAGCTATTTCGTTATTTTTATGACTATCATTTTGAGTTAGAGGGAGAATATTGAGAATATATTTTTATGGCAAATGTTAGAAAAATAAGCAGTGTAGAACCGAAATAATAGTGAATTAGCAATAAACGCACAAAATAGACAACACAGATTTACATGGAAAACTTGGTAATGTACCAAGAAAAAACCACGAGCAAAGATCTCTCAATTTTATTCTCAGAAGAAAATTTGTAATTACAAAACTTTTTTGCATGCCTTGGCATTCAAGCTCGACTAACTTAAATAATCACCAAAAAATAACATGCAAAAACCAATCAAATCTAAAGATAAATCTCCATGCATAAAAGTGCGAGTGGCACTTCCGCATGGAATTTTGCATGGTGTACACGTGAGATCTCATTGTTGATTGCTCGTCACTCCTGGAATAAGTAAAACCGACTTCACATTTCAACAGCAAATGCCATTAATAAAAGGCTTTGGGAACAAAGGACTTACACTGTTATAGGTGTATTAGACCTTGGGAACAATGGTAATTTGTGTGTGAGATCATGGAAACAAAGGGAACTTTTTGTGATAGCTAATCTAGCAAAACATGATGCCGATGGTTGAGCTCCTTTGCTCACATTTTATGATGATTATACTCTTAATCATCAATTATAAAGACCTTCTTCCACATTTGTGGTGTGAGAGTTGGCTATTGACATTGAGAAGCACATGATCATATGGGCATATGTGCGAATGGATTTTTCTTTCAATGTCATGGGATTCATCCCTCTTATTTCTTGAAAGTTTGAGGGTTTGGAAAATGACTAGGTGAATAGGGTGGTTTCTAGCTACCCCCTAAAGACTGGCATTATGAGGGACCTAGACCTATTTGGGATCATGGGTGACAACAGAAGCATGACATAGCATATTTCTTGTGAAAAACTCAAAAAGAAGCACAACACATTGAGGATTTTGGAGGTTGGCCTGTCTCACCCCATTTATTGAAATGGTTAATGGCTACTATCTCAACATGGAAGTTGAATTTGCTTGTAAGTGGTGCAACAGGGACATGAAGATGATGGGTATGGAGATGGTGATCTTAGAGGAGCTGATTACAAAAACCATTGGGTTAGCAATCAAAGGGAGGAATATTTTTAAGGAGAGAAAGATAGGGGAAGAAGCCAAGAAGATCTTCCTACACAAAGGTGAGTCACTAAAGCATTACTAGGGGGGTTATGTTGTTACTTTTGTCAAGGAGCCCTACAATACCGTGGTCATGGCTATCATGAACTACATTACTTTGGAAGGTATATTCATGACCCTATTCACTTATCACTTTACTATCCTAAATCATTTTTGGTTCCACCATAAAATTTCTCTTTCTTTTTATTTGTTATTGTCTCTGGAAGTCGTGGTGAAGGAATTTATGAGGGGGTGGGTAATTACCTAGCCCATGTAGTCTTGATTTTTTAATTGTCAATCACTAGAAACATACCCATCTTGAGGTAAAGGTAAGCTCTACCCTAAGAAGGGGAAAAACATTAATGTGGAGTCCTCAAGCATGGAGGAGGAAAGCTACAAGGAGATACAATTAACTAGTAGTTTAAAGGGGTTGATGTTTCTATTGATGTGTCTGGAGAACAAAGGAGGGATGACCCTAACTTCAAGGACATTGGGGATGGATGGAAGAAGGAGAAAAAGAGTAAAAATAAGGGCAACACTAAAGTTTAGGGGGAGTCAATGGTTGGGGCTGAATTCCTTGATATCCCGGTCCATGTTCCCACCCTTATGGAAAAAATGAGGTTAACCCATGTGACAAAACCTCTCTAAAGGGAGCTATAAGTGTTATTAATCAATTGGTGGATCAATTAGTAGGGCTTGTGTAGGAAATGAAGATACACCATTATCTCTCTAAATGGTTCTTCATGGAGATTAACCATTTAAATATTGAAATTTCTATATTGGCATAGGAAAATAAAGGGAAAATCCTAGTTTTGGAGGAGGAGGATAAATTGGCCCTCAATTATTAGAATTCTATGTAGGAAATCATCAATCTTAACATGGAGAAGGATAAATTGAATGCTAGATTTCAGCTATTGGAAGAGGAGGTTAAGTAGTTAAAAGTGTGTTTGAAAAAGAAAGGAATGTTGAAGGATTGAAACAAGGGACTAAGGATGGAGGTCTTGTGATGTAAAAGGGAGAAAGATAGAATACCCACAATAGTACTAGAAAAGTCATTAGTGGTAGAGGTGGTGACATATTTGAGGAAGGCTTCCTCATTGTGGAGTTGGAAGCAATGGAAATTCTACACAAACTTTAGGTTGTTTAGGACCTTGGTGGTTCAATGGTCATTTTTGATCTTTTTATTGTTTTTGCTTGCCTTTCTCTAGTTCTATTTAGCTACTTGGTAGCTCTCTTTTGTTCTCATTGGAGCTGATTAGCTATGTTTTGGCTATAATTTTGACTTTGTAAATGGTTTATGGTCCCTTCAAAACCATGTTATCTTAATCAAAATAAAGGGAACTTTACACTGGGGAAACCCATTTGTTATAGTCACAGTTCTATCATGAGTTGTGTTGTAAGTACAATTTGAAAACATCATATATATATATTAGAAATGAAAAGAAAAATAATGTCTTTTTCAAATATTTAAGTTAAGATATTTAATTATAAATAGACAAGCATGATTTTTGATATGATAAACAAGGGTTATAGTTATTTAATTCTAGTTATAGCTTGATAGTGTTATATTGTAAACTTTTACTCTATGATTAAAAATGATACCCTGATATTATATTTAGCTTTGTAATGTTCTATGAAAAGACAACCTAAACTCTATTTTTCTCTAGGGTGAAATCACATAATGGAAGAAAGTTCATATATATGCCTAAAAACCATTTATTATAACAATAGTTTGGCCATGATTTTTGTTATAAGTATAATTTGGAAACATCCTCGTATATACAATAAAAATGAAAAGGAAACTAATGTTTCTTTTCAAATATATAGGCTAAGACATTAAATTATAAATAGACAAGTACAACTTTTAAAATGATAAATAAAGCTTAGGGTAACTTAACTCTAGTGTGGCTTGATGGTTTTAGATTGTAAACTATTGCTATGTGATTCAAAATGATGTTTTGAAATCATTTTTGGATTTGTAATATTCTATAATGTCCCAATTTAGATGAATATGAGGGTTTTTGGATCACTTTCCATCCTTGGACAAGGTTTCAAGCTTTCTCATGTTGTTACACCTTCCCTTCATCCCTTGCTTCCCCATTTTCCCAATCCTTTGCCTTTGGCAACTTTTTCGGTTTTCCCTTACCTTGGAGTTATTTCCTTGGTTTCCTCAAATCCTAAGTTCCTCATGCCTAGGTTCTTTTGTCTTTTAGGGATTTCATTCCTTTCCTAGCTATCTACATCACCACCACTTTCTTGTTTCCCTTACATTATAGAATCTCAAAAAATTCCTCTACCAACATCCCTAAATGCTCAATCCCCCACACCCTCGCTTCTAAATCCATTGTGTTCTATGGTCTTTTGAAGTTTCACTTCCCTCCTTGTACTCCCTTTATATGAATTGGTTACTCTAATCCACATGGTATCAAATATCCTCAAGTCCTAACTTTTGCTATATCGCAAGCTCCCAAACATTTCCTTATCAACATACCTAAAGGGTATCCACTATCCCACAACCTTGAACCCCACCACCTTTGTGGAATGTTGGGTTATCAATTACCTTAACAATAAAGTATTGGATATGTAGCTTCCCAATCTCCAATCCCCACTAGTATCAAATATGTTGAAACTTTGATTCTTGCTCCTTCTTGCATTGGGAATCTCTAAATCCTGATCCTCACTTCCCTATTGTCCCACCATTCATCCTCCCTAGGCCTATAGACCTTTACATCTAGTCACATATTGGCATCCCTATATTCCATTCCCCCAACCCCTGAATTTGAAACTTCAAAAATCTTAATGCTAGCATATCAAGTGGATGTCATTTGAATCACATCCTAATTCCTAATTCCCTAGTTACTCTTTCAAATGCACTCTTTGGCATATGAATCCTTAGACCCCCACCATTCAAATTACAAATCATTACCTACCACCCTACACAACCTAAGGTGCCATTAATGACCTCAAATAATCATAGTATGACCAAGGAAGACTTTGAAGCCCCTATCAACACATGTGGTCACAATGCTAGGCCTTCAATCTCTATTTGAGTATTGTAACTTCATCAATTTGTATTTTTTTCCATTTCATGAAACAAACCCTAACCCTAGTTTATTGTAGTTGAGCACTTGTGTTTATTTATTGGTTCTAAGGATGAAAACCCTTAGATTCTAGAGATTAGATGAAGAAAACCCTCTAGTTTCTTGAGGGAAATCTCATACAAATATTATATTTGTACTTTACAGTTTGTGTGGATTTCTCCATCATATGAGTTGAAGTTGCACCAACATTTGTTGTTATTTTGATCAATATAAATTAGAATTATTGTTGAACACAATAAGTTGCTGAGAGGGGGGTGAATCAGCACACTTAAAAACTTTAACCAAACATTTCATGATAAAACTTAATAACTTTGAGAACATAAGGGAAAACATGCAATTCAAGAATTGTAAAGTCCAAAAATACTAAAAACTAAAATTAACCAAAAAAGCAACTCAATCCAATATTGGAAAGTGAATCAATTCATTAAAGGAATATCCATAAACATTTAGAGAGTTTCCATACTAAGCAAAGATCATTTACAAGTACAAGAAGGAAGTCATATTACATCGAATTACATAATGAGAAGTACAATTTATAGAATAACTAATAATCAGTTTCAGATTGTTCAATTACCTACACTATTCATAGAATGCTTGTCTTCACGATAATAACCTTCACAAGTCTTTTGGCATGAATATGCACAACTAGATTTAAACATTAGTCCTGCAAAATCAATAAACATGTTAGATATCAATGCACATGATGACGAACCTATAGGCCCTAAGGGGCTGACCTAATGCCTTGGGGGCTCATCAGTGATGGCGTTGCCTGCGTACGCGTAGCGCAGAGGCTTCGTAGTTCAGGTAAAACTTTTCAACTGCAATGCACGGTTGGCTCACTACAAGTATTCATAAAGGGACAATAATAAATCCGTACTATTCTCAAGAACATAATGAGCGATGAGAAATAAAACCCCTTTTAGGTTACAACATAAGTTAAGAAATATCTATAACCTATCCACACAATATATTCCAAAACATATCTATGCTCAAGGTTAGCAATTTGATTAAATAATAACGCATACTACTACTTTCTTATTCGACTAAAAATAAAGTAAAACCCTATTATTCAAGCAATCATACTTCATACACTTGCATATAGACTTTCATCATTCGTAAGGCACAATCATTCATTAACAAAATTCTACAAACCATTTAAGAGGTCCTTAAGTAAATGCCTAGATACCACAACATCATACATATTACATTGGCAAAAGTACCTTAAAAAGATTAGGTAGGAGTTTATAGCAAGACAATATTTAGTCCAATCATCAATCTTTTTGAAACATATCGAACCTATTCTACAAAATGTAAAAGTATGCCCAAAGCACATGAACGGTTCGACAATATGCCTCAACGAAAAGTCATCTCATGGAATGCAATATATACCATATTTGCGCAGAATGGTTTAGTTAAAAATACTTTAGAAACTTGACTAGATTTTCAATTACTTTTGTAAAAGGAAACTAATAGTTTGATCCTAGTTTTGAAGGATGCAATTTATATCAGAAGACTAACCAGGAATATTTTATCTAACATGCAAAATAGTTCTTCTCAGATTTTATGTAGCAGCAAAAGTGAATTTATTTTGCTTCTACCTGGAATCACACGAGAAACCAGACCAGACCTATAAATCCTTCTTTGAATACCACTTTTCAATCATTGTAGTTACACAACTTACAGATTTTCATCTCTGCGTTTCCCAGAAGTCCGTGAGGATTCCTCCCGTAAGGAGATTGAAAAAAAGATGGAGCCTTCTCCCTCGAACCCTCCTTTTCTTCTATAATTAAAAAAAAATCTCGAAAAAAAAAAAACAAATCGATTTTTTTTTAGAAAAAGCCTATTTACAAATCACTTCTTTCTTTTTCTTAAAAAAAAAAACCAAATCCTTTCCTATCTAGGATAAGGGACAAGGATTATATCTTTAAAAAAAACTTTCTCATATAAAAAAAAATAAAATAAAATAAATTGTTTATTTCTATTATTATTATTATTATTATTATTATTATTATTTTAACTTTTATTTATTTTTCTCTCTATGAAGTTTCCTTTATCTTATTATTATTGAAATATATAAAATTATAAAACATCAAATTATAATACATAAATTTATAAATATTATTTCTTTATTTTATGTTCTTAAATAAATTTTTTGTCTATTAATCTTTAACAAATTAAGATTATACAGTATCATTAAAAATTAATTTTAGTAGCCTAATAAAATTATGAATCTATTTAAATGTCTCATGTAATAATGCTTACACCACAAGTTGCCATCTCAAAATTAGTCGACGAATAATAGTATTTAAATTTAAAATTAATTATTGAAAATAGAGGTTGCAACGAGAATCAACACATAATACTAGTGTTTTTACATGGAAAACCCAAAAACAGGAAAAAACCACAGTGAGGATTAGCTCACAATATATTATGCTCACAACAAAAGTATTACAACATTGTTTCAGGGCTACAACCCAAGGAAGCTACTACTCCCTGATTTAATGCTTCCAACAATTTATGACTTTGATTTAGGGCTACAACCCAAGGAAGCTACTACTCCCTAAGTGCTTTGCTCACTGCAATGGGATTTACATAAGTGAATAATACTTGGACTACTACAAGGAACACATCTAATTTATGCTAATAATGTAGTCTAATTTTTCGTTCAATACATATCTTCAAATTGATTATGCACACTTAATTTCTTGCATTCTGTTTTGCTATTTTCGCATTCACTATCTTCCTTTCACACATGAACATGATCATCTATAAATATACTCCGCAACACTTCAAATTACTAATTAGGTTGGCATCACAATCAACACTAGATGGAAAGTGTATCTCTTCACAAGTCAGCATCCATACATAATATAATAGAAAAAACTTGTTGCGAACCTTAGAAATTCATAGTGGAGATCAAAGGATATCTTTCCATACCTTCCAGTGTTAAAGGAACTAATCAGGATCCTCCGCACATATCAAGTACTTAACCAGTCAGCTCAAATTATTCAAAACTATTAACTATTCATCTTCATGTAGCTAGGGAGATGCCAAAAGCTCAATGCAGACCAAGGATTCTTTCATACATGAGCTCAACAACATATATGTATCTTATTGAATAAGTATCACGTCAAATTATGCATCCGCAAAACAAGAAACATGCCTTTCTATAAAAATAGTATTCCGAACCTTGTATAATACTTTACAACTCAAAATATGATGTTGCAGTGAAATGCAAGGATTGAAACCTTTTGAGAATGAACTTGGACATCAATATATGCTAATTATTAGGTCTGTGTGCTTTTATCTGATGTTTCCAGAGGAGTTCAAAAGATAACTTGGATAACTAGGGTTTCAGAGGATAGTTATACTTAAAACTTTACTTGCAGCCATGATACTTTGATTCGGTATTAGAAAATGAGAATTATTTGCATGCGGATCATACCTGATGTACCTTGGACCATATAGTACCTCTGCATATGTTCATGCGATAGATCTATATATGTTTTAGCTTTTGCAGAACTCAACTTGTGTATTCAGGCTCCAGAATAGGCTATATTGCTTCTGTTACTTAAGTACTATCTTTGTAGACCACCAGACCACTTGAAGCTTGATAATAACATGTCTCATATATATCTTAGACATTCTTTAGAACTGCATGACAAACATATCTCTTTCAGAGGAATGCGGAGTATTCCATTATCTCCTCATTGTTGCTCTGTTATGACTAAGTGGTGGCCAGTACACTATCCCTTGTCTCTTTTCATACTGAAGATGTGAGGAGCTAAAGTCTTGGATATATCATGTCAATACATACTAGAAGTTATCTTTAGAACCGCATGACCAAATCTTTCTTTGTGGAGAAGTGCGAGCCAATTCAAGTTGACTCTGCCATATGATGTATACTATGAGTGCTTTAGTCAATTTTCTACTTCTTACCAATAAGTGCAGTACTCCCTAATGATGAGATATGTATGTGTAGATACAAGGAATATGCAAAGACTTGAGTATTTACCTCCACACCATGCTCAACTCCAAAACTAATCATCTCCCCATACTTAGACTATTTTCTTTTCTCTTGGATTGGTCTGCCTTGACCAAACTGACACTGAACCTCTGTACAAGTCTATCTATGTATTTCCATCTATTATATTGACATCAATGTATACTATGTTGACATCAATGACAACACATATTTCCAACAATCTCCCCCTTTGTCATTGATGGCAACATATACTCCCCCTTAGACCTATGTTTCTCTCACCCCCTTTGACATCAAGGACAAAGGGATTGATAACATTTGTATCAATCCAAAAACTATATGTACTCCCCCTTACAAAAAGATGTCTAAATTGTGCCCCCCCTAATCATGTTATTTAGTTACAAAATTGTACCTTTGAAAACCAAAAATGGTACTGCCAATCTACTCAATATCTCTGCAATACTATATATGGTTGCAAGTATGGGCCTAACCAGTGTTGTCATTGATGTCAACATACTACTGTTGCATTAATGATAAGGATTGGATGAGGTGTGTGCTGAGGATATTGAGAAAATTAGTGTCAATCTGGAACAGTGAAGAACAATCATAACAATAAGGTAAAAGTCCAAGATAGGATGAGGATCAGAGGATGTGGATTAAAGAGTTTGTAGATATGTATCTTAAGGTGATCTAGTAGAGATTTCAGAGGTCCGCATGAAGATCTGAAGAAGTTGTGGCCGTTGAGGTAAAACTGGTTCTGGCAGATGTTCAGTGGTGACAAAGTGATACAGATAGGTCCGGTGAGATCCGAAAATACATTATCTTGTTCTGCGGATTTGAGAGTGTGTTGAGGAAGTCTTTGTGGAATGTCAACTAGATTGGTTCGTGGTTTGAAGGTCCGCAACCATCTATTCTTTTATGACAGTGATGACAGTCTGTGTTCTTGAGGTTCCAGATAAAGGAGAGATGGATTTTAGTAAGTAGATGAAGTGTGGATGTTCTTGGTGATTCAAGCAAGCTTGTGGTGGTCTTTGGATCGTGTCCAGTTCATGTTGGTGGTCCGCATTGAAGTTGGAGTTTGCATTTGAAGAACAACTTTCAGATGATGGTGTTCTTCCTGAGACATGCCGACCGGATGAGTTATACATCTTGCAAATGTTCTTGTGGATGTTTGCCGACTTAGATGATCATTCCTAAGTTGATGCCTTGTATAAATAAGGGATTACGAAGTCATTTTGAAATTATCTTTGTGGAGATGAGTGTGTGGTAGCA
The DNA here is from genome assembly GCA_027924645.1 of Cunninghamia lanceolata. NCBI lineage: Eukaryota > Viridiplantae > Streptophyta > Pinopsida > Cupressales > Cupressaceae > Cunninghamia > Cunninghamia lanceolata. The sequence goes on from BSBN01002031.1 coordinate 228,529, forward strand.
AGGAGGAGAGTGAAAGGCAGAGCAGAAGTATTGAACTTAATGGAACTGATTCAAGCATGTTGAAGATGCTATTTTCCAGTTCAAGTAGGTGATACTTATTTCTTTGTAGATAGTGTGTCTCTTGTAGGCAGTGAGCCTCTTGTGAGCAGTGTGCTCAGGTAGTGAGCTCTAATTGGCATGTACCATTTTGTTCTTTCTATTCTTCTAATAGAGAATATATTCTTGGGTTAATCACCCCATGGTTTTTCACTTAACCGGGTTTTCCACATCAAAAATCTTGGTGTCTCATGTGTTGATGTGTTCCTGGTCTTGATTTGTTGCATTATGCTTTCATGATTGATTTACTATTAAGCAGCTAAATAACAATGTGGAGTTAAGTGTTTAAATTGAAGAAAGTTTTGTACAACTAATTCACCCCCCCTCCCAGCTATCTACCCTAAATCTAACAATTAGTATCAGAGCCAAGTTCCTCTAAAAGGAGCTTAACCGCTTGAGGAGATCCAGGATGTTGGCTTACAAGAAGGATAGCCCGAAGTTTGATGGAACAAATTTTAATCTATGGAAAGGTCGCATGAAGTGTCACTTGCAATGCATGGGAATGGCGTACTGGACCATGGTTACAACATAGTATTTACATCCACAAAGTGATCTGAAATCCCAAAGTGAAATCACATATGCTGAAAAAAAATCTGCAGACTATGGAAGCTCTTCTAAGTGCATTATCTGATTCAGAACTCTCAAATGTTATTGACCTACCAACTGCTTTTGAGATCTGGTAAAAAATAGAACTTTTGCATGAAGGAGACAAGTATGTTAAAAGTGCAAGGCTACAGAGTTTGAAAGGGAGATTTGAAAATCTAAAGATGAGAGATGATGAAAATATTACTACTTTTATGCCAAGAGTAAATGAGATTGTTTGTGGAATTAGAAATGCTGGTGGAGTCTTGAATGAAGATGAGATTGTTGGCAAAGTTCTCAGATCCCTTCCTGCTTCTTATAAAATCAAGGCTGCTACAATTGAAGAATTTAGAGCTCACACAATCGTCACAAGAGATCAATTGGTTGGTAAATTGGCTACATTTGAAATGGCCGAGTTTGGAGATGAACCCCCAAAGACTGAATCTACATTCAAAGCCAGTGCCTCTATAAAAGGTAAACAAAGGTTTGATCTGGGAGAGAACTCTTCAAGGAAACTATCATGGTATGAAAAAGCAAGAAAAGACTTGGAAGAAGAAGAAGCTGAAACTGCTCAACTTGAAGCCCGTATTGCAAAGAGACTACCAAGAGGATCTGGTAAGTATGAAGGAAAATTGCCTTTTAAGTGTTTTAACTGCAATAAGATTGGTCATTTTGCCTCTAAGTGTCCGGAAAGATTTTCAAGGCCAAATCCTAATAGATCAAGGTTACAAAAGAATTGTTACTATGTTCATGAAGAAGATGATAATGAAGGAGTAACAGATGATGAATCAGAGACAGGAAACAAATCTGGAAGTGAATGGGTGTTTATTGCCATCAAGGAAGAAGAACCAATATCCTCTGAATCTGTCAATCATAATATTGTAGAAAAAGCCCTGGCTGCCCAAGTTGAAGAAAAGGATGATTGGGTCATTGACAGTGGATGCTCTCACCATATGACAAGTGACAAAAATAAGTTTGTAGATTTGGAAAGATATGAAGGAGGAGTGGTGAAGTTTGGTGATAATTCTAATCAGAGGTAGAGGAACTATTTCTTTTGATGGAAGAAACAAAACCAGTAATGTATCGTATGTTGAAGGATTGAAGCACAATCTTCTTAGTGTTGGACAGTTGGTGGACAAAGGCTATGATCTTTGGTTCAAGAATGGAAAATGCAAGATCTTTGAAAGCTTTGGAATAGAGATTGCATCTGGTACTTAAACTAAAGGTAATATCTTTCACTTGGTTGGTACTGGTAAAAGTTGCTTATTTGTTCAAGTTGATCAGAGTTGGTTATGGCATATGAGGATGTGTCATGTGAATTTTGATAATATCATCAAGATAAGCAATACTCAGGCTGTAAGAGATCTTCTAAAATTGGTGAAACCTACTAATAACTTGTGCAAAGAATGTTAGTTGGGTAAGCTAAGCAGAGTCTCATTCAAAAGTAAGGAACTATCTTCTACCGGATTATTGGACTTAGTTCATACTGATCTTTGTGGTTCGGCAAGAATTAGGAGTCTGCAAGGTGATAGATACTTCATGTTACTAATTGATGACTATTCTCGAATGATGTGGGTAACCTTTCTAAAAGAGAAATCAGAAGCTCTTCATAAATTCAAAATATTCAAGGCTATGGTAGAGAATGAAACCGGATTAAAATTGAAATGTCTGAGGTCTAATAGAGGTGGAGAATTCACATCTGGTGAGTTCATAGAGTTCTGTAAGAAACATGGAATAAAGAGACAGTTGTCTACTCCTAGGACTCCACAGTAGAATGGAGTAGTGGAGAGAAAGAGCCGGACCATCCAGGAAGCTTCTAGGAGCATGATGATGGAAGCAAATATTCCTCAGATCTATTGGAGAGAAGTTTTCAGCACTGCAGTCTATACCCTCAATCGAGTTCAAATCAGAAGCAATACCGGTAAGACTCCTTATGAACTTTGGTTTGGCATCACTCCTACTGTGAGGTATTTCAGAGTTTTTGGTAGCAAATGTTACATTAAAAGAGATGAAGATCTAGGAAAGTTTGATGCTAGAAGTGATGAAGGAATATTCTTGGGTTACTCTACTCAAAGCAAAGCATATCGATGTTATAACAAGAGACTGAGAAAGATGATAGAAAGCACAAATGTGAAGGTTGATGAGGGAATTGAGAAACCCTCAAGGTTTTATGAATATGATGAAGATGATCAGAATGGTGTTCTGACTCAAGGAGCCCAAGCCTCATCTATTAGTCAGATTCAAACTAATCTGGTAAACCAGGAAGAAGAAATGAGTTTCAATGAGCCTGATCGAGAATCAGAAGTGCAAGAAATTCCCAAAGTTCCCAGGTATGTAAGACTGAACCACTCTAAAGATTAGATCATAGGTGATAAAAGCAAAAGAGTACAAACTAGAAGGAGAATTGCTCAAGATTTAGAAGAGTATTGTCTGATTTCAAAGATTGAACCTAAGACAGTGAATGAAGCTTGCAATGATGAAAACTGGACCAAAGCAATGGAGGAAGAGCTAATGAAAATTGACAAAAAACACACTTGGGATCTTGTTCCCAGACCTAGAAATAAGAATGCGATTGGATCAAAATGGGTCTTCCGGAACAAACTGAATGAAGTTGGTGAAGTAATCAGAAATAAAGCTGGATTGGTCTACAAGGGTTGCTCTCAAATAGAAGGAGTTGATTTTGAAGAAACTTTTTCTCCAGTGGCAAGAATTGAAGTAGTCAGATTATTTCTTGCCTTTGCTACCTTTAAGGATTTCAAGGTATATCAGATGGATGTCAAGTCTGCCTTCCTGAATGGTGACTTGGAAGAAGTGTACATAGAGCAACCGGATGGATTTCAATTGTCTGATCATGGTGATATGGTCTGCAAATTGAAGAAAGCACTGTATGGACTAAAGCAAGCCCCAAGAGCCTGGTATGAAAGACTGGACAAACATCTTTTGAAGATTGGTTTCAACAAAGGTACTGCTGACAGTAATTTGTATTTCAAAATTGATCATGAAAACATCTTGATTGTTGAAGTGTTTGTTGATGATATCATTTTTGGAGGAAGAGATAGTATGTGTAAAACTTTTTCAAATCAAATGAAAAGTGAGTTTGAGATGTCCATGCTTGGTGAAATGAATTTCTTCTTGGGTCTACAAATCACTCAAACAAAAAAAGGAATCTTCATTTCTCAGACCAAATATGTGAAAGAATTGTTGAAGAAATTTGGGATGGAAGACTCTAAAACAATGAATACTCCCAGGGCAACCGGATGTAAATTGAGCAAAGATGATGATTCTCCTAAGGCTGATCAGACAAAGTATAGGTCAATGATTGGAGGACTGTTATATCTCACTCAAACTAGACCAAACATTATGCAGGTTGTTGGTCTTGTTGCTAGATTCCAGGATGATCCTAGAGAATCTCATGTCATGGCAATCAAGAGGATTTTTAGATATCTAAAAGGGACAGTTGAGTATGGTTTGTGGTATCCTAGAGATCATGATTTCTCTCTTCATGCATATACAGATATGGATTGGGCAGGAGATGTGGATGACCGGAAGAGTACCAGTGGTGGAGCTTTCTTTTTGGGGAAGAGATTGGTTTCTTGGCTAAGCAAGAAACAAGAGGCAATATCTTTGTCTACAACTGAAGTAGAATATATTGCAGTAGTAGGTAGTTGCACTCAAGTTTTGTGGATGAAGCAAATGCTAAGAGATATCAAAGTGGAGTATGAGGAACCTATCACAATCTTATGTGATAATTCAAGTGCAATAAACATATCTAAGAATCTGGTGTTGCATTCAAAGACTAAACACATATCCATCAAGTTTCACTTTTTGAGAGAGCAAGTAAACAAGAATGAAGTCAGATTGGAGTTTGTACCTTCCAAAGATCAGATTGCAGACATCTTTACTAAACCTCTACCTAAGGATTCTTTTGAGTATCTTAGGGAGAGCCTATGGGTTATTGCCCCTCCGGTGATGAACTAAGGTGCACTGAGGTGCATCAGTCTGGTGGATATCATAGTCATATCTTGTGATCCAAATTGATGATGGGGAGTTGCTACTCAGGGGGAGTAGCAGGTATGTTTCTAAAGTGTTGGAATTGCAAGTATGTGCCCTTTGCCATTGATGTCAAAGGGGTAGAGAAGGCATGTGAAAAACAAGTGGTTACTGATCAAAGGGGGAGTAGTAAAGGGAGAGAAGACATGTGAATGGTTGTTGCTGATAGGGGGAGTTGTGACAGTGAGGAGAATTTCTTGTCTTAATGGTTAAAACAGTTTTTCACATAATATGTTGCCATCAATGACAAAGGCAGAGATTGTTGCAAGTATGGGCGTAACTAGTGTTGTCATTGATGTCAATATACTACTGTTGCATTAATGATAAGGATTGGATGAGCTATGTGCTGAGGATATTGAGAAAATTAGTTTCAATCTAGAACAGTGAAGAACACTTATAACAATAAGGTAAAAGTCTAAGATAGGATGAGGATCAGAGGATGCGGATTAAAGGGTTTGTAGATATGTATCTTAAGGTAATCTAGTAGAGATTTCAAAGGTCCACATGAAGATCTGAAGAAGTTGTGGCCACTCAAGTAAAACTGGTTCCGATAGATGTTTAGCGGTGACAGAGTGATATAGATAGGTCCGGTGAGATTCGGAAATGCATTATCCTGTTCTACAGATTTGAGAGTGTGTTGAGGAAGTCTTTGCGGAATGTCAACTAGATTGGTTCATGGTTTGAAGGTCCACAAGCATGTATTCTTTTATGAAAGTGATGACAGTTTGTGTTCTTGAGGTTCCAGATAAAGGAGAGATGGATTTTAGCAAGTAGATGAAGTGTGGATGTTCTTAGTGATTCAGGCAAGCTTGTGGTGGTCTTTGGATCATGTCCAGTTCATTTTGGTGGTTTGCATTGAAGTTGGAGTTTGCATTTGAAGAACAACTTTTGGATGATGGTGTTCTTCCTGAGATAGGCCGACCAGATGAGTTATATATCTTGCGAATGTTCTTGTGGATGTTTGTTGACTTAGATGATCATTCCTAAGTTGATGCCTTATATAAATAAGGGATTGCGAAGTCATTTTGAAGTTGTCCTCATGGAGATGAGTGTGTGGTAGCGAGGAGGACAGCGAAAGGCAGAGCAGAAGTATTGAGCTTAATGGAACTAATTCAAGCATGGTGAAGATGCTATTTTCTAGTTCAAGTAGGTGATACTTATTTCTTTGTAGACAGTGTGTCTCTTGTAGGCAGTGAGCCTCTTGTGAGCAGTGTGCTTGGGCAGTGAGCCCTAATTGGCATGTGCCATTTTGTTCTTTCTATTCTTCTAATAGAGAATACATTCTTGGGTTAATCACCCCATGGTTTTTCCCTTAACTGGGTTTTCCATGTCAAAAATCTTGGTGTCTCATGTGTTGATGTGTTCCTACTCTTGATTTGTTGCATTGTGATTTCATAATTGATTTACTAGTAAGAAGCTAAATAACAATGTGGAGTTAGGTGTTTAAATTGAAGAAAGTTTTGTACAACTGATTCACCCCCCCTCTCAGTTGTCTACCCTAAATCTAACATATACATCAAAATTGTTTTATCTAACAAATCATTTGGATGGTATGATGGTTTTATAGATTACCTTGAGTTGTTGAACAATTGTGGTCTAGATAACACATTTTGAGGCAAGCATGTAGTTTTGGCATTCACATTCGTTGCACACTTCTTCAACTTCCTCTAAGTTACTTGGAGTCTAGTCATCTTTTGATTTTGTTTTTTTTCTTCCCCTAACAAACCAGACATTGAGGCTAGTCTCAAATTCATTGCCTCTCTCAACTGACAAAATTGCTTCTTTATGTTTTCTTTTTGATCCTATAGTTGAGATAATTGTACATGTAATTTTCCCACTTGTGCCCTTGTTGCACCCATTTTTTCCTTTGACAAATCATACACTTCTGCCACCTTAGAGATCTATGACTCAATAGAGTCCATCTGAACTTTAATTTACTTTTTGGAATTTGGCCAATTTAGGTAGAATAGATATAAGGTTGTGGCCTCCTCAATACAAGATTTAAATTTCTTAAGATTTTCCTTAAGCTTGTTATGTGCTTTAGCACACTTGTTAGTAATCTCTGCCATTCTTTTGTCATTATTTCTTTTTGCTACCTCTTTTTCTGCTTTTTGCTTTAGGTGGGAAGAGTGATCTTTGAAGGAGTCCATTAGTAATTTGAGCTTTTGCTCAGCAGGTAGAGAGTGTCAATGGTTACCTCTGGTAACCCATCCTAAATAACCTTTACCGCATCTTCTACTGCACCGGTTTCTTCAAATTTTCTTGTAGGAACTCTTTCCTAGTAGTTGTATGCAATATATTTCCAAGCTGTAATTTGTGAAAAGAGGAGATGATTGCTAAGTCTATCTGTCCTTCATTGGTTTGAACCTGCAGCAGTTGAGTGGTGACCATAGGTTGAAATTGCAACTGCATGCCTAATAGGTCTTTGAGAGACTCTGTCTCTGATTCATTTTGACCTATGTCATTTATACCTATTGATTTCTCTCTTTCTTCAGTTTCTCCCTCATCCTTTTCATCCTCTTGTTCCTCATCACTCTTTCCCTTTTCTTCTTGACTCTCTTTAGGGGTATCTTCTCTTCTCATTTCCACATTTCCTATGTTCTCTGGAGGAGGTGTAACACTGTCTTTATCCCAACCCTCACTATTTTGTGCTTCAGCAGTCTCTGGAGGGAAAGAAATTTGCTTTGCAAGAATATCTGGAGGGAGTAGATCTTGTTCCTCTGTGACTGATGTTCCTATATTCTCAGAGGAAGCAACATTCTCATCAATTAATTATTCTTCTGTAGTTATTTTATTTTTCTTCAGTTCCTCACTTGTAATTTGGTAGTCTTTTGTTTAGTCTCTTTCTCCATTCTTTCTCTCTCTTCTTTGTCTTTTCCCATTAGAATACTAATTCTGTGTTTTGTTCTAAATTCTTGTGCCTATTTTTGGGCTAATTCAACTCTTTCTTCATGAGAGATGCATGACCCAACCTTTTCCAATGCTTGTTTTCTCATTTTTTCTTATGCTACAATAGCCTCAATTCTCTGATTACTGAGTTTGTCTTCAAGGCTTGTTGGGAGTTCATCAACAATCTCATTTAAGGTCACATTGAAACCCATCATGTACATGATTATAGCCTTTTCAATTATAGATTTACTATTAGTGGGCATCTCATCATAGAGTTCTATAACATTCTTCAGTGCATTATGCTCTCTAATAGTATTGATGGTGGCATCAAGCTGCAAAAGGTTCATAATCAGGTGTTTCCTGAGGGATCTTCTTTGTTTTCTATCTTATCATTGCCTTTCTCCTTTGAGATCTATTTCTTTTCAGCTTCTTCTCTAGTTCTTTTCTTGTTTCTTTCAACAACCTTAATATCTTATTCTTCACTTGTCTCTACATCTTATTTCTTATTCCTTTTGGCCTTTACCTTGATCCTTGGTTCCTTTTTCTTCTTTTCCTTTTCCTCTTTCTTTGAAATTATCTCTTCCTCTTTATCATTCCCAATCTCTTCTTCAATGATTTCCTTCTTTTTTGATTGTATACCCTTGGATTTTATTGTTGTTTGATCTTTAGAAACATGGGTCTGTTTATGGTGCAGCAGCACCTAACAAATCATGTTTTTGTTTGTAATAAGGTCAAACTGACCAATGTTGTTTCTTTTTAGTTGTTGTTGTTTAGTTGTAACTGACCAGTTGAGAAACAGTTGGCCTCCCACGGAAGTGAGTTAAAAGCATAGCAAAATGAACATTGGGGTTGGTTCAGTTTTGTGTCCTGTTGTGTGTTCATTTTTGGAAGTATGTATGAATTGTGCTAAAGAACAATAAAGCTCTGTTTCGTCCCCTTTTGTGTTTTCTTATTCTTAAGATTCAAGGATTTTGTAATTGTGCTTAGTAGATTCCCTTTTATTGTAGTCTATTGCAAAATGGTTCATTAAAGCATTCTTATTGTCTCTCAGATTTGCACCCTTGTCGAGTTGTAAAACTTGGCAATCTGGAGAAACATGGGATCTTTCCAGGTCTGTGGGTCCCCTATGATGGAAAACACCTCTGGAGAAGGCCGGCTTCCTGTTGGTACTCCACCTAAACTACTTATACTGAAGTCTTTGCAGAGAAAAGGGTAAGAAGGTTTGCATGAGAATGAAACCTACTGTCTCAGGTGATGCACCAAAAAAAATTATCAGAAAATACACAGAAATGACACACTACAGAACCAGTAATAATAAAGATCACTTAAACAACCCAGAAAAATCATAACCCTTGCATCATTGCTTTGTAAGGAGGCTAAATAACAACAGTCCTAATAAGGAGAAAGAGGTTTTCTTACTACCCACAAACTAATTGTTATCCCTTGCACATCTCACAACCTGCAAAAAATATGTAACCCCTGCATAAAGGCACCAACATGCAATACAACTCCAAGGAAAAAGAACATCACAAAGTTCTGCACTAACACTAAGGACACACAATATCAGGAGAAAATGGGGAGGTATAGACTGCTTATTATTGCCAAAGAGGTGTTACAATGTTGTATATCTCTGAAAATGGGTTACAAAACTCTTCACTTCTGCAAAAGAACTCTTAAAGTTACAATATACAGAGCTGTGAATAGCTAGAACCTCCTAAAACTGAACAAGAAAGAAGACTATATACTTCTCAAACAACTATAAATAGATCATGCTCCACTCAAAATAGATCAACCTCCACTACCTCCATTCTCGTGCATCTCAAAAATATCTAAAAAATACCTCCCTAAAGTCCTCCAAAAAGGGGTCCCAATGCATAAATGGTGGAGGCATGTCATCCACTATCATAAAGGCACTTAAAAATATTATAGAATGTCTTTTAGTGCTCTCTAAAGCTTCTAACATATGTCAGATCTGTGTCATCATCCTCTTGCAGCATCATAAATGACATAATGACACATTTTTTGCATTTAATTAACATTTAACTAAGAGGCTTATAATTACACCACCTTAGTAAATGTTTTAAAATTCAAAATTATATAGAAAAATGGCACTTATGACATAATATGCAGAAAACAACGACATTTATGACAATCATCTAATCCCTGATTTTGCATGATTTTAGGTGTTTTGATTAAATGTCGTAAAAAGATGACAAAGAAGACATCCTCAGCTCCTAGGCAAAATGACGTGATTCACCATACACTTTTACACCACCTCGCATCTCAAGATCATGCTAAAACATCTTATAACCCCGAGCCATCTCCGTTTTCGCATACATCTCTACCATGATTTGAGGTTCAATGGAATATGTTTCAAAACAACCCTTATGACTCCCATAACACATCACCATGCTTTACGGCCTCCTCTTTACTTACATACCACCTGGCAACTCCTATAAACATTTTATTCACAACTTATCCATTATCACCACCTTATATCTCCCACCCTACACCAAGTCCTTGTGGCCATACTTTACCCACCTTGTGACAATATCATGGGATGCCTTAACAAAATAAAGCATCGACCTTGTGTTTCTTATATTGCATATTTGGGTTTTTTTAAAAAAGAAGCAAAAGGCATAAAATGCCATGACCCCTTTATCATTTGCTAAGTTTGAACAAATGAAACTCTCCCCACAGTGCCATAGAGATAAGAATGATGCAACAAAAAGGAAGTAAAAAATAAACAATACAAATTAGGTTTCAATCGAACCAAAAGAAAGAAGACCTAAAAAAGACGCTTCATTTTGCATTTCATTTTTTACTGTTTGAGCTGGGCACTGCTGTGAGGGTTTGAAGGCAAAAAATGCACCATTTTTTGTTGATTCTTGGGCCGCTCTGGTCGATTCTTTGAGGAAATATGAGGTAAGTTTGCATTCTTTGAGGTTTTTGATTCTTTTGAAGTCGACTTGGGCCGATTTGGCCACGATTCTGACTGTGTATTGGTGGATGTTTTGCTTTACTGGTTTTTTAATGGATTTTTGATGTTCTTGATGGTTGACCCTCTGCATTTGTGTTGGCTGTGTGAGGCCACTATTGGAAGAAAAGAAAATGTGATTTTTTCCACAGTCAATGGCAGAAACACAGAGGTAATTTACTGTCAAGTTTCCTTTCATTTTTTTTCTACTTCTTTTACCTAAAAATTCACTGCCTGGGGCCGCGATTTGGACATTTCCTGAGCATATGGTCTGAAAAACTACAAAAACTTTACTTCCCCTTTTGGCATTTGCATTCCTTTTGATTTTCTAAGCACAACACATAACAAAAAATTGCAAAAAAAACATCTCTGTGCATTTTGAAATCGAAAAACTGTATTTTCTGTTATTTTGGGCATTGTTTTTGCTGTTCTCCATGACTAGAACCTCTTGAACAACATCCTTGTGCATTCTGTTTCTTTAATATCTGCATTTTCTCCTTGCTGTTGCTCAAACTTGGAAAAGAAAACTGCATTCTCTTTGTGCATTGCTACCAGAAAGCACGATTTTGGACATTTCCTAATCATATATTTGTAATGAGTTGAGAATCTTTAATTTTCCTCTATATTTGCCATTCTGCTAGACAAACTCCAGTCTTAACACAAAACCTGGAACAATGATATATATGCCTTGCTGCTGTTCTAGTTCTGTATTTTCTATTATGTTGTAGCATGATCTTGAGACTCCATTTTTGTCATTCTCTTTTAAAGGGTTCTATAGCATTTGAACTTAAACAACAGAAAAACTATATTTTTCTTTGTAAATCTACAATTTTCTATGCTCTGTCAGTAGCAAAAGGCTTGAAAAAACTTCACAATTTTCACTTTGTATTTGTAGAAAACACTGAAACTCTGCCTCTGTCTGGTTTTCTTTCATTGTTTTGGCCATTTAATCATTACAACAGTCTTTGATGATAGTAATAGGACTCTTGATGAAGACAATAAAGACAACCAATTAGAGATTGAGAAAATGAAAAATGGGATATACCTGTTATCTCCTTTAAAACATCTGCATCATTGACACTATATTTTCTGACTTGATTGGGGGATTTTGGCTGTGATAGGTTTGCTGCCCCTTTAATCTCATGCATGCACTGGATTCTATTCATGAGTCTCTACATCAATATTCATTCATACCTTCTCATGACTAATGTTGTTCCACTTTATAGTGATTGTTCTTTCATCAGTTTTTGTTACAGTTATTAGGACCCTCCTCACCCTTTGTGTGTTCTGTTTCAATATTTTGCCAATATGACCATTATCTTGTATGGTGACTACCATGCAGTCAACATTTGACTGTCCAACATGCCTTTTCTTACTATTGATGATTGTTGTTCTATCGTGCCTTGCTGTCCTATTTTGCTTGGACTTTGTTGTCGATTGTTGGCTGTCCTTTTATGATTGAAACCTCTTGACAGCTATATCTGCCTTCTGAATGTGCTCCTAGATCTATGCTTTTGCATTTGTTCATTACATCTGAAATGTTCTGTAAGGTTTATGAGTTGGGCTCAACCCTTGTGGGAGCCACATTTCCTCCACTCATAATGTACTTGATGAATCAAACGGAAACATAACTACATCTGTATCTGCACACGAAGCAAACATGTTAAGAAAAACAAGGACTTGCAGTCGATATTCTTGATTTGTCTTCTCAACAGTCTCTATGACACTAACTGGTTTACTACATTTGAAAAACACAAATTGTACATTTATAGATGTATATCATATGATGAATGATGCCTCGTCATTGCTCTAACATCAATTTTCCAAAATTCTATGCAGATAACCAGGGGTAGCAAGGAGATAACAGCTAGATGTGGGACACACAGACCATCTAGGATGACACAAGACGCGGCAACAACATGAAGGCTCGTCATTCAGGCAATGACAAGTCACCCTATCTCATATGCATATTCATTTTTTAGCTATTTTATAAATGTATAGTTTGTCTTTTCATTTTGCAATGAAACAGTTAGTCTCACGGCTTGTGTGAGATCTTGTACACTTATTTTTTCAATATATATTTCTGATCTTTTAAAAGATTTGTACAATCTCTTAAGTTTTGAAATGCATCTGAATGCAACAATACAATGTAATCTTAATTTGTACCAAATATGCACATCGATATAACGTAGCAAAAATATATATACCTTTTCCTCTTTCAAAACTAGCAGTTCTACCTGATTGAGCTAGTAGTGAAATCTAGGTAACATCTTTGGCAACATCTGCTATATTTTTGCCTGCTAAACATCAGACTAGTTGCCTGAATCTTAACCATTGGGCATAGAGTCATACATGCTTGACAAAACCTTGAAAAAACTTCCTTTCTTTCTGCAACTAACCTCAGACTGCCAACTCTTCTAAACCATCAAGTGCATGGGTATGGTCAGTTAGAGTGAACCAAAATACTATTACTGATGATATGCATCTACTTGATGAGTTAGAAGGGATAATCAACAAGAATACCTCCTTCCTAACTGCTGTAATTTATTACAGCTCTATGAGGACAGGTATGATGTGTTACAGTGAATACATGTATTCACTGTCTCTTATGATGGTTGTACCACATACAACTGTAGTATATTACAATAGTTTCAAACCTTGCACATAACCAGGCCCAGGAAAAACTAACAACTGTGCGGAAACACACTTAGGGAAAAGAAAATAGCAACTAATCTATTGTGCTGTAGGACTTATTCAACAACTGAAACTGCATGAAATATGTACAAACAGTCTAGATCCTACCTCAGAAGCAATGTTTGAGGTGAATCCCATTCACTGGGATTGGCTCGATGTCACCATCCAGCTTAGACAGCTGGAAAGCGTTATGCTGTTTGCATTATGAAATAATGTATGGCCCAATCTAAAAAGCGTCAAACTTGGAGTGCTTCCCAAGTTTGCTTTTAAACACATACCACTTTAGCACTATGTCACCCTCCTGGAATGTTCTTGGAGATGCTTCTTTTTCGAAAGACCTTTTCATTTGGGATTGATGATGCTCTATGTTTCTCATAGCATCATTTCTGGTTTCTTCAATCTCGACCAGTTGAGCTAGCCTTACTGTCATAGGGCCTTCCTCTAGCATGTCCAGCTGATTTACCAAATCAAGTGCTGGTAACTCAAGCATGATAGGAATCCTTGCTTCCTTGCCATACACCAACATGAAAGGTGAATGTCCTATTGACCATTTTGTAGTGATTCTATCAGCCCATAGTGCTGATTTTAACTATGTGTGACAGGATCTCTGGTTGCCCTCCATGGTCTTCTTGATGATTCTGATCAGGTTCTTATTCATAGATTCCGCTTGGCCATTGCCTTGTGGATAGTAATTTGAGGATGTACTAAGATAAATGCCATTCCTTACAGCCCAATCAGAAATTCTAGAACCAACGTAAGTAAGGGCATTATCTGAAATGATGGACTCAGGGACTCCAAATCTGATAACCAGCTCTTCATAAAAATTCAAAACAACATACTCATTGGCTTCCTTAAGTGCGACTTCTTCAGTCCACTTAGTGAAATAATCAGTGGCTGTAAGAACCCACTTATGGCCAGCACTGGATGAAGGGTTTATAACCCTAATAAAGTCTAATCCCCACCTCATAAAGGGATGTTCCACCTGAACTGGCTGCAAAGGTAAGGCTGCCAACTTCTCCTTTCCGGCGAACAGAGCACATTCCTTGCATTTTCTGACCCATAAGTGTGCATCTTTAAACAAACTGGGCCAATAATAGCCACCTGTCATTACCTTAAGAGCTGTTGCTCTAGGTGAAAAATGGCCTCCAGCTGATCCTTCATGAAATTCATGTGCCACATTTTTGACTTGGTTAGGTCTAATGCATTTCAACAACACTCCATTAATATCCTTTCTTAAAAGCAAGTCATTAATGAGCACATAAGGTATGGACTGCAATCCGAAATACCTTCGTTTGGCTCTATCGAAGCCCTGGGGACACTCGCTGGTCTACAAGAAATGAACCATTTCTTGAACCCAATCAGCAACAGGATCTGAAATAGCTATTTGTTCTTGATCTTGCATTAATAGAACAACTTCTTGATCATGCTTTTCTTTGCTGATAACACCATCAACGAGCTGTTCGCACAACCCTTTTCCTCTGACCAACTTGGTAACCTTAATGTCCACATCATACTCCATGACCTTAGTCACCCAACCAGCCCTCTTCTCATTGAGATCTTTACTTAGCAGAAATTATTTAACACTCGAATGAGCAACCATTAAATTAATCTTGTTACTTGATAACATGTGTTTAAACTTTTTTAAACTCCTTATAATAGCAAGTACATGTTTCTCAACAAAAGTGTACCTTAGCTCATAATACTTCAATGCCTGACTGAAAAAAGCTAAAGGCTGCTCCATTTCGAGCTCATTTTTATGTACCAACATAGCTGAAATAGAATCAACATTACCATATGCATACAAAGTAAAATCTTTAGAAAAATTAGGATTTAGCAGTGTAGGTGCAGCAGCCAAAGACTCTTTGATAAGCTCAAAACTTTGTTTTCCCTCTCTAGTCTAGCTAAAAGACATGTTCTTCTTCAACATAGAAGTTAATGGATTTAACAAATCAGCAATGTCAGGGACGAACCTCTTGACGAAGTTGATCCTACCATTGAAACTTTGTAGGCCCTTCTTGTGTGCTGGTAAAGGCAGAGCTAAAATTGCACTTATTCTCTCAGGATCAATGGTGATACCTTGCTTTGACACTATGTAACCAAGCAATCTGCCCTCATGGACAACAAACACACATTTTTTGGGATTAAGTGATATCCCAAATGCCCTACATCTCTCAAAAATCTGCCTTAGGTGATTTAGATGATCTTTGGCTTCTTTAGAGAAAACGGTAATGTCGTCAAGGTAGACTAGGATGATTTTGTACATCAGCCCTTGAAAGGCCATATCTATAGCCTTTTGAAAGGTTGCTCCAGTGTTGGACAAACCGAAAGGCATCTTCTTGTAAGCCATAGCTCCCCACTTTGTGGTGAAGGTTGTTTTGTACAGGTCCTCCTCTTTGACTAAAATCTGATTGTAACCAGAATAGCTGTCCAACAAGGAAAACCTTTCTGATCCTGAAACTACTTGGAGTATCTGGTCCATGGAAGGTAAAGGATGAGAGTCTTTCAAAGAAGCCCTATTCAAGTCACGAAAGTCTACACACAGCCTTATCTCCCTATTTTTCTTCCTAACCGGCACAAGGTTGGAAACCCATGAGGTGTGTTTGACAGGAAAAATTATGCAACTCTCAATCAGTTTATTCAGTTCCATTTTCATGAGAGACTCTAATTTAGGATTCAAAGGCCTCTGTTTCTACTTAACAGGTTTGGCATCAAGTTCCAACTCAATAGTGTGTTGAGCAAGCTGGGGATCAAAACCTTTTAAATCACCATATTCTCATGCAAAAATGTCACTAAATTCTTGGAATAGCTGAATAAATGCACATCCTTCTTTTGCTATACATACCTTGCCCAGTTTAAGGAGTTTACCTTCAAAGATCTCAAATTCTTCATAATGATCTTGCTGAACTTGTAGGCTGGACCTGAGTTTCACAGCTTCATCATCAGTGTTAAAGATGGACTCTAAGGTGACCAGACCTTTTGGCATCTTGTTATTTTTCAGCTGAATGATTTGGTCACCATACTGGTGATGTAGCTTCCTTTGGTTGGCATGAGAGAATTCAGCTTCCTCTCTCAAGAAGTTTACAACCTACTGATCATTATCAAACACCTACCAATGTATGTTATTATCTAGTACAACAGGCCTAACAAAAATCTTAATACGCTGATTTTTCTTAACACTACTGATTTCCTTGGGAATGTCAAATTCTGCTCCTATAGTAGCCAGCCTATCAGCATGTTTATTCTAATTTCTGGGTATGGAGATTAAATTGAATGCATCAAAACCTTCCAAAAGGTCCCATACTCTATGCTTGTAAGACTTAAGCAGATCATTTTTTGTGACATTAAGCTTTCTCACCTAATTTACAACTAGTTCCCTATCCCCATAAACTTTCAGATAGCTAATACCTCTTTGTCTTGCCCATTCTAGGCCTTGAATTAGAGCTTCATATTCAACCACGTTGTTAGTGCAGCTAAAACAAAATCTGAAAGCTGAATAGTACTTTTCAGCCTTAGGGGAAACAAGCATGCATCCACCTCTGGCACCCATTCTACTCCTTGAGCCATCAAAAAAAGCTCCCAGACTTCATTTTCTTGCTGCCCATTCTATTGTTCTACACTTTTTTCAATGTTAGACAGAAATAAATCAGCCTCGTGCATCATATACATGCCTAAACAAACGTCATCCAGGTGTTCACCTGGCTCAACCACTTGAGTTTGATATGCCCATTCATCAAGAAGGACCTCTGGTATGCCTTCAATTAGCGTATTGCCTTCTTGAACAGCAGGCTGTTCCATTTCTACTTCACTTGCAATCAAGTTGGCATTGATGGGGCGTCTAGTGTAAGGCTCAATATGGTCTTTGGCAATGGGCTCTAACCTGATAGTCACTTTAGTGCCGTACCTAGTTCTGAACAGCATATGAGACTAATCTGAGGATAGGTAACCTCCTATCTTTGCTGAAAAATCCCTTGACAGGCAAATGGCAAAATAAGGAGGTAACTCAATAACATATATGTCCTGCGATATAGAGAAACTTGGGTAGGCATGTAGGGTTAAACTTAGTCCTTTGATGACACCCACTATATTAACAGTAGTTCCATCCAGCTGAACAACTCCCTTCTCTAATGGCTCATATTCAATGCCCAACTTGTCAACAATTTGTTTGGGCATGACAGAGCTGCTAGCACCTGAGTCTATCATGCAGTTATGAACTAAATGATCCCCTATGTTCAAAGATACGTAAAATGGTAGGTGTTTGACCTATGAAGCTTGTTGTTCTACATTTTTCTCAAGTTTATTTGTCAAAACAACCCTAGACTTACCTGTATCAGACTCTTGAGATGGTTTTAAATTTGACAAGGCTGATTGAAGGAGGTCTTTTTGGCCAGGGATACTCAGGGAATCCCACATAGTCATGGATACATTTACTTTTTTCATATGCTCAAGGATATTAAAAGCAAATGTACCTGATTTAGCTTGGCTTTTAGGGGCAGCCACGTCACTTTAAGTGCAAGTTGGCTGAACCGCTGGCCTAAGCTATTCCTTGCCTATCAAAGGCTGATCCTTTGATAGGACTTGAGTTTCTTCAACCTTTAATGGGTGAGAAACACCTTGATTGACGTTCAACACTTGATGCCCATGAGTTTGAACTTTACCAGCTTGCTGCCCTTCATCAATAGCCCTTTTCTTGCTGCGTGTATTGTTTGTAACTGAAGAACCAACTTGGTACATACCGCAGAATTCTTCTCCTTGCCAGTTTAGGAGTGTTGTTTCATGTGCCTGTTCTTCTTACTGCTGAATAGGAGGTTCTATAGGCACATGAGACTGCACTGCTGGACTATTCTAAACCATCAAAGCTTGGTTAATCACCCCATTGGCACATGTGTTTTGGTTATGGGGCTAGTTACAAAGAAAACACTAGTCATATTCTTGAGCCAAATTGTTTTGCGTGGGTACAACCTCCTTCAATGAACTGGCAGCATTTGGATTGTAGGCCTGATAAGGTCTAGAGTTAAAAGCTTGGCTTGGACCTTGATTATTAGGTTGATAAGGTGTCCTATTTGGCTAATTTTGTTGGTAATTGGACTGGAAAGGGGGTTGATAAGGTCTAAAATTTTGACCTTGCTACCTCTTGAGGTTCATAATCTCATTACCAAAAGATTGCAGCAGCCCTTTAATTTCTTGTAATTCAAAAGACTGAGTTTGAACAGCATTTTTGATTTATTGGGCTGCGCATTAGGTGCTGGTAAAGCTAGCACATTAGGTATAACAGCTATAGGAGGCACATGCATTGGCGTTAGTGGCTGAATAGCAGGGAATATTGGCAAAGGATGTCTAGGGGCAATTTTACCAGCCTGTATGAGGCTGTTCTCAGCTCTTATGGCTATGGCATAAGCCTGTGGTAAGGAATTTCCTCCCATAGATTGAATCATAATAGAAATATCACTATTTAAATCTCTCAAATAATATAAGAAAGCATGATCAGCTGTAGGCCTTACCATTGGTGGGATTCTGTCCCACGTCTTCTGGAAACGGTGGTTGAAGTCTGACATGACTTCGTGAGGAGCTCTTTTGATTGTGGACAGTTGCTCCACCAATGACAGATAGTCTGATTTGTCTTCGAAGAAGTTGCACAGCTCCTCTCCCAAACGATCCCATGTATCTATGGAGTTCACCAGCAAGCTTTTGAACCATTGCAAAGCCTTCCCTTTGAGGGAGGTTGCCAATAACTTGATTGCGACATTCTCTTCTGTCACATGATGGATAGCACACAGGTTTGTAATGTCTTTTATGTGTTCAGCTAGAGTAATCTGATCTTCACCATTAAAATATGGTAAACTTCTCAAGGCAGCAACAAGAATATCATCATGCTGAGTTAAATTCAGTGGGCTGCCCTGGTTGAATGCAACAAAAGGCTGATTTCTAACTGCAGGAATCATTGTAACTGGGATTCTTGTGATAGTATGAGATCCAACAACAGGAGGAGTAGACTTGGCTCTCCTAGAATAGACACGAGTCTTTTTGGGCTTCTTAGCTATTATCCCTCTTCTCCTAGGTGGGGATAATTGCAAATATTCAAAAGATGAAGAATTGCTTATGGTTTGTATCTTTCTCATAAGAAAAAATACACTGATCTGCTAAACCAAAGCTCAGAGTCGCCAGATATGCAGGGTTTAACCTCTTACAGGTCTGATAATCATTGGCTGCACATCAAAACCATCAATAAAAGGTAGTGTTTGAATTGTTTCTAATTCCACAGTCCCACCGAGTGTGCCAAAAACTATTGTCTCTTAGATTTGCACCCTTTTCGAGTTGTAAAACATGGCAATCTGGAGAAAATATGGGATCTTTCCAGGTCTGTGGGTCGCCTATGATGGAAAGAACCTCCGGAGAAGGCTGGCTTCCTACTGGTACTCCACCTAAACTACTTATACTAAAGTCTTTACAGAGAAAAGGGTAACAAGGTTTGCATGAGAATGAAACCTACTGTCTAAGGTGATGCACCAAAAAAATTATCAAAAAATACACAGAAATGACACACTACAGAACCAGTAATAATAAAGATCCCTTACACAACCTAGAAAAATCATAACCCTTGCATCATTGCTTTGTAAAGAGGCTAAATAACAACAGTCCTGATAAGGAGAAAGAGGTTTTCTCACTACCCACAAACTGATTGTTATCTCTTGCACATCTCACAACCTGCAAAAAATATGTAACCCCTGCATAAGGGCACCAACATGCAATATAACTCCAAAGACAAAGAACATCACAAAGATCTACACTAACACTGAGGACACACAATGTCAGGAGAAAATGGGGAGGTATAGACTGCTTATTACTGCCAAAGAGGTGTTAAAATGTTGCATATCTCTGAAAATGGGTTACAAAACTTTTCACTTCTATAAAAGAACTCTTAAAATTATAATATACAGAGCTATGAATAGCCAGAACCTCCTAAAACTGAACAAGAAAGAAGACTATATACTTCTCAAACAGTGGTAAATAGATCATGCTCCACTCAAAACAGATCAACCTCCAATACCTCCATTCCTATGCATCTCAAAAATATCTAAAAAATACCTCCCTAAATTCCTCAAAAAAGGGGTCCCAATGCATAAATTGTGGAGGCATGTCATCCACTATCATAAAGGCACTTAAAAATATTATAGAATGTCTTTTAGTGCTCTCTAAAGCTTCTGACATATGTTAGATCTGTGTCATCATCCTCTTGTAGCATCATAATTGACATAATGACACATTTTCTGCATTTAATTAACATTTAACTAAGAGGCTTATAATTACACCACCTTAGTAAATTTTTTACAATTCAAAATTATACAGAAAAATGGCACTTATGATATAATATGCAGAAAACAATGACATTTATGACATAATCATCTAATCCCTAATTTTGCATGATTTTAGGTGTTTTGATTAAATGTTGTAAAAAGATGACAAAGAAGACATCCTCAGCTCCTAGGAAAAATGAAGTGATTCACCATACACTTTTACACCACCTCACATCTCAAGATCATGCTAAAACATCTTATAACCCCGAGCCATCTCCATTTTCATATACATCTCTACCATGATTTGAGGTTCAATGGAATACGTTTCAAAACAACCCTTATGACTCCCATAACACATCACCATGCTTTACGGCCTCCTCTTTACTTCCATACCACCTGGCAACTCTTACAAACATTTTATTCACAACTTATCCATTATCACCACCTTATATCTCCCACCATACACCAAGTCCTTGTGGCCATACTTTACCCACCTTGTGACAATATCATGGGATGCCTTAACAAAATAAAGCATCAACTTTGTGTTTCTTATATTGCATATTTGACTTGGCTTTTTAAAAAAAGAAGCAAAAGGCATAAAATGCCACGACCCCTTTATCATTTGCTAAGTTCGAACAAATGAAACTCTCCCCACGTCGCCATAGAGATAAGAATGATGCAACAAAAAGGAAGTAAAAAACAAACAATGCAAATTAGGTTTCAATCAAACCAAAAGAAAGAAGACCTAAAAAAGAACCTTCATTTTGCATTTCATTTTTTACTGTTCGAGCTGGCCACCGTTGTGAGGGTTTGAAGGAAAAAAATGTACCATTTTTTGTTGATTCTTGGGCCGCTCTGGTTGATTCTTTGATGAAATATGAGGTTAGTTCGCATTCTTTGAGGTTTTTGATTCTTTTGAAGTTGACTTGGGGTGATTTGGCTACGATTCTAACTGTGTAATGGTGGACGTTTTGCTTTACTGGTTTTTTAATGGATTTTTGATGATCTTGATGGTCGACCCTCTGCATTTGTGTTGGCTATGTCAGGCCACTGTTGGAAGAAAAGAAAACGTGATTTTTTCCATAGTCAATGGTAGAAACATAGAGGTAATTTACTGTCAAGTTTCCTTTCATTTTTTTCTGCTTCTTTTACTTAAAAATTCACTGCCTGGGTCCATGATTTGGACATTTCTTGAGCATATGGTCTGAAAAATTGCAAAATCTTTACTTCCCCTTTTGGTATTTACATTCCTTTTGATTTTCTGAGCACAACACATAACAAAAAATTACAAAAAAAATGTCTCTCTGCATTCTGAAATCGAAAAAACTTTATTTTATGTTATTTTGCGCATTGTTTTTGCTGTTCTCTGTGACTAGAACCTCTTAAACGACATCCTTGTCCATTCTGTTTCTTTAATATCTGCATTTTCTCCTTGCTGCTGTTCAAACTTGGAAAACAAAACTACATTCTCTTTGTGCATTACTGCCAAAAAGCATGATTTTGGACATTTCCTAATCATATATTTGTCATGAGTCGAGAATCTTTAATTTTCCTCTATATTTGCCATTCTGCTAGCTGTGAACAAACTCCAATCTTAACACAAAACTTGGAACAATGATATATATGCCTTGCTACTGTTCTAAGTCTGTATTTTCTATTATGCTGTAGCATGATCTTGAGACTCCATTTTTGTCATTCTTTTTCAGAGGGTTCTGTAGCATTTGAACTTGAACAACAGAAAAAACTGTATTTTTCTTTGTAAATCTGTAATTTCTGTGCTCTTTCAGTAGCAAAAGGCTTGAAAAAACTTCACAATTTTCACTCTGTATCTGTAGAAAACACTGAAACTCTGCCTCTATCTGGTTTTCTTTCATTAATCATTACAACAGTCTTTGATGATAGTAATAGGACTCTTGATGAAGACAATAAAGACAACCACTTGGAGATTGAGAAAATGAAAAATGGGATATACCTGTTATCTCCTTTAAAACATCCGCATCATTGACACTGTATTTTCTGACTTGGCTGTGAGATTTTGGCTGTGATAGGTCTACTCTTTCTTTAATCTCATGCATGTACTGGATTCTATTCATGAGTCTCTACATCAATATTCATTCATACCTTCTCATGACTAATGCTGTTCCACTTTATAGTGATTGTTTTTTCATCAGTTTTTGTTACAATTATTAGGACCCTCCTCACCCTTTGTGTGTTATGTTTCAATATTTTGCCAATATGACCATTATCTTGTATGGTGACTACCATGCAGTCAACATTTAACTGTCCGACATGCCTTTTCTTAATGTTGATGATTGTTGTTCCATCATATTACATGATTGATGTTCCGTCGTGCCTTGCTGTCCTATTTTGCTTGGACTTTGTTGTTGATTGTTGGCTGTCCTTTTATGATTGAAACCTCTTGACAGCTGTATATGCCTTCTGAATGTGCTCCTAGAGCTATGCTTTTGCATTTGTTCATTGCATCTGAAATGTTCTGTAAGGTTTATGAGCTGGGCTCAACCCTTGTGGGAGCCACATTTCCTCCACTCATAATGTACTTGATGAATCAAACAGAAACATAACTACATCTATATCTGCACATGAAGCAAACATGTTAAGAAAAACAAGGACTTGCAGTCAATATTCTTGATTTGTCTTCTCAACAGTCTCTGTGACACTAACTGGCTTACTGCATCTAAAAACACAAATTATACGTTTATAGACGTATATCATATGATGTATGATGCCTCGTCATTACTCTAACATCAGTTTTCCAAAATTTTATGCAAATAACCAGGGGTAGCAAGGAGACAGCAGCTAGATACGGGACACACAGACCATCTAGGACGACACAAGACGTGGCAATAGCATGAAGGCTTGTCATTCAGGCAATGACGAGTCACCCTATCTCATATGCATATTCATCTTTTAGCTATTTTATAAATTTATAGTTTTTCTTTTCATCTTACAATGAAACAGTTAGTCTCATGGCTTGTGTGAGATCTTGTACACTTATTTTTTCAATATATATTGCTGATCTTTTAAAAGATTTGTACAATCTCTTAAGTTTTGAGATGCATCTTAAAGCAACAATACAATGTAATCTTAATTTGTACCAAATATGCACATGGATATAATGCAGTAGAAATATATATACCTTTTCCTCTTTCAAAACTAGAAGTTCTACCTGATTGAGCTAGTAGTGAAATCTAGGTAACATCTTTAGCGACGTCTTCTATATGTTTGCCTGCTAAACATTAGACTAGTTGCCAGAAGCTTAACCATTGGGCATAGAGTCATACATGCTTAACAAAACCTTGAAAAAACTTCCTTTCTTTCTGCAACTAACCTCAGACTGCCAACTCTTCTAAACCATCAAGTGCATGGGTATGGTTAGTGACAGTGAACCAAAACACTGTTACTGATGATATGCAACTACTTGATGAGTTAGAAGGGATAATCAACAAGAATACCTCCTTCCTAACTGCTGTGATTTATTACAGCTCTATGAGGACAGGTATGATGTGTGACAGTGAATACAGGACAGGTATGATGTATGACAGTGAATACATGTATTCACTGTCTCTTATGATGGTTGTACGACATACAACTGTAGTATATTACAAAAGTTTCAAACCTTGCACATAACCAGGCCCAGGAAAACTAACAACTGTGTGGAAATGCACTTAAAACAACTAATCTATTGTGCAGTAGCACTTATTCAACAACTGAAACTGCATGAAATATGTACAAATAGTCTAGATCCTACCTTAGAAGCAATGTTTGAGGTGAATCCCATTTACTAGGATTGGCTCAATGTCACCATCTAGCTTAGATAGCTATAAAGTGTTATGTTGTTTGCATTCTGAAACAATGTATGGCCCAATCCAAAAAGCGGCGAACTTGGAGTGCTTCCCAGGTTTGCTTTTCAACACATACCACTTCATCACTATGTCACCCTCCTAGAATGTTCTTGGAGATGCTTTTTTGGTGAAAGACCTTTTCATTTGGGATTGATGATGCTCTATGTTTCTCATAGCATCATTTCTGGTTTCTTCAAGCTCGACTAGTCGAGCTAGCCTTACTGTCATAGGGCCTTCCTCTAGCATGTCCAACTGATTTACCAAATCAAGTGCTAGTAACTCAAGCATGATAGGAAGCCTTGCTTCATTGCTGTACACCAACATGAAAGGTGAATGTCCTGTTGACCATTTTGTAGTGATTCTATTAGCCCATAGTGCTGATTTTAACTATGTGTCCCAGGATCTCTAGTTGCCCTCCATGGTCTTCTTGATGATTCTAATCAGGTTCTTATTCGTAGATTCTGCTTGACCATTGCCTTGTGGATAGTAATTTGAGGATGTACTAAGATAAATGCCATTCCTTATAGCCCAATCAAAAATTTTGGAACCAATGAAAGCAAGGGCATTATCTGAAATGATGGACTTAGGCATTAATTCAAAACAACAGACTCATTAGCTTCCTTAAGTGCGACTACTTCAGTCCACTTAGTGAAATAATCAGTGGCTATAAGAACCCACTTATGGCCAGCACTGGATGAAGGGTTTATAACCCCAATAAAGTCTAATCCCCACCTCATAAAGGGATGTTACACCTGAACTAGCTACAAAGGTAAGGCTGCCAACTTCTCCTTTCCGGCGAACAGAGCACATTCCTTGCATTTTTTGACCCATAAGTGTGTATCTTTAAACAAACTAGGCCAATAATAGCCACCTTTCATTACCTTAGAGCTATTGCTCTAGGTGAAAAATGGCCTCTAGCTGACCCTTCATGAAATGCATGTAACACTTTTTTGACTTGGTTAGGTCTAATGCATCTCAGCAACACTCCATTAAAATCCTTTCTGAAAAGCAAGTCATAAATGAGCACATAAGGTATGGACTGCAATCTGAAATACCTTCGTTTGGCTCTATCGAAGCCCCAAGGACACTCACCGGTCTGAAAGAAATGAACCATTTCTTGAACCCAATTAGCAACAGGATCTGAAATAGCTATTTGTTCTTGATCTTGCATTAATAGAACAACTTCTTGATCATGTTTTTCTTTGCTGATAACACCATCAACGAGCTGTTCGCACAGCCCTTTTCCTCTGACCAACTTGGTAACCTTAATGTCCACATCATACTCCATGACCTTAGTCACCCAACCAGCCCTCTTCTCATTGAGATCTTTACTTAGCATAAATTATTTAACACTCGAATGAGCAACCATTAAATTAATCTTGTTACTTGATAACATGTGTTTAAACTTTTTTAAACTCCTTGTAATAGTAAGTATATGTTTCTCAACAAAAGTGTAACTTAGCTCATAATCTTTCAATGCCTGACTGAAAAAAGCTAAAGGCTGCTCCATTTCGATCTCATTTTTCTGTACCAACATAGCTAAAATAGAATCAACATTACCATATGCATACAAAGTAAAATCTTTAGAAAATTTAGGATTTAGCAGTGTAGGCGCAGCAGCCAAAGACTCTTTGATAAGCTCAAAACTTTATTTTCCCTCTCTAGTCCAGCCAAAAGACATGTTCTTCTTCAACATAGTAGTTAATGGATTTAACAAATCTGTAATGTCACGAGTGAACCTCCTGACAAAGTTGATCCTACCATTGAAACTTTGTAGGCCCTTCTTGTGTGCTAGTAAAGGCAGAGCTAAAATTGTACTTATTCTCTCAGGATCAATGGTGATACCTTGCTTTGACACTACGTAACCACACAATCTGCCCTCATGGATAACAAACACACATTTTTTAGGATTAAGTGATATCCCAAATGCCCTACATCTCTCAAAAATCTGCCTTAGGTGATTTAGATGATCTTTGGCTTCTTTAGAGAAAATGGTAATGTCGTCAAGGTAGACTAGGATGATTTTGTACATCAGCCCTTGAAAGGCCATATCCATAGCCTTTTGAAAGGTTGCTCTAGCATTGGACAAACCAAAAGGCATCTTCTTCTAAGCCATAGTTCCCCACTTTGCGGTGAAGGTTGTTTTGTACTAGTCCTCCTCTTTGACTAAAATCTGATTGTAATCGGAATAGCCATCCAGCAAGGAAAACCTTTCTGATCCTAAAACTACTTGGAGTATCTGCTCCATGGAGGGTAAAGGATGATGATCCTTCAAAGAAGCCCTATTCAAGTCACAGAAGTCTACACACAACCTTATTTCCCTATTTTTCTTCCTAACTGGCACAAGGTTGGAAACCCATGAGGTGTGTTTGATAGGAAAAATTATGCAACTCTCAATCAGTTTATTCAGTTCCATTTTCATGAGAGGCTCTAATTTAGGATTCAAACGCCTCTATTTCTACCTAACAGGTTTGGTATTAGGTTCCAACTCAATAGTGTGTTGAGCAAGCTGGGAATCAAAACCTTTTAAATCACCATATTCCCATGCAAAAATGTCACTAAATTTTTGGAATAGCTGAATAAATGCACGTCTTTCTTTTGCTGTACATACCTTGCCCAGTTTAAGGAGTTTACCTTCAAAGATCTCAAATTCTTCATAATGATCTTGCTGAACCTATAGGCTGGACCTGAGTTTCACAGCTTCATCATTAGTGTTAAAGATGGACTCTAAGGTGACAAAACCTTTTGGCATCTTCTTATTTTTCAGCTGAATGATTTGGTCACTGTACTAGTGATGTAGCTTCCCCTGGTTGGCATGAGAGAATTCAGCTTCCTCTCTCAAGAAGTTTACAATCTGCTGATCATTATCAAACACCTGCCAATGTATGTTATTATCTGGTACAACAGGCCTAACAACAATCTTAATATGCTAATTTTTCTTAACATTACTGATTTCCTTGGGAATGTCAAATTTTGCTCCTACAGCAACCAGTTCACTGTCCTCATAAACTTTCATATAGCCAATACCTCTTTGTCTTGCCCATTCTAGGCCTTGAATTAGAGCTTCATATTTAGCCACGTTGTTAGTGTAGCTAAAACAGAATCTAAAAGCTGAATAGTACATTTCAGCCTTAGGGGAAACAAGCATGTATCCACCTCTGGCACCCATTCTACTCCTTGAGCCATCAAAAAATAGCTCCCAGACTTCATTTTCTTGCTGCCCATTCTACTGTTCTACACTTTTTTCAATGTTAGGCAAAAATAAATCAGCCTCATGCATCATATACACACCTAAACAAACCTCATCCAGGTGTTCACCTGGCTCAACCACTTGAGTTTGATTTGCTCATTCATCAAGAAGGACCTTTGGTATGCCTTCAATTAGCGTATTGCCTTCTTGAATAGTAGGCTGTTCCGTTTTTACTTCACTTGCAATCAAGTTGGCATTGACGGGGCATGTAGTATAAGGCTCAATATGGTCTTTGGCAATGGGCTCTGACCTGATAGTCACTTTAGTACCGTACCTAGTTCTGAACAGCATATGAGACCAATCTGAGGATAGGTAACCTCCTATCTTTGCTGTAAAATCCCTTGACAGGCAAATGGCAAAAATAAGGAGGTAACTCAATAACATATATGTCCTGCGAAATAGAGAAACTTGGGCAAGCATGCAGGGTTAAACTCAGTCCTTTGATGACACCCACTATATTAACAGTAGTTCCATCCAGCTGAACAACTCCCTTCTCTAATGGCTCATATTCAATGCCCAGCTTGTCAACAATTTGTTTGGGCATGATGGAGCTACTAGCACCTGAGTCTATCATGCAGTTATGAACTAAATGATCCCCTATGATCAAAGATACGTAAAATGGTAGGGGTTTGACCTATGAAGATTGTTGTTCTGCATTTTTCTCAAGTTTATTTGTCAAAACAGCCCTAGACTTACCTATATCAGACTCTTGAGACAGTTTTAAATTTGACAAGGCTGATTGAAGGAGGTCTTTTTGGCCAGGGATACGCAGGGAATCCCACATAGTCATGGATACATTTACTTTTTCCATATGCTCAAGTATATTGAAAGCACATGTACCTAATTTAGCTTGGCTTTTAGGGGCAACCACATCACTTTGAGCACAAGTTGGCTGAACTGCTGGCGTAAGCTGTTCCTTGCCTATCAAAGGCTGATCCTTTGATAGGACTTGAGTTTTTTCAACATTTGATGGGTGAGAAATACCTTGATTGACGTAAAGCACTTGATGCCCATGAGTTTGAATTTTACCAGCTTGCTGCCCTTCATCAATAGCCCTTTTCTTGCTACGTGTATTATCTGCAACTGAAGAACCAACTTGGTACATACCGCAAAATTCTTCTCCTTGCCAGTTTAGGAGTGTTGTTTCATGTGCCTGTTCTTCTTGCAGCTGAACAAGAGGTTCTATAGGCACATGAGACTGCACTGCTGGACTGTTCTGAACCATCAAAGCTTGGTTAGTCACCCCATTGGCACATGTGTTTTGGTTATGGGGCTGGTTACAAGGAAAACACCAGTCATATTCTTGAGCCAAATTGTTTTTCATGGGTACAACCTCCTTCGAGGAACTGGCAGCATTTGGATTGTAGGCTTGATAAGGTCTAGAGTTAAAGGCTTGGCTTGGACCTTGATTATTAGGCTGATAATGTGTCCTATTTAGTTGATTTTGGTGGTAATTGGACTGGAAAGGGGGCTGATAAGGTCTGAAAGTTTGACCTTGCTGCCTCTTGAGGTTCACAATCTCATTACCAAAAGATTGCAGTAGCCCTTTGATTTCTTGTAATTTAAAAGACTGAGTTTGAACAGCATTTTATGATTTATTGGGCTTTAAAAGACTGAGTTTGAACATCATTTTATGATTTATTGGGTTGCGCATTAGGTGCTGGTAAAGCTAGCACAACAGGTATAACAGCTATAGGAGGCACATGCATTAGCGTTAGTGGCTGAACAATAGGGAATATTGGCAAAGGAGGTCTAGGGGCAATTTTACCACCCTGTATGAGGCTATTCTCAGCTCTTATGGCTATGGCATAAGCCTGTGGTAAGGAATTTCCTCCCATAGATTGAATCATAATAGAAATATCACTATTTAAAGCTCTCAAATAATATAAGAAAACATGATCAGCTCTAGGCCTTACCATTGGTGGGATTCTGTCCCACATCTTCTGGAAACGGTGGTTGATGTCTGACATGACTTCGGGAGGAGCTCTTTTGATTGTGGACAGCTGCTCCACCAATGACAGATGGTCTGATTTGTCTTCGAAGAAGTTGCATAGCTCCTCTCCCAAATGATCCCATGAATCTATGGAGTTCATCGATAAGCCTCTGAACCACTGCAAAGCCTTCCCTTTGAGGGAGGCTACCAATAACCTAATTGTGGCATTCTCTTCTGTCACATGATGGACAACACACAGGTTTGCAATGTCTTTTATGTGTTCAGTCAGAGTAATCTGATCTTCACCATTAAAATATGGTAAACTTCTCAAGGCAGCAAGGAATATCATCATGCTGACTTAAATTCAGTGGGCTTCCTTAGTTGAATGCAACAAAAGGCTAATTTCTGACTGCAGGAATCATTGTAACTAGGATTCTTGTGATAGTATGAGATCCAACAGCAGGAGGAGTAGACTTGGGTCTCCTAGAATAGACAAGAGTCTTTTTGGGCTTCTCAGCTATTATCCCTCTTCTGCTAGGTGGGGATAATTGCAAATATTCAAAAGATGAAGAACTGCTTCTGGTTTGTATCTTTCTCATAAGCAAAAATACATTGATCTGCTAAACCAAAGCTCAGAGTCACCAAATATGCAGGGTTTAACCTCTTACAGGTCTGATAATCACTGGCTGCACATCAAAACTAGCAATAAAAGGTAGTGTTTGAACTGTTTCTAATTCCACAGTCCCACCAGTCATTCCAAAAACTGTTGTCTCTCAGATTTACACCCTTGTCAAGTTGTAAAACTTGGCAATCTAGAGAAACATGGGATCTTTCCAGGTCTGTGGGTTTCCTATGATGGAAAGAACATTTGGAGAAGGTCGGCTTCCTACTGGTACTCCACCTAAACTACTTATACTAAAGTCTTTGCAGAGAAAAGGGTAACAAGGTTTGCATGAGAATGAAACCTATTGTCTAAGGTGATGCACCATAAAAATTATCAGAAAATACACAGAAAAGACACACTACAAAACCAGTAATAATAAAGATCCCTTACACAACCTAGAAAAATCATAACCCTTGCATCATTGCTTTGTAAGGAGGCTAAATAACAACAGTCCTGATAAGGAGAAAGAGGTTTTCTCACTACCCACAAACTGATTGTTATCCCTTGCACATCTCACAACCTGCAAAAAATATGTAACCCCTGCATAAAGGCACCAACATGTAATACAACTCCAAGGACAAAGAACATCACAAAGATCTGCACTAACACTTAGGACACACAATAAAAGGAGAAAATGGGAGGTATAGACTGCTTAATACTACCAAAGAGGTGTTACAATGCTGTATATCTCTGAAAATGGGTTACAAAACTCTTCACTTCTGTAAAAGAACTCTTAAAATTATAATATAGAGAGCTGTGAATAGCCAGAACCTCCTAAAACTGAACAAGAAAGAAGACTATATACTTCTCAAATAGCTGTAAATAGATCATGCTCCACTCAAAACAGATCAACCTCCACTACCTCCATTCCTATGCATCTCAAAAATATCTAAAAAATACCTCCCTAAAGTCCTCAAAAAAGGGGTCCCAATGCATAAATGGTGGAGGCATGTCATCCACTATTATAAAGGCACTTAAAAATATTATAGAATGTCTTTTAGTGCTCTCTAAAGCTTCTGACATATGTCAGATCTGTGTCATCATCCTCTTGCAACATCATAAATGACATAATGACACATTTTATGCATTTAATTAACATTTAACTAAGAGGCTTATAATTACACCACCTTAGTAAATGTTTTACAATTCAAAATTATACAGAAAAATGGCACTTATGATATAATATGCAGAAAATAATGACATTTATGACATAATCATATAATCCCTGATTTTGGATGATTTTAGGTGTTTTGATTAAATATCATAAAAAGATGACAAAGAAGACATCCTCAGCTCCTAGGCAAAATGACGTGATTCACCATACACTTTTGCACCACCTCACATCTCAAGATCATGCTAAAACGTCTTATAACCCCGAGCCATCTCCATTTTCGCATACATCTCTACCATGATTTGAGGTTCAATGGAATACATTTCAAAACAACCCTTATGACTCCCATAACACATCACCATGCTTTACGGCCTCCTCTTTACTTCCATACCACCTGGCAACTCCTATAAACATTTTATTCACAACTTATCCATTATCACCACCTTATATCTCCCACCATACACCAAGTCCTTGTGGCCATACTTTACCCACCTTGTGACAATATCATGGGATGCCTTAACAAAATAAAGCATCAACCTTGTGTTTCTTATATTGCATATTTGACTTGGCTTTTTAAAAAAAGAAGCAAAAGGCATAAGATGCCACGACCCCTTTATCATTTGCTAAGTTTAAACAAATGAAACTCCCCCCACGTCGCCATAGAGATAAGAATGATGCAACAAAAAGGAAGTCAAAAACAAACAATGCAAATTAGGTTTCAATTGAACCAAAAGAAAGAACCTTCATTTTGCATTTCATTTTTTACTGTTCGAGTTGGCCGCCACTGTGAAGGTTTGAAGGCAAAAAATGAACCATTTTTTGTTGAGTCCTGGGCCGTTCTAGTCGATTCTTTGAGGAAATATGAGGTAAGTTCTCATTCTTTGAGGTTTTTGATTCTTTTGAAGTCGAGTTGGGCTGATTTGGCCATGATTCTGACTATGTATTGGTGGACATTTTGTTTTATTGGTTTTTTAATGGATTTTTGCTATTCTTGATGGTCGACCCTCTGCATTTGTGTTGGCTATGTAAGGCTGCCATTGGAAGAAAAGAAAACATGATTTTTTCCACAGTCAATGGTAGAAACACAGAGGTAATTTACTTTCATGTTTCCTTTCTTTTTTTTTTGCTTCTTTTACTTGAAAATTCGCTACCTGGGGCCATGATTTGGACATTTCCTAAGCATATGGTCTGAAAAAATGCAAAAACTTTACTTCCCCTTTTGGTATTTGCATTCCTTTTGATTTTCTAAGCACAACACAACAAAAAATTGCAAAAAAAACATCTCTATGCATTCTAAAATTGAAAAACTATATTTTCTGTTGTTTTGGGCATGGTTTTTGCTATTCTCCATGACTAGAACCTCTTGAACGACATCCTTGTCCATTCTGTTTCTTTAATATCTGCATTTTATCCTTGCTGCTGTTCAAACTTGGAAAAGAAAACTGCATTCTCTTTGTGCATTGCTGCCAAAAACCACGATTTTGGACATTTCCTAATCATATATTTGTAATGAGTTGAGAATATTTAATTTTCCTCTATATTTGCCATTTTGCTAGCTGTGAACAAACTCCAGTCTTAACACAAAACTTGGAACAATGATATATATGCCTTGTTGCTATTCTAAGTCTGTATTTTCTATTATGCTGTAGTATGATCTTGAGACTCCATTTTTGTCATTCTCTTTTAGAGGGTTCTATAGCATTTGAACTTGAACAACAAAAAAACTGTATTTTTCTTTGTAAATCTACAATTTTTTGTGCTCTGTCAGTAGCGAAAGGCTTGAAAAAACTTCACAATTTTCACTCTGTATCTGCAGAAAACACTGAAACTCTGCCTCTGTATGGTTTTCTTTCATTGTTTTGGCCATTTAATCATTACAACAGTCTTTGATGATAGTAATAGGACTCTTGATGAAGACAATAAAGACAACCACTTGGAGATTGAGAAAATGAAAAATGGGATATACCTGTTATCTCCTTTAAAACATCCACATCATTGACACTGTATTTTCTGACTTGGCTGTGAGATTTTGGTTGTCGTAGGTCTGCTACCCCTTTAATCTCATGCATGCACTGGATTGTATTCATGAGTCTCTACATCAATATTCATTCATACCTTCTCATGATTGATGTTGTTCCACTTTATAGTGATTGTTCTTTCATCAGTTTTTGTTACAGTTATTAGGACCCTCCTCACCCTTTGTGTGTTTTGCTTCAATATTTTGCCAATATGACCATTATCTTGTATGGTGACTACCATGCAGTCAACATTTGATTGTCCAACATGCCTTTTCTTACTGTTGATGATTGTTGTTCCATCATATTACATGATTGTTGTTCCATCATGCCTTGTCCTGTTTTGCTTGGACTTTGTTGTCGATTGTTGGCTGTCCTTTTATGATTGAAACCTTTTGATAGCTGTATCCGCCTTCTGAATGTGCTCCTAGAGCTGTGCTTTTGCATTTGTTCATTGCATCTGAAATATTCTGTAAGGTTTATGAGCTGGGCTCAACCCTTGTGGGAGCCACATTTCCTCCACTCATAATGTACTTGATAAATCAAATAGAAACATAACTACATCTGTATCTACACATGAAGCAAACATGTTTAGAAAAATAAGGACTTGTAGTTGATATTCTTGATTTGTCTTCTCTATAGTCTCTGTGACACTAACTGGTTTACTGCATCTGAAAACACAAATTGTACATTTATAGACGTATATCATATGATGTATGATGCCTTGTCATTGCTCTAACATCAGTTTTCTAAAATTTTATGCAGATAACTAGGGGTAGCAAGGAGACAACAGCTGGATGCGGGAAACACAGACCATCTATGACAACACAAGATGCAGCAACAGCATGAAGGCTCGTCATTCAGGCAATGACGAGTCACCCTATCTCATATGCATATTCATCTTTTAGCTATTTTATAAACGTATAGTTTGTCTTTTCATTTTGCAATGAAACAGTTAGTCTCACGGCTTGTGTGAGATCTTGTACACTTTTTTTTCAATATATATTGCTGATCTTTTAAAAGATTTGTACAATCTCTTAAGTTTTGAAATGCATCTGAATACAACAATACAATGTAATCTTAATTTGTACCAAATATGCACATGGATATAACGCAAATAGAATTATATATAGCTTTTCCTCTTTTAAAACTGGAAGTTCTCCTTGATTGAGCTAGTAGTGAAATCTAGGTAACAATTCCATCGGTATGGTTCCTGTCAAGATTAGTGGAATGGCTTTGTTGTACAAGTATTCATTTTTGTTTTCTGTTTTGTTTCCTTGTTCGGTAGCGTAGAGGACCAAATTGGAGTGTTTTACATAGTCGACGGCCTAGCATCTCCATGTGCTAGGGTTTGGTTGGAGAGTGAATGAATCATAGAAATAACAGAGAGTTGAAGTCGCTATCAGAGAAATAAGGGCCATCAGCAAAATATTCCTATCTCGAAGCGATAAGGATAGTCTGGCCAAGCGTGGGAAGACTCTTGGTGTATCATCTTAATAACACCACAGTTTGCCAAAGAGAGGTTCAAGTCGTTGAATGGAAGTCGCAGTCTAAAGATTCATATTTGGATGATAAGGTCATCGAGTAGATAACTTGGCATTGGACTGACAGTATTGGTCTTACCAATCAAGGTGTATCAAGGTGATAAGGGATAAATGATACCAACAGAGATCCATTGGGAGAAATCAGTTAGCGGCAAGAGATCTTAAGATTTGGCCGATAGCATTCATTTGACCGATGAGTGATCAAAGTGACTAACATATTAGAGACACAAAAAGGAAGTTCACCAAAGATTGAAGTCACACTAAAGAGTGATTGGTCCATCGGCACATTGGCCTAACTTGTAAGTGTTCACCGATGACAAGGGTCACAGTGAAGAAGATAGTGATCATATATCAGAATTAACAAAATGATGGTTGCCGATAGTGTAGAGTTTCACTGAAGACAAAAGTCATCGGCATATTGGCGAAGCAAATTCTAACGTGGCTGATAGTAATTGTCTTGCTGACAAGCGAAAGTCAAAGGTGACATTGGAGTGATTGGTGTATCGGTGATGTAGAATCTAAAGTAGCTGATAGCACTTTTCTTGCCGATAGGCAAGAAGTGTAGAGTCACCCATCGGGAAAAGTTGCGATGTCAGAATGAAAAGTTTGAAGACGACCGATGGTGATTTTCTTGCCAATAGACAAAGAGTGTTGAACCTCACATCAGAGTGACTAAGACTTTGGAGAGTTAAGTTGTAAAGTGGCTGACGGACAAAGTGTTGCCAAAAATGAAAGGAAGAGATCTGTTCGTCGAGACTAGAAACAGTTCCAAAAGGTTCAAGAGTTTAAAAGTTTAATATTTGATCAATTATTCATTCATGTTGTACGCTCCTCATCATATTGGTATAAGAGCCATAAAAGGTTTTGTTGTTGGCCTGGTATATGTCAGCAGAGGAGAGCGAAGGAGAGGCTAGCAATTTGCCTCCAAAGGGAAAGACCACCGAAGTGGTCAAGAAATTTAAGGAGATGGAAGAGAAGATCAAAACTGGAGTCAGGGAAGGACTCCAAGCAGAATTGAAGGCATTGAAGATAGGAAAAAGGATAGAGGAAGGTTCAGATGAAGATGAAGAGAACGAGGAAGAAGAAGAGGAACAAGAAGAGGTAGAGATACCAGCTGATCAAAAGCATTTCCTGGAAGCCATTAAGGCTATTGACAAGGATTCTTCAGAGGCTCGGATAGATATCCCCATGTTCAGTGGGAAGATGAAGGATGACGAAGTCATGGAATGGATTGAGGCTCTAAACAACCACTTCGAATACAAGGAAGTTCCTGAGAATAAGAGAGTTAAATTTGCAAAAACCAAACTAAAAGGTGCTGCCCTTATGTGGTGGAATTACACCCAAGGAGAAAGGGTAAAGAATGGGAAGAGTATGATCTCTTCATGGAGAAGAATGCTGGAGAAGATCAAGTCCCAGTTCCTTCCATCTGACTACGAGGTGTAGATTTACAGGAAAATGCAGAACCTCAAGCAAAAAGATATGGATGTAGCTACTTACACTGAGGAGTTTCACAAATACACTCTTCGCTGTGGGTACATGGAGGAGGAAAAAGCTAATGTGGCCAGGTATCTAAATGATCTAAGGTTCAATATTCAAGATAAGATAAGTTTATTGACCCCTGAAACCATGGAAAAATGCTTTCAAGTAGCATTAAGAGCTGAAGAGAAGCTGAAGAGGAAAGGTGAGTAGCAAGGTAGAGGAAGAGGTGGCATAAATTTTAGAGGCAAAGGTAGTTTCAGAGGAAGAAGTTCTAACCAGACGCCTAATGGTGAGTTTAGCCAAGGAGAACAAGTTGGGGACTCAAGTAGCAGAGGAGGCTACTGAGGAAGAAGGCCTAATGGAAGAGGTGGGACAAATGGATCAGGTAGAGGATCCAAGTTCTCCAATATGAGATGTTATAACTATAATCAGATAGGGTACCTGGCTTATAAGTGTCTAGAGAAGGCCTCAACTTCTCATTACAACTTCTCATGGTAATGAGAGAAGAACCACATTGACTCAAGAGGATGTAGGGAGTGTGACATCTCCTGAAGTGAATTTGACATCAGAGATGAGAGAAAATCTGATGATCAAGAGGATGCTACTCAAAGAACCAGTGTAGACTGAACTACCACAAAGAAGAGATTTGTTTAGAGTCAACTGCAAGATCCAAGGTAAGGTTTGTAAAGTTATTATTGACTCTGGTTCTACTGACAATATTATATCTTTGGAAGCAGTAGATAAATCAAAATTAGAAAAGATACCCCATAGCTGTCCATATAGGGTCAGTTGGTTAAACAAGGGACAACATATAGTCATCAATGAACAAGCATGGGTAGAATTCAGTATTGGGGGGTATAGAGACAAGATTTTGTGTGACATCCTTCCAATGGATGCTTACCATCTTCTGCTGGGCAGATCGTGGCAGTTTGACAGAAAGGCTCATCATGATGGGGAAAAGAATGCTTACTCATTCCAAAAGGATGGTGTAACTTATAGGATACAATCATTGGTAGAAGGGGATCCACAGCCTGTAGGATCTAGTGTAATGATGGTATGCGAAAAAGAATTCATGGATACACTAAAGGAAGGTGGTGGAGTAGGTTTTGCTTTGATTGTGAAGCCTAAGGGGGAAAAGAAGGAAAATGTGAGAGAAGTAGGGCATAAGGAGGTCAGAGATTTGCTGAGAGTTACAAAGGAGTGATTGTAAAAGATATACTTGATTCCCTACCACCTGTTAGAGACATTAGCCATCAGATAGACCTCATACCCGGAGCAATACTCCCTAATAAGGCAGCATATAAAATGACTCCTCAACAGAATGAAGAGATAGCAAATCAGGTTCAAGAACTCCTAAACAAAGGAATGATAAGAAAGAGCCTTAGCCCATGTGTAGTCCCTACTATTTTAGCCCCAAAGAAGGATGGGAAATGTAGGCTTTGCACTGATTCTAGGGCCATCAATAGGATAACCATCAGGTATAGGTTTCCTATTCCTAGAATAGAATATCTAATGGATTATTTGGGAGGGACCACTTATTTCACCAAGATAGACTTAAAGAGTGGGTATCACCAGATAAGGATAAGAGAGGGGGATGAGTGGAAGATGGCATTTAAAACCAATGAAGGGTTGTAGGAGTGGCTTGTGATGCCTTTTGGTCTTTCAAATGCCCTGAGCACCTTTATGAGGCTGATGAATGAGGTGTTGTAGGAGTTCATAGGGAAATTTGTGGAAGTCTACCTTGATGATATCTTGGTGTTTAGTAAAAGCAAGGAAGAACACTTGAAACATTTGGAGATAGTCTTGAAGAGGCTGCAAGATCAGAAGTTACTGATAAACTTGGAAAAGTGTGACTTCATGAAACAAGAATTGGTGTACCTAGGTTTTGTCATCTCTAAGGGTGATTTAAAAATGGATCCTTCCAAGGTAGATACTATTTTGAATTGGCCTACACCTAGGACAGCAGGAGAGGTCAGAAGTTTTCATGGCTTGGCCACATTTTATAGAAAATTTATTAAGAACTACAGTGATATTTGTGCACCTATGTTGGAGACCATCAAGGGTGGTGGTAAGGTGAAGTTTGTGTGGACAAAAGAGGCAGACCAGAGTTTTGAAACTCTGAAGTAGAAAGTTGCAAAGTATCCTATCCTAGTACTTCCTGATTTCAATAAGGTTTTTACCATTGAATGTGATGCAAGTGGGTTGGCCATAGGAGCAGTGTTGAGCCAAGAAGGTAGACCGGTGGCCTTTTTTAGTGAGAAATTGAATGAAGATAAGAGGAAGTACTCCTCTTATAATTTAGATTTGTATGCCTTGGTATAATCTCTAAAAAAGTGGAGGCATTATTTGCTTCCCAAAGAATTCATTGTGTACACTGACAATCATGCTCTCAGTTTTTTGAATGGACAGGAAAAGCTCAGCCATAGAGACATGAAGTGGGCAGAAAGTCTTCAAGCATGCACCTTCACCATCAGGCATAAGAAAGGGATAACTAATAAGGTTGTGGATGCTCTAAGTAGGAGGGTGTTAATAGTGCAAGAAGTGCAGTTGCAAAGCATGGGTGTTGAAGCACTCAAAGGATTGTATGAAGAGGATCATGATTTCAAGGAAATTTACAGGGTATGCAATGAGTTTGCTAATGCTTTCCATACTAAATTTTTTGATTATACATTGTAGGATGGCCTTTTGTTCAAAGGAAGTCAGCTATGTATTCCTCAATGTTTAATGAGGGATAATATAGTGAAGGAAAAACATAGTGGTGGTTTAGGAGGACATTTTGGACTCAATAAGAGTTTAGATCTGGTAAGAAGATTTTACTTTTGGCCAAAGAAGCAATATGATATTAGAAGGTTTGTTGAGAGTTGTATGGTATGTTAGAGAGCAAAGGGGGTCTCAACCAATGCAGGACTGTACCAACCTTTGCTCATACCAAACAGACCTTGGGAAAGTTTGAGTATGGATTTTGTGATGGGATTGCCCAAGACAAGGACATGTTGTGATAGTGTGTTTGTTGTGGTAGATAGATTCAACAAAATGGCGCACTTTATTCCTTGTAAAACTACCAATGATGCTAGCTATGTTGCAGGTTTGTTCTTTAAAGACATTGTTAGGATTCATGGATTGCCTTTGAGCATTGTGTCTGATAGGGACAACAAACTTGTGGGACATTTTTGGAGAACCTTGTGGAAAAGATTGGGTACAAACTTGTCTTTTAGCTCAGCCTACCAGCCTCAGACTGATGGCCAAACTGAGGTTGTGAATAGGTCATTAGGTAATCTTCTAAGATGTTTGACAAGAGAACATGGCAGTAGTTGGGATGTGGTACTCCCACAAGCAGAGTATGCCTAAAATGATTCTACAAACAGAAGCACAGGTTTAAGTCCTTTTGAAATTGTCTATGGTAGTCATCCTAGGGGAGTTTTTGAATTGAGAGATGTTCAGGGTTTGCACAAGAGGAGTGGACATGCTGATACATTTGCATAGGCTATGAAGGAGATTCATCAACAAGTCAAGGATACTCTACACAAGACTAGTCAGCAAATCAAGGCTAGAGTGGATCAACGAAGGAGAGATGTGCAGTACCAAATCAAAGATCTGGTCATGGTTCACCTTAACAAGAATAGATTGCCCAAGGGAAGCCACAGCAAGTTGATGATGAGGAAAATTGGACCTTGTCAAATTTTAGAAAAATATG
Organism: Cunninghamia lanceolata; assembly: GCA_027924645.1. NCBI lineage: Eukaryota > Viridiplantae > Streptophyta > Pinopsida > Cupressales > Cupressaceae > Cunninghamia > Cunninghamia lanceolata. The sequence continues at coordinate 268,662 of BSBN01002031.1, forward strand.
GTCCTAATGCATACAAAATTGAACTCCCTGATGATATTGCAATTTCACCTATATTCAATGTTGCTGATCTAACATTATATAGGAGTCCTGATACAGGAGAAGGTGCAACAGATTCTGCCCAAGATAATGAAAAGTGGGTACAGCATTTACCACCTAAGGAACCACCAAAACTGGAGTACATCTTGGCTAGCAGGATAGCCAAGAAGGCCAGAAATTAGACCTATTTTGAGCACTTGGTTAAATGGCAAGGACTTCCAGACTCCTAAGCCACATGGATGCTAGAAGAAGACATCAAAAAGTAGGGTGGCGATTTGTAGAAGTTAATCTCTAAGAGGACTTGAGACAACTTTCACCTAGGGAGTATGGTACAGGAGCACCTAACAAATCATGTTTTTGTTTGTAATAAGGTCAAACTGACCAATCTTGTTTCTTTTCAGTTGTTATTGTTCAGTTGTAATCGACTGATTGAGAAACGGTTGGCCTGCCACGGGAGTGAGTTAAAAGCATAGTAGAATGAACATTGGGGTTGGTTCAGTTTTGTGTCCTATTGTGTGTTCATTTCTAGAAGTATGTTTGAATTGTGCTGAAGAACAATAAAGCTTTGTTCTGTCCCCTTTTGTGTTTTCTTGTTCTTAAGATTCAAGGATTTTGTAATTATGCTTAGCAAATTCCCTTTTCCTGTAGTCTATTACAAAATGGTTCACTGAAGGATTCCACCAATATTGTTCCTATCAAGATCGGTGGAATAGCTTCGTTGTACAAGTATTCATTTTTGTTTTCTATTTTGTTTCCTTGTTCGGTGACGCAGAGGACCAAATTGGAGCGTTTTACACAGTCGACGGCCTAGCATCTCCATGTGCTAGGGTTTGGTTGGAGAGTGAATGAATCATAGAAATAGCAGAGGAGTTGAAGTCATTGGTGGAGAAATAGGGGCCATTGGCAAAACATTCCTCTCTCAGAGTGATAAGGATAGTCTGGCTAAGCACAGGAAGACTCTTGGTGTATCAGCTTAATAACACCGCAGTTCACTGAAGAGAGGTTCAAGCCATTGAATGAAAGTCACAGTCTAAAGATTCATATCGGTATGATAAAGTCATCGGTAGATAACTTGGCATTGGACTGATAGTATTGGTCTTACCAATCGAGGCATATCGGGGTGATAAGGGATAAGTGATACCGACGGAGATCCATCGGGAGAAATTAGCTAGCAACAAGAGATCTTAAGGTTTGGCCGATAGCATTCATTTGGCTGATGAGTGATCGAAGTGACTAATGTATCGGAGACACATAAAGGAAGTTTACCAAAGCTTGAAGTCACGCTAAAGAGTGATTGGTCCATCAATGCATCGGTCTAAGTTGTAAGTGTTCACTGATGACAAGGGTCATAGCAAAGAAGATAGTGATCGTATATCAGAATTAACAAAATGATGGTTACTGATAGTGTAGAGTTTCACTGAAGACAAAATTCATCAGCGTATTAGCGAAGCAAATTCTAACGTGGCTGATAGTAATTGTCTTGCTGACAAGTGAAAGTCAAAGGTGACATTGGAATGATTGGTGTATCGGCGAAGTAGAATCTAAAGTAGCCAATAGCACTTTCCTTGTTGATAGGAAAGAAGCATAGAGTCACCCATTAAGAAAAGTTGTGATGTTAGAATGACAAGTTCGAAGATGACTGGTGGTGATTTTCTTGCTGATAGGCAAAGAGTGTTGAACCTCACATCAGAGTGACTAAGACTTCAAAGAGTTAAGTTGTAAAGTGGCCGATGGACAAAGTGTTGCCGAAAATGAAAGGAAGAGATCTGTTCGCCAAGACTAGAAATGGTTCCAAAAGGTTCAAGAGTTCAAAAGTTTAATATTTGATCAATTGTTTGTTCCCACTATGCGCTTCTCATCAGTTTAGTAGAGAAAGTGGGTTGTGGTATGCTAGCAGTAGATTGAGAAGTATCTCTACCTGATCTTCTTGGTGTGGGATGCTCAAAGATTAGAGGTGCAACATGTTCTATAGTGTCTTGAGCAATGAAACCTATGGGTGGAATACAAACCTTCTTAAATAACTTTTCTTTATTCTTTTCTACCTCTTCTAAAGCCCTTTTCTTGCATTTGTTATCCTAAATTTCTTCACTAGTTCCAAATCTTTCACCTTTAGGATCCTTAGGTAGACTTAAAAAAATCCTAGCATAGGCCTTAACTTCCTCATCAGGTACTTCATATGGAAGCTTGGGAATCCATGAAGTCCTGGGCTCAATTCCTACCATATAGTAACAGTATTTGTCCACAAGAAATGTTATGTCATCCTTGTATTTCTTGACCAAATCAGAAGAGATTCTGTCCCTTTTATGCATTTCAGTTTAGAAATTTTTTAAGAAACCCCAAAAGATAGTCTTATAGCTTTTTGAGTCAAAGTTTCTTATGTATTCTTTGATTTGTGCTACCATTAGCCTATCTTGTTGCCATATCTTTCCTTTAAATCCGGTAACTCATTCATGAAGTAGAATGCCAGACAAATGATCAATGAACAATACTTAAAGTTGTACCATGTCTCCTTTGTTCTTCTCACATTCTCTAACAATTTATCCTTCATTACTTCACATATATCAAAATCCTTACCCTCTTTAGCCATTTGATAGGTGGTATATATGGCTGTAGTAGTTGCAGATTGATGTAGAGGCTCTTAGGAATCTAATCAACTCTCAACAAATTGGTTTACAACTCAATACCAAAGGCTCAAGTGAGATATCATTCAAGTGACTTAATCATGATAGGGAAGACATCTACAAGGTCTTTTGGCAACTTGGATAACATGTCCCATCCATCCAATATAGTCTTGCAACACTACAAAACCCACTTCCTTCATAAGACTGTCCTAAACCTTGTAGCCCTCCAAATAGAAACAATCAGCAATAACTTCCTATAGCGGTCTGCAAACTTAGATCTTAGACAATCTTGAGATACTATTTTTGATGCCCCTTCACATATCACAAACTTGGGGTACTTTATTTTGGACGATATAGCCTAACCTATAACTGCTCCCCTTGTAGCCTATGGCCAATTAGGCCTATTTTGTGAAGCAACTGCCCTTCGAAATACTCACAAAACCCTCTGTACACCTTGGACACATTAGACACATGCAAAAATGGGGAATTACACTAGTTTTGTGACTCTACAATCAACTGTAATGGTTTTGGACTATGTTGTTCCTCTTTACACTTGCCTAACACATGGTCTTGCTAGGTCACCTCAAGAAATCTCCATAAAAAATAGACTCCTGCCCAAATTGCCTTTAAAAAACATTAAAACAAACATTAATGAATCCATTCCACTGATCACGGAGGGTTTGATTTAGTGGAATGGTGTAAAATACATAGTTTTCTATCAGAAACCCTAGATGAGGGTTTATCAAACCATTTTCAGAAAGGTGCAAATATTTGTGCTCTACAAATGTTTCAAGAAATCAAACTACATGCATTTGAAAGGTTACTCACAATACTTTCAGTCAATCATGTCATGAAGTCACCACTCATCCGTACAGTCATACTAAGTGGCCTGGAATAGCGACTGAAATAGTAAAATGGTAGAAAATAGAGTTTTTCTTCCTTATTTCTCCTTCCAACTTACTTTTTCTTACATCAATGATCATGTTCAAGGCTTTCTAAGCCCGCATACATCTTGATAGACCTCTTGGAAGACAATTGTAATCAATGGGAAGGTATATAACTACTCTTCAACCATCGCTGCCCTATTTTGTCAGCATTTGTCACTTAATGAGATGGATTTGAGTTGTGTTTACAAGTGTATTGTCCTGTTTGGGATGTTTAGACTGTTCTTCCAAGAGTGATAAGCCTTTGACAAGGCATTCAACCCATGACTACCTCCTATATGCTATAAAAAGGCTACTATCATGAGAAACTTATGGCTGCCCCACCTACACTATTGACATCGACATGGCATCCATTTGCAATGGCCCTTATTACAATGCATGAAAATAGTCTTCAAGACCCTATTAAATCAACAAGACAACATGAAAACAAGACATAGATCCTTATGGTCTCCTTGGTGCTCCTGTACCATACTCCCCGGGGTGGAAGAAGACTCAAGTCCCTTGAGGAACTAAATCAGCAACAGTGGTTCCATTTTTCAAAATGTCATCTTCAATCATCCAAGTGGCATCCTTAGTAGGTAGGCCACTCCATTTGACAAGGTACTGCTTGTAGATCTTCTTCCTAGTCTTCTTCAAAACTTTGGTGTCCAAGATCCATTCCAATTGCAAAGGTTGATTGGGTGTAAGACCCTTAACCCTTTCCTCATCTCCTACTACTGTCACATCTTCCTCTGAATCTCTAGCATTGCCACCTCTGAAAGGAAACAAATTTGAGACATTAAAGATAGGAGATATGGCTAAGCCTTGAGGAAGCTCAATCTCATAGGCATTGGACCCAAACTTGTGTACAATCCAGCAAGGACATATCTTCTTTATGAGGAGTTTGGTTGGCTACCCCTTTGGAAGTCTTTCCTTCTTCAAATGTGCCATGACCAAATCCCTAACCTTGTATTGCACATCTCTTCTTCTCTCATTGGCTTTCTCCTTGTACTTCTCATTGTTCCTTTGAAGAGTTTCTCTTACATTATCATGGATGTCCTTCATGGGCAATGCAAAGTTTTCATCTTGAGTACTCTTCCTTTCCAATCCATGTAGACCTCTCATTTCAAGATTGCCTCTTGGGTGAATCCCATAGACAATCTCAAATGGAATCCTTCCTGTGCTTCTATTGGTGGAGTCCTTATAAGCAAATTCAGCTTGAGGGATGATCATATCCCATGCCTCTCCATGCTGCTTTGTAAGACATCTGAGAAGATTTCCAAGGACTTATTCACTACCTCAGTTTGGCCATCAGTCTAAGGGTGATAGGCTGAAGTGAATGACAACTGAGTGCCCAACTTCTTCCACAAAGTATGCCAAAAGTGGCCCACAAACTTTGGATCCCTGTTAGTCACAATGTTAAGAGGCAAACCATGGATTCTAATAATTTCTTAGAAGAACAAACCAACAATGTGTAAAGCATCATTAGTGCATTTACATGGCAAGAAATGAGCCATCTTACTGAATCTATCCACCACAACAAAAATGCTATCAAAACCTCTTTGAGTCATAGGAAGATCCAAGATAAAATCCATCCTAATACTTTCCCATGGCCTATGAGGAATAGGAAATGGCTGATATAGGCCAACATTAGAGCATGTTCCCTTTCCTCTTTGACAAATACTACAACATTCAACAAATTTTTTGATGTCTGATTGCATTTTAGGCCAAAACTAAAACCTTTTCACTTGATCCAATGTTTTTTCCAGCCCAAAGTGGCCTCCTAGTCCACCACAATGTTTTTCCTTTATGATGTTCTCCCTCATGGAACACCTAGGAACACATAATTGGCTGCCTTTGAACAACAACCCCTGCTGTAACAAAAACTCAGAAAAATTAGAATGGTAAGAGTCTGAAAATTGTTAACAAACTTCATATACCTCCTTGAAATCTTCATCATCCCCACACTTTGCAACTGAATCTCTTGCACCATACACACCCTTCTACTCAATGCATCTGCCACTTTATTGGCCTACCCCTTCTTGTGTTTGATGGGAAAGGTGTATGCTTGGAGTTGTTCAACCCATTTCATATGCTTGTGATTGAGTTTCTCTTGTGAATGCAGAGAACTAAGTGCATGATTATCAGTATAAACAATGAATTCTTTATGCAAGAGATAGTGCCTCCATTTCTTCAAGGCTTGCACCATGCCATACAACTCCAAGTCATAAATACGATACTTTCTCTTAGCACCGTTCAATTTTTCACTAAAGAAAGCAACTGGCCTGCCTTCTTGACTTAAGATAGCCCCTATAGCAAGGTTACTAGCATCACATTCCACCATAAACAACTTGTTCAAGTTGAGAAAACAAGAATGGACTGTTGTGCTACTTTTTGTTTTAGAATTTCAAAAGAACATTGGCTACCTTTGTCCAAGAAAACTTGCATTTATGCCCCCCTTTAATGGTATCCAAAATAGGTGCACAAATATGAGTAAAACCCCTTATAAACTTCCTATAGAATGTTGCCAAACCATGAAAACTTTTTACATCACCTACTGTTTTAGGAGTTGGCCATGACAAGATGGCCTCTACCTTTGTTGGATCCATCTTCAACTTGCCTTGGGAGATGACAAAACCAAGGTAGGTGAGTTCTTCCTTCATGAAGACACTCTTCTCCATGTTGATCATCAATTCTTCATCATGTAACTTCTTCAAAACCTGATCCAAATGTTACAAATGTTCTTCCTTAGTCCTACTAAAAACAAGAATGTCATCAAGGTACACCACAACAAATTTACCAATGAAATCCTTCAACACTTTATTCATGAGATGCATAAAAGTACTTGGGGCATTAGATAGACCAAATGGCATCACCAACCACTCATAAAGACCCTCATTTGTTTTGAATGTTGTCTTTCATTCACCCCCTTTCTTTATCCTAATTTGATGATACGCACTCTTAAGATCAATCTTGGAAAAGTATCTAGCCCCTCCGAAATAGTCCATTAAATCCTCAATCCTTGGCATAGGGAACCTATATCTTATAGTAATCTTGTTAATGGCTCTAGAATCCATACACAACCTCCATTTACCATCTTTCTTAGGGGCTAGGACTGTTGGGAGAGCACATGGGCTAAGACTCTTTCTCATCTTGTAGATTGCTTTGTTTGGCAAAGTAGACCCTAGTATGAAGTCAATTTTATGGATTATGTCCCTAATAGGTGGTAATTAATTGGGCATCTCCTCTACCATGATACCCTTATACTTCTCTAACAATTGCTGCACCTCCTTGGGAACCTCTTCCTCGCTAGGACCATGCAAATAAAGATTGTTTTTAGGCTTCAAAATCAGAGCATACCCTTGGGTTCCTTCCTCCTTAAGGGTATTAAGAAACTCTTTACCACTCACAGTCATGACACTTGACCCAACACTCTTCTCTACATTCTCATCCAGCAATGGATCCATTTTATACTTCCTACCATTCTTGGTTATGATGAAGGAGTTAGATTTACCATCATGTTGGGATTGAACATCATATTGCCATCGATGTCCTAACAGCAAATGACAAGCATCCAATGGGATTATATCACACAAAATCTTGTCCTTGTAATCCCCTAGCTCAAACTCTACCCAAGATTGTTCATCTACCAAAACTTGTTGCCCCTTATTCAACCATGACACTTTATAAGGACTAACATGAGGAAGTCTTTTCAATTTCAACTTGTCTACCATTTCAATAGAAACCAAATTTTTAGTTGAACTTGAATCAACAATTACCTTACAAATCTTACCATAGGCCTTGCATGTTGTCCTGAACAATGTCTTCCTCTGAGGGGGTTCTTGTGTTTGAGGTACCTTCAACATGGTTCTCCTCATCATCAAACCTTCTCCTTCATGGACTAGGGCTACACTTCCAATTGGGTAGTTAACACTTTGGCAATCTTCCTCTTGGATCAATTGGTTCCTTCTCTCTCCAAGAGAGCTTGAGGTTCGTTTCTCAATACATTTGAAGGCTGGATGTCCCACTTGGTTACAATTGTAGCACCTTCTTGTGAAGACATTAGGACCTCTTCCTGGTCCACCAAATCTACCCCTTCCATTGGGTCTCCTTCCCCTAAAGCCTCCTCTAGAACTTGATTCTCCACTTTGTTCTTGGGAACTAGATTCCCCTTGACTTCTTCGGGACTGATTTCTTCCTCCAAAATTGCCCCTACCTCTAAAATTTCTACCACTTCTTCTTCTATTTTGTTGCTCACCTTTCCTCTTCAACTTCTCTTCAGCCTTCAATACCATTTGAAAGTATTTGTCCATGGTTTCAGGGGTTAGCATATTGATTTCATCTTGTATACTAAACTTCAAACCATTTAGATACCTTACCACTTTACCTTTTTCATCCTCCATATATCCACAACGAAGAGAGAACTTGTGAAACTTCTCAGTGTAGGTGGCCACATCCAAATCTCTTTGTTTGAGATTTTGCATCTTCTTATAGATCGACACCTCATAGTCTAATGGAAGGAATTGGGACTTGATCCTCTCCAACATTCTACTCCACGAAGAGATCATTCTCTTCCCACTCTTTACCCTCTCACCTTGGGTGTAATTCCACCATGTGAGGGCAACACCTTTGAGTTTAGTCTTTGCAAACTTCACCCTCTTGTTCTCAAGAACTTTTTAGTATTCAAAGTAGTTATTTAGGGCCTCAATCCACTCCATAACTTCATCAGCATTCATCTTTCCACTAAACATTGGAATCTCCATCCGAGCCTCTGAAGAATCTTTGCTAATTGCCTTGATGGCTTCAAGGAAATGTTTCTGTTCTGCAGGTATCTCTGCCTCTTCTTTATTTTCTTCTTCCTCTTCCTTTCCATCAGAACCTTCATCTATCCTCTTCCCTATCCTCAGTGCCTTCAACTCATCTTGGAGTGCTTCCTTGACTCCACTCTTAATTTTCTCTTCTATCTCCCTGAACTTCTTAACCACCTTAGTGGTCATCCCTTTTGAAGGCATGTTGCTAGCCTCTCCTTCACTCTCCTCTACTGACATATACCAGGTCTTACACACAACCAAAATAGAACCTTTTATGGCTCTGATACCACTATGATGTAGAGGCTCTTGGGAATCTAATCAACTCTCAACAAATTGGTTTACAACTCAATACCAAAGGCTCAAGTGAGATATCATTCAAGTGACTTAATCATGATAGGGAAGACATCTACAAGGTCTTTTGGCAACTTGGATAACATGTCCCATCCATCCAATATAGTCTTGCAACACTACAAAACCCACTTCCTTCATAAGACTGTCCTAAACCTTGTAGCCCTCCAAATAGAAACAATTAGCAATAACTTCCTATAGCGGTCTGCAAACTTAGATTTTAGACAATCTTGAGATACTATTTTTGATGCCCTTTCATATATCACAAACTTGGGGTACTTTGTTTTGGATGATATAGCCTAACCTATAACTGGTCCCCTGTAGCCTATGGCCAATTAGGCTTGTTTTGTGAAGCAACTGCCCTTCCAAATACTCACAGAACCCTCTGTACACCATGGACACATTAGAAACATGCAAAAATGGGGAATTAAACCAGTTTTGTGACTCTACGGTCGACTGTAATGGTTTTGGACTATGTTGCTCCTCTTTACACTTGCATAGCACATGGTCTTGCTAGGTCACCTCAAGAAATCTCCATAAAAAATAGACTCTTGCCCAAAATGACTTCAAAAAAAATTAAAACAAACATTAATTAATCTATTCCATTGATCAAGGAGGGTTTGATTTAGTGGAATGGTGTAAAATACATAGTTTTCTATCAGAAACCCTAGATGAAGGTTTATCAATCCATTTTTAGAAAGGTGAAAACATCCGTGCTCTACAAACGTTTGAAGAACTCAAACTACATGCATTTGAAAGGTTACTCAGTACTTTTAGTCAGTCATGTCATGAAGTCACCACTCATCCGTATAGTCATAGTAGGCGGCCTGGAATAGCCACTGAAACAGTAAAATGGCAGAAAACATAGTTTTTCTTCCTTATTTCTCCTTCCAACTTACTTTTTCTTCTGTCAATGATCATGTTCAAGGATTTTTAAGCCTGTATACATCTTGATAGACCTCTTGGAAGATAGTTTTAATCGATGGGAAGGTATATAACTGTTCTTCAACCATCGTTGCCTTGTTTTGTTAGCATTTGTCACTTAATGACATGGATTTGTGTTGTGTTTACAAGTGTATTGTCCCTATTTGGGATGTTTAGATTGTTCTTCCAAGAGTGATAAGCCTTTGACAAGGCATTCAACCCATGGCTACCTCCTATATGCCATAAAAAGGCTACAATCATGAGAAACTTATGACTACCCCACCTACACTATTGACATCAACATGGCATCCATTTGCAATGGCCCTTATTACAATGCATGAAAATGGTCTTCAAGACCTTATTAAATCAACAAGACAACATGAAAACAAGACATAGATCCTTATGGTCTCCTTGGTGCTCCTGCATCATACTCCTCGGGGTGGTAGAAGACTCAAGTCCCTTGAGGAACTAGATCAACAACAGTGGTTCCAAGTTTCAAAATGTCATCTTTAGTCATCCAAGTGGCATCCTCAGTAGGTAGGCCACTCCATTTGACAAGGTACTGCTTGCAGATATTCTTCCTAATCTTCTTCAAAACTTTGGTGTCCAAGATGCATTCCAATTGCAAAGGTTGATTGGGTGTAAGACCCTTAACCCATTCCTCAACTCCTGCTGCTATCACATCTGCCTTTGAATCTATATTATTACCACCTCTGAAAGGAAACAAATCTGAGACATTAAAGATAGGAGATATGGCCAAGCCTTGAGGAAGCGCAATCTCATAGGCATTGGACCCAAACTTGTGTACAATTTGGCAAGGACCTATCTCCTTCATGAGGAGTTTGGTTGGCTTCCCCTTTGGAAGTCTTTCCTTCTTCAAATGTGCCATGACCAAATCCCCAACCTTGTATTGCACATCTGTTCTTCTCTCATTGGCTTTCTCCTTGTACTTCTCATTGTTCCTTTGAAGTGTTTCTCGTACATTATCAAGGATGTCCTTCATGGGCAATGCAAAGTCTTCACCTTGAGCACTCTTCCTTTCCAATCCATGTAGATCTCTCAATTCAAAAATGCCTCTTGGGTGAATCTCATAGATAATCTCAAATGGAATCCTTCCTATGCTTCTATTGGTGGAGTCATTATAAGCAAATTCAACTTGAGGGATGATCATATCCCATGCCTCTCCATGCTACTTTGTAAGACATCTAAGAAGATTTTCCAAGGACCTATTCACTACCTTAGTTTAGCCATCAGTCTAAGGGCGATAGGCTGAAGTGAATGACAATTGAGTGCCCAACTTCTTCCACAAAGTACGCCAAAAGTGGCCCACAAACTTTGGATCCTGTCAATCACAATGTTAAGAGGCAAACCATGGATTCTAATGATTTCTTTGAAGAACAAACCAGCAATGTGTGAACTATCATTAGTGCATTTACATGGTAAGAAATGAGCCATCTTACTGAATCTATCCACCACAACAAAAATGCTATCAAAACCTCTTTGAGTCCTAGGAAGACCCAAGACAAAATTCATGCTAATACTTTCCCATGGCCGATGAGCAATAGGAAGTGGCTAATATAGGCCAACATTAGATGATGTTCCCTTTGCTCTTTGACAAATACTACAACATTCAACAAATTTTTTTATGTCTGATTGCATTTTAGGCCAAAAATAAAACCTTTTCACCTGATCCAATGTTTTTTCCAGCCCAAAGTGAACTCCTAGTCCACCACAATGTTTTTCCTTTATGATGTTCTCCCTCATGGAACGCCTAGGAACACATAATTGGCTGCCTTTGAACAACAACCCCTGCTGCAACAAAAACTTACAAAAATCAGAATGGTAAGAGTCTAAAAATTGTGAACAAACTTCATATACCTCCTTGAAATCTTCATTATTTTGATACATATGTTTGAGAGCATCAATCCCCACACTTTGCAACTAAATCTCTTGCACCACACACACCCTTCTACTCAATGTATCTGCCACTTTATTGGCCTACCCCTTCTTGTGTTTGATGGAAAAGGTGTATGCTTGGAGTTGTTCAACCCATTTCATATGCTTGTGATTGTATTTCTCCTATGAATTCAGAAAACTAAGTGCATGATTGTCAGTATAAACAATGAATTCCTTAGGCAAGAGATAGTGCCTCCATTTCTTCAAGGTTTGCACCATGGCATACAACTCCAAGTCATAAGTAGAATACTTTCTCTTAGCATCATTCAATTTTTCACTAAAGAAAGCAACTAGCCTTCCTTCTTGACTTAAGACAGCCCCTATAGCAAGGTTACTAGCATCACATTCCACCACAAACAACTTGTTAAAGTCGGGCAAACCAAGAATGGGTTGTCGTGCTACTTTTTGTTTCAAAATTTCTAAAGAATCATTGGCTGCCTTTGTCCAAGAAAACTTGTATTTCTACCCCCCTTTAATGGTATCAAAAATAGGTGCACAAATATGAGTAAAACCCCTTATAAACTTTCTATAGAATGTTGCCAAACCATGAAAATTTTTTACATCACCTATTGTTTTAGGAGTTGGCCATGACAAAATGGCCTCTACCTTTGCTAGATCCATCCTCAAATTGCCTTGGGAGATGACAAAACCAAGGTAGGTGAGTTCTTCCTTCATGAAGACACTCTTCTCCATGTTGATCATCAATTGTTCATCATGTAACTTCTTCAAAACTTGATCCAAATGTTGCAAATGTTCTTCCTTAGTCCTGCTGAAAACAAGAATGTCATCAAGGTACACCACAACAAATTTGCCAATGAAATCCTTCAACACTTCATTCATGAGATGCATAAAAGTACTTGGGGCATTAGATAGACCAAATTGCATCACCAACCACTCATAAAGACCCTCATTTGTTTTGAACGTTGTATTTCATTCACCCCCTTGCTTTATCATAATTTGATGATACGCACTCTTAAAATCAATCTTGGAAAAGTATCTAGCCCCTCCCAAATAGTCCATTAAATCCTCAATCATTGGCATAGGGAACCTATATCTTATAGTAATCTTGTTAATGGCTCTAGAATCCGTACACAACCTCCATTTACCATCTTTCTTAGGGGCTAGGACTATTGGGACAGCACATGGGCTAAGACTCTTTCTCACCAAACCCTTATCCATTAATTCTTGCACTTGCTTGGCAATCTCTTCATTTTGAAAAGATGTCATCTTGTAGGCTGCTTTATTTGGAAAAGTAGACCTTGGTATGAAGTCAATTTGATGGCTTATGTCCCTAATAGGTGGTAATTCATTGGGCATCACCTCTACCATGATACCCTTATAGTTCTCTAACAATTGTTGCACCTCCTTGGGAACCTCTTCCTCACTAGTACCATGCAAATTAGGACTGTTTTTAGGCTTCAAAATTAGAGCATACCTGTGGGTTCCTTCCTCCTTAAGGGTGTTAAGAAACTCTTTACCACTCACAATCATGACACTTGACCCAACACTCTTCTCTACATTCTCATCCGGCAATGGATCCATTCTATACTTCCTACCATTCTTGGTTATGATGAAGAAGTTAGATTTACCATCATGTTGGGATTGAACATCATATTGCCATGGATGTCCTAACAACAAATGACAAGCACCCATGGGGATTATATCACACAAAATCTTGTCCTTGTATTTCCCTATCTCAAACTCTACCCAAGATTGTTCATCTACCAAAACTTGTTGCCCCTTATTCAACCATGACACTTTATAAGGACTAACATGAGGAAGTCTTTTCAATTTCAACTTGTCTACCATTTCAATAGAAACCAAATTTTTAGTTGAACCTGAATCAACAATTACCTTACAAATCTTACCATAGGCCTTGCATGTTGTCCTGAACAATGTCTTCCTCTGAGGGGGTTCTTGTGTTTGAGGCACCTTCAACATGGTTCTCCTCATCATCAAACTTTCTCCTTCATGTACTAGGACTACACTTCCAATTGGGGAGTTAACACTTTAGCAATCTTCCTCTTGGATCAACTGGTTCCTTCTCTCTCCAGGAGAGCTTGAGGCTTGTTTCTCAGGACATTTGAAGGTTGGATGTCCCACTTGGTTGCAATTGTAGCACCTTCTTGTGAAGACATTAGGACCTCTTCCTGGTCCACCAAATCTACCCCTTCCATTGGGTCTCCTTCCTCTAAAGCCTCCTCTAGAACTTGATTCTCCACTTTGTTCTTGGGAACTAGATTCCCCTTGATTTCTTTAGGACTGATTTTTGCCTCCAAAACTGCCCCTACCTCTGAAATTTCTGCCACCTCTTCCTCTATTTTGTTGCTCACCTTTCCTCTTCAACTTCTCTTCAGCCCTGAATGCCATTTGAAAATATTTGTCCATGGTTTCATGGGTTAGCATACTGATTTCATCTTGTATACTAAACTTGAAACCATTTAGATACCTTGCCACTTTACCTTTTTCATCCTCCATATAGCCACAATGAAGAGAGAACTTGTGAAACTCCTCGGTGCAGGTGGCCACATCCAAATCTCTTTGTTTGAGATTTTGTATCTTCTTGTAGATCTACACCTCATACTCTGATGGAAGGAATTGGGACTTGATCCTCTCCAACACTCTGCTCCATGAAGAGATCATGCTCTTCCCACTCTTTACCCTCTCACCTTTGGTTTAATTCCACCATGTGAGAGTAGCACCTTTGATTTTAGTTTTTGTAAACATCACTCTCTTGTTCTCAGGAACTTCTTTGTATTCAAAGTAGTTATTTAGGGCCTTAATCCACTCCATAACGTCATTAGCATTCATCTTGCCACTAAACATTGGAATCTCCATCCGAGCCTCTGAAGAATCTTTACTAATTACCTTGATGGCTTCAAGGAAATGTTTCTATTCTACAGGTATCTCTGCCTCTTCTTGATTTTCTTCTTCTTCTTCCTCTCCATCAAAAGCTTCATCTATCCTCTTCCCTATCCTCAGTGCCTTCAACTCAGCTTGGAGTGCTTCCTTGACTCCACTCTTAATTTTCTCTTCCATCTCCTTGAACTTCTTAACCACCTCAGTGGTCATCCCTTTTTGAGGCATGTTGCTAGCATCTCCTTCACTCTCCTTTTCTGACATATACCAGGTCTTACACACCACCAAAACATAACCTTTTATGGCTCTGATACCACTATGATGTAGAGGCTCTTGGGAATCTAATCAGCTCTCAACAAATTGGTTTACAACTCAATACCAAAGGCTCAAGTGAGATATCATTCAAGTGATTTAATCATGATAGGTAGACATCTACAAGGACTTTGACAGATTGGATAACATGTCCCATCCATCCAATATAGTCTTGCAACACTATAAAACCCACTTCATAAGACTGTCCTAAACCTTGTAGCCCTCCAAATAGAAACAATCAGCAATAACTTCTTATAGCGGTCTGCAAACTTAGATCTTAGACAATCTTGAGATACCATTTTTGATGCCCTTTCACATATCACAAACTTGGGGTACTTTGTTTTGGATGATATAGCCTAACCTATAATTGCTCCCCTTGTAGCCTATGGCCAATTAGGCCTATTTTGTGAAGCAACTACCCTTCCAAATACTCACAAAACCCTCTGCACACCTTGGACACATTAGACACCTTTAAAAATGGGGAATTACACCAGTTTTGTGACTCTACAGTTGACTATAATGGTTTTGGACTATGTTGTTCCTCTTTACACTTGCCTAGCACATGGTCTTGCTAGGTCACCTCAAGAAATCTCCATCAAAAGAAGACTCCTGCCTAAAATGCCTTCAAAAAACATTAAAAAAAACATTAATGAATCCATTCCACTGATCAAGGAGGGTTTGATTTAGTGGAATGGTGTAAAATACATAGTTTTCTTTCAGAAACCCTAGATGAGGGTTTATCAAACTATTTTCAGAAAGGTGCAAATATCTATGCTCCACAAACATTTCAAGAACTCAAACTACATGCATTTGAAAGGTTACTCATAGTACTTTCATTCACTCATGTCATGAAGTCACCACTCATCCGTACAGTTGTACTAGGTGGCCTGGAACAACGACTGAAATAGTAAAATGGTAGAAAACAGAGTATTTATTCCTTATTTCTCCTTCCAACTTACTTTTTCTTACATCAATGTTCATGTTTAAGGCTTTTTAAGCCTACATACATCTTGACAGACCTCTTGGAAGACAGTTTTAATTGATGGGAAGGTATATAACTACTTTTCAACCATCGCTGCCCTGTTTTGTCAGCATTTGTCACTTAATGACATGGATTTGTGTTGTGTTTACACGTGTATTGTCCCTATTTGGGATTTTTAGATTGTTCTTCCAAGAGTGATAAGCCTTTGACAAGACATTCAACCCATGACTACCTCCTATATGCCATAAAAAGGCTACAATCATGAGAAACTTATGACTGCCCCACCTACACTATTGACATCAACATGGCATCCATTTGTAATGGCCGTTATTACAATGCATGAAAATGGTGTTCAAGACCTTATTAAATCAACAAGACAACATGAACAACATGAAAACAAGACATAGATCCTTATGGTCTCCTTGGTGCTCCTGCACCATAGATCCCTCTTTGTTGAAGTAGTACACTTTGTATGCAATTCCCATTGCCACATATCTCACACTGGGATCAATAATGTCATCAATTGTCAAGGCCCTTTTGCCACTTGTTAATTCAATGACTTTTTCATTTTTAATTGATATCAACTATTGTATGGATCTAGTGGAACATAATCTTGTTACAACTCTAATAGATTCTTTAGTTATTCGATGAGGTTCCTCAAGGTATATGAATTCATTATGAATTCTATTGTGGATATACCTAACCTAGTCATGGTCATCACAGAAAACTATAATATCTTTCCAAACATCCAAACATTTTTCTTGAATGTTGGCATATTCAGGTTTGTAGTGTATTTCATCATCTAATAGTTCATGCCTTAGGGGGTTTAAATTTTCCATGATCAATTTCTTCAAGTTTTGCATGAATGTATATCCTAACATCTTCCGTGTATACCAAAAAGGTAGGAACATTGGATAATGCTCCACTACCATCAACTTCCATTACCTTATACGAGTGTTTCTTGAATTTTGGTCAGGGTTCATCGGTAATATTGATCAACTGAGTAAAGGATGCAGCCATCTTAATAGTTTTATGAACTAGGATTTTAACCAGAGGAATTGAAGAATATTTGGTGACAAGGCTTGCTTGGTTGAATTGTTGAGTGCCTTCAGTTCTCCTTTAGCTCTTCGAGTCTTTTGTCTTTGATCAATATGATTAGGCATTGCCTATATATCCACTACACCAAACACTTCTGCTCCACATTAATTTCATCCTTTGTATTAACCTAATTTGCCCTTTTCATATGCAAAACCTTATAAACCTTTAGCAATGCTCTGCAGATCAGTTAATTGCTCCAAAATTTTTGTTAAGTTCTATGATGGATGCTTTCATCATCAAGAAGGGAAGATGAAGAATTTGCATAAGCAATTCCCCTTGAGTTCATATAACCTCTTGGTAGAAGCTCATATTACAGTAAACCTTAAAGTATTGTATAATCTACTGCATTTAAAGATTTTTCTCTAGAATTTTCATCAAATTCCTTTAATTCCTTATCTTATCATTCTCATGCCAGCACTAATCAATATGCTAAGAACTCAACATCTTGCATGTTCAGGGGTTTGAAAATTTTACTGTTGTAACTCCCCCTCACCCATTATTTTACCTTTTAATTACTGGAGGATCCACCTACACTAGGCAGAGGTCTGGAAATATCACATACTTCCTTCTTCTTCCATACTTTATTCATTTCCACCCTTTTCTAAGAAACATCAATTTTCTTTTGGAACATGGGTTTCACATTCTTTCTAGAGTGCCTTGTTTGATTGCACTCATGACAGGTGTACTTTGTTTGATGAGCATTTCCATTTCTTCTTGCCCTTGATCTGCAGTTAGTTTCTTTGTGGCCGAACATATTACAAGTATAACAGTATCCATAAAAGGATTGACCATTATCCTTGTTATACCTTGGCATTTTACTTCTGCACTCATTTACCCTATGTCCCATCTTATTACATGCATAACACCTAATAGAGTTATGGATTATCTTACCTCTACATTCAATAGCTTTATGACCAACTTTATGTTGCAAGTATGTGTAGTCAGTGTTGTCATTGATGTCAACAAGCTTGTGTTGTGGTGTCAAATGTATGAACAAGAGAGTATTACAAGAGTATGAGCAAGTTGGTGTTGAATGGCTACTATCTCTAATGATGAGGAAGTGTTGAAGATGGTGATAATATATTTTTGGTGTTTGGTTTCCAAGTACTTTTGAGAAAATTTGAATAATAGAGGAAACATTGTATTGTAAAGATGTTTGGGCATACAAACTGGTGTCTTGGTTTTGCTCTACATTTCTTTTATATTGAAGATCTATTTATGCAGTTTGGATATGTTGGTTAGAGGTGTTCAGAGGTACTACATTCATATTTTAGCATACTAAATCAATGTAAAGAGAAAGATGTGTTCACCAGTGTGTGAACTGTGATTTGCAGAGGTTTGTAGAGGTGTTTAGGAGAAATATTTTTTCTTCGCATTTCTCCGCAAAGTGGTTTCAGGTCTTACGGTTCTGGAAGTGTGTTTATAAGGTTCATATATTTCTCTAGTTGAAGTTGTTCATGGTCTAGTGCTCTGAAAGTTGATTTCTCAAATTGTAGTGCATGACTAAGATATTTGAATATACTGGGTAAGAACGATAAGTTTGTTTGGCAGGTGAAAGTTGTTGCAGAGTAATTTGTTGGATTTTAGGGTGTTTGTGGAATATTCTAGATTGTGTTCAAGCATGGTTTGTGGTCCACGAGTCAAATTTAGTTTTGAGGATGAGTGCACATAATTGTTTATAGTGTTAACACAAGTTTGCTTGACCTTGGGTGTTTACACTAATTGCGGAGTTGCTTTGATGATTATGGAGGCATGGTATAATGTGTATGAATGGATTTAGGTCCAATCTAATGTGTGGTATGGTCTGTCTTCATTCCTTTCCACTGCAAGAATTTTTTGGTGTTGACCTCGTTTGAATTTGCAAAATTAAGGTGCTTTTCTGACCTTAGAGAATGTTTTCAAGGTTGAAGACAGTATAAATAAGTGTTAAGGGATCATGAAAGAGTGTGTGCACAATGTAAGTGATATGAATGATAGTGTGGTAGAATGTGTGGTGCAATACAAGCTTTCATGTGTTAGATTACTGAATACAATAAGTAGAAGGTGTCTAGAATTCTTTAGTATGACTGCAAAGGTGTTGGTGACATTGAGGTGGACTTTTCTATTGCATTGAGATAGTTTTCTCCTTGTAACAATCTTCTCTATCCTCTTCTCTATTCTAGCAGTGAGCCTTTCTTTCTTTTGGATAGTGAGCCCTTTTGGTAATGAGACTATTATTTTTTAGTGTTGTTACTACTTTATATTGTGAGCTAATCCTCACTGTGGTTTTTCCCTTCTTGGGTTTTCCACGTAAATCTAGTGTTCTCTTGTGTTTGATGTTGATTTGATTTAGTTTCTGTTACTTTCTTTCATGCTTAATCATCATAATAGTTTAAGGAATTAATTGAATTAATGTGGATCTGAATGTGTGTGAGGGTTCTAAAGTTTTAAGGTACAACTGATTCACCCCCCTCTTAGTTGTCTTGTGCATTCAACAATTGGTATTAGAGAAAGGTTCCTTGGAAGAAATCCTAACAACTTGAGGTAGATTTGGAATGACACAAGAAGGATGTTCCCCTGTTTGATGGATCAGACTATGCATTCTAGAAGATAAGAATGGAAGGTTATATGATTTCTCTTGGATATGAGATTTGGAAGTCTGTTGAGACTGAATACACAATACTAGAAAATGGTCTAAGTATTGCAAATGAGATCAAGGCCGATGAAACCAATGGTAAAGAAAGGTATGCTCTTTTAAGTGGTCTTAAACTAATTCTAAATTGATGAAAGTTATGAATCTAAAAACTGCTAATGAAATTTGGAAAAAAGTTAAAAACTATTAATGAAGGAGATGATAAGGTCAAGCAAGCTAAAATGCAAAATCTAAATATGATGTTTAAGACCATGTCGATGTCTAAAGATGAAAATATCACAAGTTACTTGCAGAAGGTGGATGAAGTTGTCAATAGCGTCAAAGGTCTTGGTGGAGAACTGGAAGAAAAGGAAGTGGTATTGAAGGTACTTAGAACTCTTCCCAAAGCTTACAGTCATAAAGCTTCTTCTATTGAAGAATTACAAGATTTGGATAAATTTACTAGAGATCAGTTACATGGTACTTTTAACTACTTTTGAAATGAGATAATTTGGTACAAGTAGTGCAAAAGTGGAAACTACATTTAAGATTGGTAAATTAGAGAAGATTGTGAAATCAGATTAGGAGGATTCTGATGATATGGAAGCTAACTTTGTGAAAAGGATGGACAAGGGTATTGGTAAGTACAATGGTAAGTTGCCTTTCAAGTGTTTCAGTTGTGGTAAGATAGGTCATTATGCCTCAAGATGTCCATAAAGAATTTTGAGAAGAAAAAATAGGGAGAGAAAAAGAAAGGTATTTAAGAAAAAATATTATGTTAGAGAAGATGCAGGCATATATGATGATGAATCTGATTATGATAATGATGAGGATAGTGAATGTTTGTTCATATCTTTAAAAGATGATACTGTTTCTACTAGCTTTGAGGAATGTGTGAAGGAAAAGGCTCTGGAAATAAGTATTAATGCTGAAGGCACTCTGATATCTACTTTTCATACCAGATAGGAAAAGAACCACTGGGTCATTGACAATAGATGCTCAAATCATATGACCAGTGATAAGAGTAAGTTTGTTAAACTTGAAAAATATGATGGAGGACTAGTTAGATTTGGTGATGATACATCTGCTAAGATATGTGGAAAATGTTCAATCATTTTTGATGGCAAGCATAATATTGATGATGTTCTTTATGTTAAGGGTTTAAAACATAACCTCTTGAGTGTTGGACAAATGTGTAGCAAAGGATACAATCTTGTTTTTTAGGATGTTGATTGTGAGATCAAAAAAGATTCTAAAACTGCGATAGCTACTAGAAAGAGGATAGATGGAAATGTTTATCAGCTCAAAGGTGGTGATGGTTATTGTTTAATGACTTAGATTAGTGAGATTTGGCTATGACATAGAAGATTATGTCACATCAATTTTAATAGCCTAATGAGAATAAGTTCAATCCAAGCTGTGAGAGATCTTCCAAAGATTACAAAGCCTAACAATGCTATCTATAAGGAATGTCAAGTTGTAAAGCAAGCAAGACGAAGTTTCAAAGTCAACAATCAATCTTCTATCAGACTATTGGAACTGGTGCATACAAATCTTTGTGGTCCTACCAAGGTAAGGAGCTTCCAAGGTGATAGGTATTTCATGCTACTGATTGATGATTATTCTACAATGACATGGGTCACTTTTCTCAAAGAAAAATCAGAAGCCCTAGATAAGTTCAAAGCATTCAAAGCAATGGTTGAGAATGAACTAGATATGAGGATCAAATGTTTGAGGTCTAATAGAGGTGGAGAGTTCACCTCCAATGAGTTTAACATGTGTGAGAATCATGGAATAAAGAGGCATTTATCTGCCCCTAGGACTTCTTAGTAGAATGGAGTGGTTGAAAGAAAGAATAGGATTGTTCAAGAAGCTGCAAGGACTATGATAAAAGAAGCAAACCTACCAGAAGTCTACTGGAGACAAGAAATTCATACTACTATTTATATACTGAATAGAGTGCAAGCAAGAGAAAATAGTGCAAAGACTCCGTATGAGCTATGGTATGGTAGGATTCCTACTACAAAATACTTTAGAGTGTTTGGAAGCAAATGTTACATCAGAAGGGAAATTAGGAAAGTTTGATGCAAGGTCTGATGAAGGTATCTTCCTTGGGTATTCTACTAAAAGAAAAGCTTACCAGTGCTACAACAAGAGGCTAAGAAGGATTGTTGAGAGTGCACATCTCAAAGTTGATGAAGATCTACAAAAGAATTCAAAGGTAAATGGATATGAATTAGATGAATCTTCTTCCAGAGAAGATGAAAATGCTAAGGAAAAAGAAGTGCAAATTAAAGAGGAAGAAGCTCCAGAAAAGACTCCAAAAACCCCCAAGTATGTGTAGAAGCATCATTTTGAAGACCAGATCATTGGTGATAAGAACAAAGGTGTGCTGACAAGGAGGAAAGTTGTTGAAGAAAAGGTAAATCTATGTTTCCTTTCTAAAGTTGAACCTAAAATTGTGATTGAAGCATGCAAGGATGAGTATTGGATCAATGCTATGGACTTGAACTAATATAGATTGAAAAGAATCAGACTTGGGCACTTGTCCCCAGACCAGCAAACAAAAATGTGATTGGAACTAAGTGGGTATTCTTAAACAAACTGAATGAGAATGGAGAAGTGGTAAGAAACAAGGCAAGGTTTGTGTGTAAAGGCTACTCACAAGTAGAAGGAATAGACTATGAGGAAACATATGCTCTAGTGGCAAGAATGGAGACCATTAGGATGTTTTTGGTTTTTGCAGCACATAAGGATTTCAAAGTATATCAAATGGATGTGAAGTCTGCCTTCTTGAATGGTGATTTTAGTTATTAGATAAACCGGATATGGTTTGTAGATTGAAGAAGACACTATATGGATTGAAGCAAGCCTCCAAAGCTTGGTATGTAAGGCTAGATAGGTACTTATTACAACAAGGATTCAATAAAGGTTCTGTAGATATAAATTTGTACATCAAATTAGGGAAAGATAAAATTCTGATTGTGGAAGTGTATATAGATGATATAATCTTTGGAGGAAATGAATGCATGTGTAAGAGTTTTGAAAATGAAATGTAGAGAGAATTTGAAACATCAATGTGTGGTGAAATGAACTTCTTCCTTGGACTATAGATCAATTAGATAGATAAAGGTATTTTCATTTCACAACTGAAGTATGTCAAGGAGATGCTAAAGAAGTTTGGAATGGAAGATTCTAAATCAATATGTACCCCTATGGTTATTGGTTGCAAGTTGAGCAAGAATGATGAATTTCCTAAGGTTGATCAGAGTTGGTACAGATCAATGATTGGAGGATTGCTATACTTAACTACTACTAGACTAGATATTATGCATGCAGTTTATCTTCTGGCTAGATTTCAAGAAGATCCTAGAGAGTCACATGTTGCAATAGTGATGCAGTCAAGGTAGGAGGGTCCAATGAAGGACTGTCCAACCTTGTAGCCTTAAACAACTAATAGCATGATCATAACAAGATGTAACAACAACATATAGATAACAATAGAATGAATGGAAATGCTTATGAACACACAACACAATATTTATCCGGGGAAAACACTAAAAGGGAAAAAACCAGCCTTCAAGATCATTTCTCATTATATTAGAGTCTCAAAACTAATTACATATGCCTCTAGGGCTCTTCAGGTGCTAGGATGCAATGCAGGATTACAAAAGATTCAAACAATAACATTCTTTCATGTCTTCTTTCTGCTACTTTTTAATCCTCTACTTTGTATCTTCTTTATCTCTTTGCTCTGTAATCTGCTATGCTATGCTATCTTCCAAGATCAAACAATTCCTCTTTTTTCATGCAATCTTCCACACACTCATTCACTTCTTAGAAATAATCTTCCATCCCTCATTTATATCCTTTGCAAGCCTTCAAAACATTATCATGTCAGCCAAATTGTAATGGCTAGTATGAAACTTGTAGACACAGATAAGTTAGACCTAAACATATGGTATTGCTCTGTAGGTGGATGGAACTTTGTGTGAATCTCCATGAAGGTCAGCTAGGTCCTAAATTACCTTGAGTGAAGTTCCATTAGGCTCTGTAAGTCACAGAACCTCTCTGCAAACCAATTAGACTCCACTGAACACTGACTACTCTGCTATGTGAAAACAAGTAATCTTCTGATAGCAATATCGCTCTAAAAATGAACCCAAATGATTTAAATTTTGATTATGATGTAGATGACATGTTATAGAAACTAAATCCAGCTCGGAAAGCTCTAATTTGATAATGCGGTAATCTCCAATGTCGCTCTCCCTGGCACTCTACAACTCAACATTAACTATCCCAATTGATTTGAATGCTTCCAAATGCTCCTGCATCAGACTCTTGGGGTTAATTAAAAATTGAACCTCTTCACTTTGGTCTGTATTATGTTAAAATCAATGTGATCCCTTAGGATAAGTTTGGTGGTCTACTTGCAAGTCTTGCACTGCCTCAATGATCAGCGGTCTAAGCAAGTCTTCTCCACAAGCTGCCTCAAGTTCTTCATGTTGTGGTCTAGGTTCGGTGGTCTACTTGTAAGCCTTGCACTACCTCAATGATCAGCAGTCTGAGCAAGTCTTCTTCACAAGCTGCCTCAAGTTCTTTATCTTGCCATGGTCTAGGATCAGCGGTTTGGCTACAATGTTGCAACCAGCTCATAGTTTAGCATTCTGTTGGCAAACACTTGTCAATGTCTACTTCAATCAATTGAGAGTTGATCAATATGCACACGCATCCTCCAGAACAACCATATGACTTCATTGATTCAGTCAATTGATTCTTGAATTCTTTTTGCAACACTATATAATCTTAGGTTCCTGGTACAATTCCTTTTGCACTCATCAAAATATTATAGTTTCCTCTTTGTATACAATTTCCTTATACTTTTCTCTATCCCTTCATCCATATTTTCCTTACTCCGGTATAGAAACTTTCTCTTCCAGTAGAGTTCCTTGTCATTCCCTCTTTCTCTGCAACATGAATTTCCTTTCCCTACTATGCTTCACACTTGTTCACACAAACTTTATCTTGTACTAGTTTCTTAGATGATTCTCATTAAGATCAATGTCTCACCCTCTTCCGGTTTCTCTATCAAACTTAGTGATTCAATAGGTTCTTCTACCTCTGCATAAACTGTCTCTACATTATTTATTGTTTCCTCATCATTAGCCTCTCTGGTAATAGGTTCTTGGTGACATTCACTGCTTGATTTTTTTTGCCCCCAAAATTGAAAACAGGTTCCCCTTCTAGCAAATCCTCTTTCATTCCTCCAGTATCCTTCATTATGATAAGAATTATGACTCGTATCATTTCTCCCTCTATGGTATGAATTATTGTCCTTGTTTTTCTCTCTGTATCTTGTTCCGTATCCTCTTTTCTCTCCATCACATGAATACTTCAATCTATACAGGCTTTTGAACATACCAGTAATATGTTTCCATTTTGACCCATCAATCCATCCATATATCCATGTGCATATAGTCTGTCCTAGGCTTTCTCCTCCGCATTCTATTCCAACACATCTTTTTAGAATGATTCCTTAATCCATAAAACTTACAAGGGTATAGATGCCAACACAATTCCTTTTCATGTCCATATCTATTACAATAAGAACAATGCATACCTTTTCTTCCTTGAGTTAATTTATTTGAACTTGTAACAACATCCTTACCTCTGTCATGTCCAAGGCCTTCATTTCTTGATCTCATTACCAGCTCAATAGGCTCTGTAATTCCTTGCTGACACTTTCCTAATCCTTTTCTTTCATATCCCATTCTTTGCATGATTTGAAACCAGTTCCATCACCAACAACTATAGGTTCAGTTACATTGTCATTTTCAACATTACCTTCTAAACAAGCTTCTGCAATATCATGCAAATCATTAGTATCACAAGAAACATCACAAAGTTTAGGCTTAGATCTCAGACTTTCATTCTCTTCCCTACATACTACAATTGATTTCTGTAACTGATTAACCTGTTCCCTCAATCTAGATATTTAACTCTTTTGTAGACTATTTTCCCTTTTCAACTCTTTTAAAATTTCCTCCAGATCTCTATTCCTCTTTTCTACCTTCCCAAACAACTTGAATCCTTCTTCTAATTCTTCAAATCTCTTTTTCACATATTCAAACAACTTTAACTCTTCTTCTAATTCTTCATTCCTTCTCTTTACAGTTTATAATTCTTCTTCAAGAGCATCTTATCTATCTTCTCCTAATTCTCTTACCCTCTCCATCAACTTTGAATTACATCTTTTAATTTTGCACAATTCTTCTTCTAGAATATCCTTCTTGTACATTAAGTCTTCATTTTCTTTCTTCACCCTTTTTCCAATCTTCCCCATTGAAACAAATTAGATAAACTATTTAAAATGAAAAGCTTACCCAAATCTTCTTGCCTTGATTTTCTTCTACGATGATTCTTGTTACATTCTAGGGTTTTGCACTTTCTTCCAACACTTTCTATCCTTCCAACTGATTCACAACCTTCTCAGTAGATTTACAACCATCCCAACAGATTCACAACCATCTCTGATACTATTTGATGTAATCAAGGTACGAGGGTGCAATGAAGGACTGTCCAACCTTACTATTGCAAGTATGAGGTTAACCAGTGTTGTCATTGATGTCAACATACTCATATTGCATTGGTAAGAAGGATTGGATGAGCTGTGTGCTGAGGATATTGAGAAAATTAGTCTCAATCAGGAACAGTGAAGAACAGTGATAAGAAGAAGGCAAATGTACTCAATTGGATGAGGATCAGAGGATGTGGATTAAAGGGTTTGTAGATATGAGTCTTGAGATGATCTAGTTAAGATTTCAGAGGTCCGCATGAAGATATGAAAAAGTTGTGATCGGTCAAGTAGAACCAGTTTTGGGAGCTGTTCCGAAGTGACAGAGTGTTACAAAAAGGTCTGGTGAGATCCGGAGGTGCATTGTCAGACTCTACGGATTGGAAGGAGTGTTTTGGATATCCTTGTGATATGTCATCTTGGTTTGTACATAGTTTGGAGGTCTAGAAGAACCTATTTTTAGTTTGACAGTCATGACAGACTATGTTCTTGAAGTTCTGGATGAAGAGGAGAAGAGATTCCAGTAAGTAGAGGAAGTACATATGTACCTGGTCACTCAAGAAAGCTTGTGAGGGTTCTTGGATCATGTTGAGGTTGTTTTGTCAGTCCGCATTAGTATTAGAGCCTGGAGTTGAAGATATTCTTCCGGATGAAGATGTTCTTGTTCAGATTGGCCGACCAGATGAGTTATTCATCTTGTGAATGTTCTTATGGATGTTTGCCGACTTGCGAATGTTCTTGTGGATGATTTCTAACTTAGATGATTGTTCCTAAGTTGATGCCTTGTATAAATAAAGGTTTGTGAGTTCATTTCAAAGTGTGTGTGGAGTAGATGAGTGTGGCATAGTGAAAGAGCGAAGGGCAGAGCAAAAGTATCTCAGGCTTAAATGGAACTGATCCAGACATGGTAAAGATGTCAATCTCTAGTTCAAGTTTGTGATTCTTATCACTTTGTAGACAGTGTGTCTCTTGTAGGCAGTGTGCCTCTTTGTGAGCAGTGTGCTCGGGCAGTGAGCCCTAATTAGCATGTGCCATTCATTTTTCTTATTCTTCTAACAGAGAATAATCCTTGGGTTAATCACCCCGTGGTTTTTCCCTTAAATGGGTTTTCCACGTCAAAATGTTGGTGTCCAATGTGTTGATGTTTATCTGCTCCTGTGTTGTGCATTATGCTTTCATGAATGATTAACTGATATGCTATTAACTAACAAAGAAGAATCAAGTGTTTGAAGTAGAAGAAAGTTTTTGTATAACTGATTCACCCCCCCTCTCAGTTGTGTGCCCTAGATCTAACAATTGGTATCAGAGCTAAGTTCCTCTGAAAGGAGCTTAACTGCTTGAGGAGATCCAGGATGTCATCATACAAGAAGGACAATCCAAAGTTTGATGGAACCAACTTCTCTCTCTAGAAAGGCTGCATGAAATGTCACTTGGAGTGTATGGGAAAAGCATACTTGTCCATGGTCACAAAAGCATATGTTCCTCCACAGGGTGGTCCGACAACACTAAATGAAATCACAGATGCTGAAAACAATCTGTGGACCAAAGAGGCTCTTCTAAGCACATTAACTGACTCATAACTCTCAAATGTTATTGACCTACCAACTGCATATGAGATCTAGGTTAAATTGGAACTTCTGCATGAAGGAGATGAGTTTGTTAAGAGTGCAAGGTTGCAAAGTCTTAAAGGGAAATTTGAAAGATTGAAGATGAGAGATGATGAAAATATCACTACCTTTATGCCAAGAGTAAATGAGCTGGTGTGTGGAATCAGGAATGCTGGTGGAGTTCTGGATGAAAATGAGATTGTTTGCAAAATTCTTAGATCCCTTCCTGCTGCCTACAAGATCAAGGTTGCTGCCATTGATGAATTCAGAGCCCATGCAACTATCACAAGAGAGTAATTGGCTTGCAAATTGGTTGCATTTGAAATGACCGAGTTTGGAGATGATCCTCCCAAGACTGAATCTGCATTCAAAGCCAGTGCCTATGTGAAAGGCAAACAAAGATTTGATCTGGGAGAAAACTCTTCAAGGAAACTGTCATGGTATGATCAAGCTAGGAAAGACATGGAAGAGGAAGAAGCAGAAACAGCTCATCTTGAAGCCCTCATTGCAAAGAGATTGCCAAGAGGATCCGGCAAGTATGAAGGAAAGTTACCTTTTAAGTCTTCAACTACAATAAGATTGGTCATTTTGCTTCAAGATGTCTGAAAAGATCTGCAAGGTCAAACTCTAACAGACAAAGGTTCCAAAAGAACTGTTATTATGTTCATGAAGAAGCTGATAATGAAGGAGTAACAGATGATGAATCAAAGATAGGAGACAAATCCAGAAATGAATGGGTGTTTATTGCCATCAAGGAAGAAGAACCAAATCCTCTAAATCTTTCAATCATAAGGTTGTAGAAAGAGCTTTGGCTGCCCAAGTTGAAGAAAAGGATGATTGGGTTATTGACAGTGGATGCTCTCACCACATGACAGGTGACAAGAACAAGTTCTTAGATTTGGAAAGGTATGAAGGAGGAATGGTAAAGTTTGGTGACAATTCTACAGGTAGAATCAGAGGTAGGGGAACTATTTCTTTTGATGGAAAGAACAAAATTGGTAATGTACTATATGTTGAAGGATTGAAGCACAATCTTCTCAGTGTTGGACAGTCAGTAGACAAAGGTTATGATCTCCGGTTCAAAAATGGAAGATGCAAGATCTTTGAAAGCTCCGGAACTGAGATTGCATCTGGTACTCAAACAAAAGGTAATATCTTCCATCTAGTTGGTTCAGATAAAAGTTGTCTATTTGTTCAAATTGATCAGAGTTGGTTATGGCATAGAAGGATGTGTCATGTAAATTTTGATAACATCATTAAGATAAGCAATATTCAGGCTGTAAGAGATCTTCCAAAATTGGTGAAACCTACAAATAGTTTGTACAAAGAATGTTAGCTAGGTAAATAGAGTAGAGTCTCCTTCAAAAGGAAAGATCGGTCCTCTACCGGATTATTGGAATTAGTTCATACTGATCTATGTGGTCCGACAAGAATCAAGAGTATGCAAGGTGATAGATATTTCATGTTACTGATTGATGTTCATTCCCAGATGATGTGGGTTACCTTTCTGAAAGAGAAATCAGAAGCCTTTGAGAAGTTCAAAATCTTCAGGGCTATGGTAGAGAATCAAACCGGATTGAAATTGAAGTGTCTAAGGTCTGATAGAGGTGGTGAATTCACATCCGGTGAATTCATAGACTTTTGTGAGAAGCATGGCATAAAGAGACAGTTGTCTGCTCCTAGGACTCCACAGTAGAATGGAGTAGTTGAGAGAAAGAATCAGACCATCCAGGAAGCTTCTAGGACAATGATGATGGAAGCAAATGTTCCTCAGATGTTTTGGAGAGAAGTTATCAACACTGCAGTCTACACTCTCAACCGAGTTCAAATCAGAAGCAATACAGGTAAGACTCCTTATGAACTTTGGTTTGGTATAACTCCTACTGTGAGATATTTTAGAGTATTTTGTAGCAAGTGTTACATCAAAAGAGATGAAGATCTAGGAAAGTTTGATGCTAGAAGTGATGAAGGAATTTTCTTGGGTTACTCCACTCAAAGCAAAGCATACCGGTGTTACAATAAGAGACTGAAAAAGATGGTAGAAAGTACCAATGTGAAGGTTGATGAAGGAATTAAGAAGCCCTCAAGGTTTTATGAATATGATGAAGATGATCAGGATGGTGTTCTGGTTCAAGGAACTTAATCCCTTCCTGAAAGTTAGATTTAGACTAATCCGGTAAATCAGGAAGAAGAGGTTTGTCTGAATGAACCTGATCAAGAAACAACAATGCAAGAGACTCCCAAAGTTCCAAGGTATGTAACTCTAAATCACTCTGAAGATCAGATCATAGGTGACAAAAGCAAAGGGGTACAAACAAGGAGGAGAATTGCTTAAAATTCAAATGAATACTGTTTGATTTCAAAGATTGAACCTAAGACAATAAATGAAGCTTGCAATGATGAAAACTGGACCAAAGCAATGGAGGAAGAGTTGGTGCAAATTGAGAAAAATCACAATTGGGATCTTGTTCCCAGACCTAGAAACAAGAATGTGATTGGAACCAAATGGGTCTTTCGAAACAAACTAAATGAGGTTCTTAAGTAATCAGAAACAAAGCTAGATTGGTCTGCAAAGGCTACTCTCAAATAGAAGGAATTCATTTTGAAGAAACCTTTGCTCCGGTAGCAATAATTGAAGTAGTCAGATTATTTCTTGCATATGCTACCTTCAAAGACTTCAAGGTATATCAGATGGATGTCAAGTCTGCCTTCCAAAATGGTGATTTGGAAGAAGAAGTATACATTGAACAACTGGATGGATTTCAATTGTCTGATCATGATGATATGGTCTACAAGTTGAAGAAAGCACTGTATGGATTGAAGCAAGCCCCAAGAGCATGGTATGAAACGTTGGATAAGCATCTTGTGCAGATTGGTTTCAACAAAGGTACTGCTGACAGTAATTTATATTTACAAATAGATAATGAAAACATCCTGATTGTTGAAGTATTTGTTGATGATATCATTTTTGGAGGAAGAGATAGTTTGTGTAAAACCTTTGCAAATCAAATGAAAATTGAGTTTGAAATGTCAATTCTTGGTGAAATGAATTTCTTCTTGGGTCTGCAAATTATTGAGACAAAGAAAGGTATCTTTATCTCTTAGACCAAATATGTGAAAGAATTGTTGAGGAAATTTGGAATGGAAGATTCAAAGCCAATGAACACTCCTATGGCAACCGGATGTAAGTTGAGCAAAGATGATGACTCTCCTAAGACAGATCAGACCAAGTATAGATCAATGATTGGAGGATTATTGTATCTCACTCAGACTAGACCAGATATAATGCAAGTTGTTGGTCTTGCGGCAAGATTTCAGGCTAACCCTAGAGAATCTCATGTTATGGCAATCAAGAGGATTTTTAGATATCTAAAGGGGACAGTTGAGTATGGCCTATGGTATCCTAGATATTAGAATTTCTCTCTTCATGCATATACAGATGCAGATTGGGTAGGAGATGTGGATGACCAGAAGAGCACCAGTGGTGGAGCATTCTTCTTGGGAAAGAGATTGGTTTCTTGGCTAAGCAAGAAACAAGAGGCAATATCTCTGTCTACAACTGAAGCAGAATATATAGCAGCAGGAGGCAATTGCACTCAAATCTTATGGATGAAGCAGATGTTAAGAGACATGAAAGTAGAATATGAGGAGCCTATCACAATTTTCTATGATAATTCAAGTGCAATAAATATTTCCAAGAATCCGGTATTGCATTCTAAGACCAAGCATATCTCTATCAAATTTCACTTTTTGAGAGAACAAGTGAACAAGGGTGAAGTCAGATTGGAGTATGTGCCCTCCAAGGATCAGCTTGCAGATATTTTTACTAAACCTCTTCCCAAAGACTCTTTTGAGTATCTCAGGGAGAAGTTAGGGGTCATGGCCCCTCTGGTGATGAACTAGGATGCACTGATGTGCATCAGTTTGGTGGATATCATAGTCATATCTTGTGATCCAGATTGATGATGGGGAGCTGCTACTAAGGGGGAGCAGCTGGTATGATTCTGATGTGTCACAAGTGCAAGTATAGCCCTTTGCCATTGATGTCAAAGGGGGAGAGAAGACATGTGAAAAATAGGTGGTTGATGATCAAAGGGGGAGCAATAAAGGAAGAGAAGACATGTGAAGAGTTGTTGCTGATAAGGGGAGTAGTGACAAAAAAGAGAAGTTCTTGTCTTGATGGTTTTTCACATCATATGTTGCCATCAATGACAAAGGGGTAGATTGTTGCAAGTATGAGGTTAATCTGTGTTGTCATTGATGTCAACATACTCATATTGCATTGGTAAGAAGGATTGGATGAGCTATGTGCTGAGGATATTGAGAAAATTAGTCTCAATCAGGAATAGTGAAGAACAGTGATAAGAAGAAGGCAAATGTACAATAGGATGAGGATCAGAGGATGCAGATTAAAGGGTTTGTAGATATGAGTCTTGAGATGATCTAGTTAAGATTTTAGAGGTTCGCATTAAGATATGAAAAAGTTATGATCGGTCAAGTAGAACCGGTTCCGGGAGCTGTTCCAGAGTGACAGAGTGTTACAAAAAGGTCTGGTGAGATTCAGAGGTGCATTGTCAGACTCTGCGGATTGGAAGGAGTGTTTTGGATATCCTTGTGATGTGTCATCTTGGTTTGTACATAGTTTGGAGGTCTAGAAGAAACTATTTTCAGTTTGACAGTCGCGATAGACTGTGTTCTTGAAGTTCTGGATGAAGAGGAGAAGAGATTCCAGTAAGTAGAGGAACTGCGGATGTACCTGGTCACTCAGGAAAGCTTGTGAAGGTTCTTGGATCATGTTGAGGTTGTTTTTTCTATCCGCATTAGTATTAGAGCTCGGAGTTGAAGATATTCTTCCAGATGAAGATGTTCTTGTTCAGATTGGCTGACCGGATGAGTTATTCATCTTGTGAATGTTCTTATGGATGTTTGCCGACTTGCGAATGTTCTTGTGGATGATTGCCGACTTAGATGATTGTTCCTAAGTCAATGCCTTGTATAAATAAAGGTTTGTGAGTTCATTTTGAAGTGTGTGTGGAGCAGATGAGTGTGGTATAGCGAAAGAGTGAAGGGCAGAGCAAAAGTTTCTTGGGATTAAATGGAACTGATCCATACATGGTAAAGATGTCAATCTCCAGTTCAAGTTTGTGATTCTTATCACTTTGTAGATAGTGTGTCTCTTGTAGGTAGTGTGCCTCTTTGTGAGTAGTGTGCTCAGGCAGTAAGCCCTAATTGGCATGTGCCATTCATTTTTCTTATTCTTCTAATAGAGAATAATCCTTGGGTTAATCACCCCGTGGTTTTTCCCTTAATCGGGTTTTCCACATCAAAATCTTGGTGTCTAGTGTGTTGATGTTTATCTGCTTCTGTGTTTGTGCACTATGCTTTCATGAATGGTTAACCGATATGCTATTAACTAACAAAGAAGAATCAAGTGTTTGAAGTAGAAGCAAGTTTTTGTACAACTGATTCACCCCCCCTCTCAATTGTGTGCCCTAGATCTAACACTTACAACCTTAAACAACTAACAACATGATCATAACAAGATGTAATAGCAACATACACATAACAATAGAATGAATTGAAATGCTTATGAACACACAACACAAGATTTGTCCTGGGAAAACCCTAAAAGGGAAAAACCCAGCCTTCAAGATCACTTCTCATTATATTAGAGTCTCAAAATTGATTACGTATGCCTCTAGGGCTCTTCAGATGCTAGGCTGTAGCTCAGGCTTACAAAAGATTCATATAATAACATTCTTTCATGTCTTCTTTCTTCTACTTTTCAATCCTCTGATCTATATATTCTTCGACTCACTACTTTATCTTCTACTTTGCTCTGCTATCTTCCAAGATCAAACAATTCATCTTTTTGCATGCAATCTTCCACACACTTGTTCTCTACTTAGAAACAATCTTCTATCCCTCATTTATATCCTCTACAAGCCTTCAAAACATTATCAAGTTGGCCAAATTGTAGGGGCTAGTATAAAACATGTAGACACAGATAGGTCTGACCTAAACATATGGTATTGCTCCGCAGGTGGATGGAACTTCGTGCAGATCTCCATGAAGGTTGGCTAGGTCCTAAATTACCTTGAGTGATGTTCCATTAGGCTCCAGAAGTGATAAAATCTCTCTGTAAATCAATTAGACTCCACTAAACATTGACTGCTATGCTCTATGAAAATAGGTAATCTTCTAATAGCGATATCTCTCTGAAAATGAACCCAAATGATCTAAATTTTGGATATGATGTAGATGACATGTTATAAAAACTAAATCCAGCTCTACAAGATCTAATGTGATAATGTGGTAAAATGCAATAATCTCCAATGTCGCTCTCCCTAGCACTCTGTATCTCAACATTAACTATCCTAATTGATTTGAATGCTTTTGGATGTTCCTGTATCAAGCAATCAAGAGGATATTCAGACATTTAAAGGGCACTCAGGATCATGGCTTGTGGTATCCAAAGGATACTAACTTTACTCTAAGTGTTTATACAGATGCAGATTGGTTTAGTTATGTAGATGATAGGAAAAGTACAGTGGTGGTGCATTCTTTCTTGGATGTAGATTTTTGTCATGGCTAAGTAAGAAGCAAGATTCAGTGACTTTATCTACTGCAGAGGCAGAATACATTGCAGCAACATCTTGCTACACACAAGTGTTGTGGATGAGGCAAACCTTGAAGGATATTAGAGTTGTATATGATGAACATATTCCTATCTTCTGTGATAATACAAGTGCTATTAACATTTCAAAGAATCTGGTGATGCATTCAAGGACAAAACATATCTCAATCTGGTATCACTTTTTGAGAGAGAAGGTTGTAGAGAATGAAGTGAAGCTTGAGTATGTGCCTACAAAGGACCAGGTTGCTGATATATTCACTAATGCTCTTCTTAAGGATAGATTTGAGTATCTCTAGGATAAGTTAGGAGTTACTACCCCTCTTTTAATCTAGATGCATAAGGAGATGCATCAGTCCAGTGGATTTAAAGATTCATTATGTGTTATGGATTGATGTTGGAGGCTACCTCTCAGGGGGAGTAGGTAGTAGCTTTATTGGTTGTAGAAGTCAAGGGGAGTAAATGTTAATATAGGCTATTATTTATTTCTAAGAGGGAGTATGCAGAGCAGGTAGAAGCAATATCTAAAGGAGAGAATGAAAGAGAGATGTGTCACCCTTCACCATTAATGTCAAAGGGGGAGAGAGAGCAATGTCAAAAAGGAAAGAGTTAGTTGTCAAGAAGAGAATACTAAGATGAGGGGGAGTGAAAGAGGAAAGAAAGAGTTGGTATGAAGCATAGTATTGAGGATGCTCTTGTATTTATGGTTTTTCACATCATGTGTTTCCATCAATAACAAAGGGGGAGATTGTTGTAAGTATGTGCAGTCGGTGTTGTCATTGATGTCAACAAGCTTGTATTGTCATTGGTGTCAACGGTATGAACAAGAGAGTATTGCAACAGTATGAGCAAGTTGGTGTTGAATTGATGTTATCTCTAATGATGAGGAAGTGTTGAAGATGGTGATAATATATTTTTGGTGTTTGGTTTCCAAGTGCTTTTGAGAAAATTTAAATAATAGAGGAAATAGTGTGTTGTAAATATGTTCAGGCATACAGAGTGGTGTTCTGGTTTTGCTCCACATTTATTTTATATTGAAGATCTATTTATGTGGTTTGGATATGTTGGTTAGAGGTGTTCAGAGGTTCTACATTCAGATTTTGGCATGACGAATCAATGTAAAGAGAAAGATGTGTTCACCAGTGTGAGAACTAGGATTTGCAGAGGTTTGTAGAGGTGTCTAGGAGAAATATTTTTGCTCCGCATTTCTCTGCAAAGTAGTTTCAGGTCTTGCATTTTTGGAAGTGTCTTTATAAGGTTCATATCTTTCTCCATTTGAAGTTGTTTGTGGTTTGGTGCTCCAGAAGTTGATTTATCAAATTGTAGTGGATGACAAAGATATTTGAATATATTGGGTAAGCAAGATAAGTTTGTTCGGCAGGTGAAAGTTGTTGTAGAGGAACTTGTTGGATTTTAGGGTGTTTGTGGGATATTCGAGATCATGTTCAAGTATGATGTGTGGTCCGCAAGTTGACTTTGGTTTTGAGGAAGTGTGTAGATAATTGTTTATGGTGTTAACACAGGTTTGGGTGACCTTGGGTGTTTACACTAATTGAAGAGTTGCTTTGATGATTGTGGAAGTGTGGTATAACATGTATGAATGGATTTAGGTCCAACCTAAGGTGTGGTATGGTCTGGTATGGTCTGCCTTCATTTCTTTCCATCGTGGGAATGTTTTGGTGTCAACCTAATTTGAAATTGCAAAATTAAGGTTCTTTACCAGCCTTGGAGAATGTTTTGGTATAAATAAGTGTCAAGGGATCATGAAAGAGTGTGTGCGCAATGTAAGTGATATGAATGATAGTGTGGTAGAATGTGCGGTGCAGTACAAGCTTTCATGTGTTAGATTACTGAATTCAGTGAGTATAAGGTGTCTACAATTCTTTAGTATGATTGTGAAGGTGTTGGTGACGTTGAGGTGGACTTCTCTGTTGCATTGAGATAGCTTTAGATCCTTGTAACAATCTTGTCTATCCTTTTCTCTATTTTGGTAGTGAGCCTTTGGTAGTGAGCCCTCTGGCAATGAGCCTTTTTGGTAGTGAGCCTATTATTTTTTGATATTTTTACTACTTTATATTGTGAGCTAATCCTCACCATGGTTTTTCCCATCTTGGGTTTTCCACATAAATCTAGTATTCTCTTGTGTTTGATGTTAATTTGATTTAGTTTCTATAACTTGCTTTCATGCTTAATCATCATAATAGTTTAAGGAATTAATTGAATTAATGTGGATTTGAATGTGTGTGAGGGTTATGAAGTTTTAAGTTACAACTGATTCACCCTTCCTCTCAGTTGTCTTGTGCATTCAACATTTTAATGCAAGTGTAACATCTTAGAGCATTTTGATTCATCTTGTTTCTACAATCCATAGTTTTGTGACCAAACTTATTGCAAGTAAAACAATTGCCATTGAAGCCTTGAAAATACCTGGTGTGAGCTGGTTACCTTGTAGATTGAGGATTTTTGAAATTCTTCTTCACATTCTTCCTTTGTCTTTGGATATGAGTGAATTCATCTTTTCTTGTAACTCTATAAGTTTTTTCTTAGGATCTTTAGTGTAGGTTTCTTCCTTCTTAGTTTTAGAATTTCCTCCTGAATGAAAGTTATCATATAAGTTTACAGAGGCATTGATTATAGGAATTTTTCCCTTTCCAAAACCAAGAACTATTTTCTCCTTTGCTGGCTTTTTAGAGCTTATTATTTTATTTAGAATATTAGTTCATCCTTTCAGTTTTAGTCCCTTGTCAATCTATTCTTTTGCCTTTACCAGTTCTTTCCTTAGACTGACAACTTCTTCCTCAAGTTTTGAACATTTAGCTGATTCATCATTGCGCTTGATGTTTAAGCAATCTTCAATCCTCTTTTCTTCTTCAACCATGAACTTCAAGTTTGAGATCATTTCTTCTGCCTCCTTGAGCTTGCCACCTCCTTTATCTCCTTCTATCATAGTTTTTAGTTTTCCCATTTCTTCTTTTAATTTTTTGGCCTTTGCCTTCAATTTATCAATTATTTCTTTTGCCTTTTCAAGAATATCTTCATATTCTAAGTTTAGTTCTTTTACTTTCTCTAGATCATTAAGAGCTGACTTGAGTTCTCCTTCAAGGTCTACTTCATTTTCATTAGACTCAAAGTCCCAATCTTCAGATTCCATTGCTTCTACATCTAGTTCTAGTGCAAATACATAATTATCCATCACTTCATATTCCATGTGTTCAAGTGGAGGATCTACCTCAACGGTTAAGCTTCTTAAAGGTACTTGGATCTGATACCAATTGTTGAACACAATAGGGTGCTGAGAGTGGGGGGTAAATCATCACACTTAAAAACTTTAACCAAACATTTGCTGATAAAACTGAATAACTTTGAGAACATAAGGGAAAACATACAATTCAAGAATCAACACATAACACTAGTGTTTTTACGTGGAAAACCCTAAAATAGGGAAAAACCATGGTGAGGATTAACTCACAATATATTATGCTCATAGAAAAAGTATTACAACATTATTTTAGGGCTACAACCCAAGGAAGATACTACTCCTTGATTTAATACTTAAAATAATTTACAACTTTAATTTAGGGCTACAACCCATAGAAGGTACTACTCCCTAAGTACTTTTCTCACTGCAATGGGATTTACACAAGTGAAGAATACCTGGACTGCTACAAGGAACACATCTGATTTATGCTAATAATGCAGTCTAATTTTTTGTTCAATACATATCTTCAAATTGATTCTGCACACTTCATTTCTTGCATTCTTCTCTACTATTTTGGCATTCACTATCTTCCTTTCACAAATGAACTTGATCATTTATAAATATACTCCACAACACTTCAAATTACTATTAGGTCGACATCACAGTCAACATTGGATGGAATGTGTAGCTCTTCACAAGTTGGCATCCATACATAATAAGATAGAAAAAACTTGTTTTAGACCTTAGAAATTCATAAGGGAGATCAAAGCATATCTTTCCATACCTTCCAGTGTTAAGGGAACTTATCAGGGTCCTTTGGACATATCAAGTACTTAACTAGTCAGCTCAAATTGTTTAACACTACTAATTGTTCATCTTCATGTAGCTAGGGAGAAGCCAAAAGTTCAATGTGGACCAAGGATTCTTTCATACATGAGCTCAACAACATCTATGTATCTTACTGAACAAGTATCACATCAAGTTATGCATCCGCAAAATAAGAAACATGCCTTTCTATAGAAGACAAAGTATTATGGGCCTTGTATAATACTTCACAACTCAAAATATGATATTATGGTGAAATGCAAGGCTTGAAACCTTTCAAGAATGAAATTGGACATCAATATATTCTACTTATCAGATCCGCACACTTTTATCTGATGTTTCTAGAGGAGTTCAAAAGATAACTTGGATAACTAGGGTTTCGGAGGACAGTTATACTTAAAACTTTACTTGTAGCCATGATACTTAGATTTGGTACTGGAAAATGAGAATTGTCTGCATGCGGATCATACTTGATGGACCTTGGGCCATATAATACCTTTGCATATGTTCAAGTGATAGATCTATACATGTTTTAGCTTCTACAAAACTCAACTTGTGTATTCAGGCTCTGGAATAGACTGTATTGATTATGTTACTTAAGTACTATCTTTGTGGACCACCAGACCACTTGAAGCTTCATAATAACATGTCTCATATATATCTTAGTCATTATTTAGAACCACATGACAAACAGATCTCTTCTAGAGGAATGCAGAGTATTCTAATATCTCCTCATTGTTGCTCTGTTATGACTAAGTGGTGGTCGTTACATTGTCCCTTGTAACTTTTTATACTGAAGATGTAAGGAGCTAAAGTCTTGGATATATCATGTCAATACATACTAGAAGCTATCTTTAGAACCACATGACCAAATATTTCTTTGTGGAGAAGTACAGACCAATTCAAGTTGACTCTGCCTTGGGATGTGTACTGTGAGTGCCTTAGTCAATTTTCTACTTCTTACGTATAAGTGTGGTACTCCCAACTGATGAGATATGTATGTGCAGATGCAAAGAACATGCAAAGACTTGAGTGTTTGCCTCCACACCATGCTCAACTCCAAAACTGATTATCTCCCCATACTTAGACTATTTTCTTTTCTCCCAGACTGGTTTGCCTTGACCAAACTGACACTTCCTCTGTACAAGTCTGTCTATGCATTTCCATCTATTATATTGACATAAATGTATACTATGTTGACATAAATGACAACACATATTGCCAATAATTATATATTATAGTTTTTCACATGTAAATTTATGTAGTTGTTATTTCAGTATATTTTATGTTACATTTGTTGTGTATATTTTATATCTAAAATTTTCACATAATTTCTTGGTTTAGGTCACCATAGTGGTATTAGAGGTTTGGTCTTTCTAAAATATAGAGTAAACTAAATTATTGATGCTTCCTAGTGCATCACATATCAAGTATCAAAAAAGGAATCAAAAGAAGTTGCAAGCACAAGATCTATCTGAAGGAGATATGGAAAAAGGGGGAAGAAGAAAGTACAACTCAACATATGAAGAAAAATAAAACTTTCTCCATGAGAACATGATTAGATTGCATCAAAGACAAAATTATACTACATCCCCATTGTAGGTAGACTTGAAGATAATGTGGAGATGGCATTAATCATGCCAAATGGGTAGTAGTGATAGTCATGGTTAAAATTTAGTTACATATTAGTAAAATAAATATAGTGTTGAATAATTAGGCACTAGCATTTATGCACAAAGACAATTCATTTATTTTTGGTGTGATTGATTGAGGAGCTATAGGAAGACATGACAATAAATAAAATGAATTAAAAAAATTGTTTCAATGAAAAGAGAAGCATGGGGAGCCTTTAACATGTTAGTGTAGGTTTTTATTTCCTAGTTGGGTTATTTATTTTTCCCTATATTCCTAGGTTTTTCCTACACTTCTATTAATCTCGCTTAGGTTAATAAAGCATGTCTTATTAGGTGAGTGGTTGTGAGGTGTCACCTTCCTACATGTGAGCATCCATTAGCTATCTTGGGAAGATACTTTGCTATCTTTAGTCTGATAGATGGCTGCTCCTGATTGGTCGGTGTTGCCACCTCCTCCCTCTTCCTAGTCTATATAAGCATGCTACCTGGCTTGTATTTTGTATCTCTTGCTTTTGCATCCTCTTAATGTTAATTTTCTTCTAGCATTTGCATTACTCTCTTGGAGACTAACTCTATGTTGCTATTTTGATTTCGTATCATTTGCTTTCATAGTTTAGATATCTATTCTTTGCACTAGTTTTCTGGGTTAATAATTTTTTCAGATTCTAACATGGTATCAGAGCTATTCTATGTGCAAAAGTAGATTTTAGTTTCCATATTTGAGAGATTCGGGGGGCTAATAAATCTTATTATAGTTTTTCAAGAAACCTAGTATGCTCTTCTCTTGCATCTTCGGATGATCTTGAGAATCAGAAAAGTTTGACGGAAACTTTTTTAATCTCTGGGGTTTGCACATGTGTTTTATGAAATCTGGGTGATTGTAGCATTACTGGTTATACTGTTAGCATTTATGGCTGTTCCAACGCGTCCAAGAGGCTTGAGAAAGTTAGATTTGGCTTTCGTTTCACCAAAATTGGAGATCGTTATACACAGTTGTGGAACCGGTATTTAAAGCTCAAATCTGACAACCGTCTTTCATATTTGGTGTTTTCAATCAATATTGCAGGTTCCAGCATACCATTGCTTGTCTTAAGTAGCTGATTTAGCCTTTGCATGTCATTTTTTGGTTGCTGGGGTCATTTTTTGTAGCTAAAGACATTTTGTTTACACTGTATCAACATCTTCTGTACATCAGAAAGAAAAATGCCTTCTAGGTTTTGTTCGCAGCATTGAAAAAACCATCTGGATATGTTTTAGTTTTTGCATGCAGCTCATATATTTTGCATAATCAAACTCAGAAAGCTACAACAGTACCCCTCTCCATTGGCAGTTATAGTTTTGAAGGCAGTTTTCAAATGCTTCATTCTTGCTCATACGAACTCTATTTCCCACGAATGTTTTTTTGATTTTGACTTTTTTTTGTGCTCTATGCACTAGTAAAGTCATTTTTTGATTTTGATGTAGATATTTTTTAGAAATTGTAGATTCTCAGTTGTGACACTGTACAGTTCCCGTTTTGGGAACTTTGGAGGATCATAACTTTCACATACGACCTCGTATCGAGGCGATTCTTTTTTTTAAAGTGCATGCTTTTTTGCGTAGATCACAGTGGTGCTATTTATTTCTCTAGGTATTATGTCCAAGTTATATTTTCAGCATATGCTCTTTGTGAGGGTTTTGTAATGCATTGAAATCAAGACCATTTAGTATTTCTTGCTAATGGAAGTTGTAAACACACTAATATAAAGTGCCAAATCATATTTTCTTGGGGGGTTCTTTGATTGAGTGAAAAGGGGGGGGGTTGTCTTGGTTGGGTTCTTGTTGTGTGGTTCCACAACACACCGCATTTTGACTTGGCAAAACAGGGACCCAACTTTTTGGCTTGGCTTGTTTGCTCTCTGGTGGTTTGGTAAAAGTAAGTCAGGTGCATCATCATGTGGAGTCAGGATGAGGTAAGTCACCATTATGAGGTTAGTTTATCAAAATTCACATTTCATTTCTGTGACTTCATATTTTGAAAGAGTATTAAAATTCATGCAAGTTTGTCTTTTACATCATCCTGATATTCCTCAGGATGTGAGAGTTATGAACAGTCAAAGTCTTGGTCAAACTTGATATTCGCAAGAGGAAGATCATTTTTTATAACCTGTTATCTTTTTGAGGATCATCATCATATTTGAAACATCTCCTGACATATCCTGCGGCTCAAATATCCAGACGTCAACTTTAAGTGGCAGTAAATCTTCCCAGTCAAGCGGTCTTTTGTATCGCGAGCATCATGTTTTTGAATGTAACCCGATATTTCTTAATATCCTCATGACGCGAAATGTCACCCTTAGAAAATATCCTGATGACATCATCCAAACTGGATAAATGAAGAAACAAACATGACGATGACATCATCATCACATTCACATTTCGGTAGGATATTTTCTAAACATGATCATGTTCGTCTAATATGACGATGACATCATGATACCTCTCTGATACAAAGAATGAATATCATGATGACATCATCCTAATATTCCAAAAGAGAGACATGTAATTTTGTCTTGTCATCATCATATTTTAAAAACATCACCCGATACATCGAAATATCCTCCTGATGTACCAAACACAACCAAAAGGGTGCTTTGTCACCCGAATCTTGTTGCGATAACAATTCCAATAAGGGAGGAGGATGATATTGAAACTCAACCTGATATTGGTGAATATCATCCTGCCCTCATGATATCCTGTCATATGGATATCCCCCCGCTCCCGTTGCCGCCATTATCATTTAATGCGTGCAGACATGGTAGGTAGTTCTCGTTGACCCCGGAACCCAATGAAACACCTGGCGAGATCCTGCATTTTCACACGAATAATCAAGGAATGTAATCTAACTTGTCAGAGTTGCCCTAAATGTACCCTAACTGTGAGGTTAAAAGGTAATTCAACCACCATTTTCACATTTACCCTGCGATAAAATTATTTTATAGAGCACCAGCTTCCATATCCACATACCAGCTACTGTTGCACGATTTGAGCTCACAGACATAAGGAAGTAGGTGATCATCAGCTGAATTCAGAGCATCTTGGCAATCTATTGGTATAAAAGAGAAATTTGCATAACCAGGTAAGTAAATGAAACCCTCATCCTATTATTATTGTTTAGGTATGATGATGCAAGTTCTAGTTTATGCATCCATATGATTAAATAATGTCGAACAGATGTAGTAGGCTTAGTGATTTATGAAGTTAATTGCAATATGTATGTGTGTATATCCGTTGTGAGATAGGATTTTGTTAATTACAGGTACTCATGGCCAACAAGCGGTATGTTAAGTGTCAAGAGGAATTCAGTAGGCCTATGTTCTCTTCTCAGAGGGGGGTCCTGTTCAAGTATGGAGCAATTACAGATACCCATCAGGGGAACACCAATCTAGAGGCCTGGTCAGCTAAACTGAATGATGGACATGACAAGAGTCCTGTGCTGGATGCAATATTTGTGTCAGGAATGTGGAACGCTGCCGGTTTCCCATATTCTATGGAATCCCTGGAGCTGGTTATAGAATGTGCCCAAAATTATAATCCTCAGACGAGGCAAGTGGTAAAGCATGGGAGGATATATGTAGATCTCTCCATCAAGGGTCTCTCCCAGACATTTGGACTGCCACTGGGCAGTAAAGTTAAGAGCGTGGACCTCAAGAAGTCAGGAAAAGAGTATGAGGCCAACAAGAAATCAGCCAGGAAGAACATGTATCAATGGCGGGCTGAGAACAACACATATCCTGCAGCAGCCAAACTTCCTGTGCACATGTTCAAGTATGATTTCAGTGAGGAGTACCAATACATGATTGCACTCCTAAATAGGGTAACAGGCCAACCTGATGCTGGTAGTTTCAGAGATTGGATGTATGGGATAATCATGATGTGTCTGTATTCAGACATCAAGCCACTATGGGGCTAAATAATAAGTGATGCTCTGCATGAGCAGCTGATGAACTTGGGAGGTTCAAATTGTGCATTTTACATGACATCTTACATTGTTTATTCTTGTGCTTATAAAGGCACTTTTGATGCCTTAGTTACAGATGGAAAGCTCACAGGCACAAATGCTGCATATATCTAGGATCATCATCCCCAGCTGCAGAGAACCAACTACCTCAGAGACTACAAACTGGTCAATGATGCATTCTCTATGCATCTGGTAAGGACCATGGAGGAGGACAGAACAAAAACATTGAGCATGGAGGCTCAAGAGGTAGTTTACAAGCATGGAGCATGGTATATCTAGTTTGCAACCTTTTCTTACATAAGGGTTGAGGGTTTTGAGGAGCATCCCTTCATGCTGCCAAGGTATCCTACTGATGCAGTAGTATTAATGGAGTTTATCAGGCAAGGCTCCGTGATGATAAAAATGTACAAGGATGCCAAGAAGCTGCCACCAATTTTGTTCCCAGTCAGCATTGGTAACTATATGTTCCCTGATTCTGACA
Source organism: Cunninghamia lanceolata (assembly GCA_027924645.1). Classification (NCBI taxonomy): domain Eukaryota; kingdom Viridiplantae; phylum Streptophyta; class Pinopsida; order Cupressales; family Cupressaceae; genus Cunninghamia; species Cunninghamia lanceolata. The sequence goes on from BSBN01002031.1 coordinate 313,097, forward strand.
ATATAAAGAAGGTGATGGTCACCCTGAATAAAATGAATCTGCAGCCTTTCCCGCTAACAAGACCATATGATCCTTACGACAGGATAGAAAAGATACTAGGAAAGCCTATTCATCAGAGGCACCTAGAAGATTTTTGGGTTGACTGTGAAGATGAGGCAGAAGCCAGGAGAAGAAGGTATCAGAGGTTGACTCTGAACCAAGTTAGAACATTTGATTGCATCTCCCTTCCCCAACAATTGAAGAAAGATGATGGCAGGATAATCACAGATGAGTATGAACAAAAGAAGATATACAATGACACTATCTCTGTTCCTGACCTCACCATGCAGGAAGACACGTCTTTGGACCCATTCATTGCCAGGACCATACAACTAACTCAAGCTTGGGTTGACGATCAGGTGGAGGCATTGAAAAAGAAAGGTGTTGCCATTACGGTGGACAACAAAAGGAAGGGACAAGATATTCCTGGGGAGGTATATGATGACGTCCTGCTTGAGAAAAGGAAGACTAAGGGAGACAAGTTACCTCCACCACAACAATAGAGCAAAAGACCCCCAAGGGGCAAGAAAGTGTATAAACAACCCAAAGGGGTTATAATTGATAGGGCAGTATTTACAGCTGAGGAGGTGGCCGGATCAGGATCAGGACCAGGATCAGAGTTAGAATCCCCTCCAAAGAAAGAAAAGCCCAAGAAGAGTAAGACAACAGAGGCTGGAATAACTGAGACCCTAGAAGTGGGTCAATCCTCAAAGAAACTGGGAGAAGAGGATATCCTCATGGAGGAAGAGCCTGAAGAGGAAGAGGCTCCATTAGTAATAAAGAGAAAGAGGAGAGCTCCACAGGTGCTGGTGTCCACCACACCTAAGAAACAAAGAACCTCCATGAGAGGTGGAATAAGTCAACCCCCTACACTATTACAAGGGGCAGGTAGTAAAGCACCAAAGGAACTTCAGCATAATGTTCCACTTCCTACCATAGTCAAGTTCAAAACTGAACTTGCAGAAGAACAAATGAAAGAAACCTCTCAGACACAAGCAGAAGGACATGTCTCACTTGATGAGACAATAAATCTATTTGACGATGAGGTAGTGCAGGATGTGGCTGCACAGAAGATGGAAACACTTGCTGCTGATATAAGTATGACTCCTCACAAGCCTCCACCAATTCAAACTATGCTTGAGGAGATGAAATAAGCAGAAGAAGAGCAAGAAAAGAGCCCAGAGCAGGTAGCTCAAGAGATAGGGCTAGAAGCATTAATCATAGAGGTGACAAGTCCTGTAGTGGTGGACCTGACAGAGAAACAGGATGCAAGTCCTAAACATCCAGCAGGATCACCTGATAAAGGCCACCCAACAAAAGAGGTAGAGATGGCAGAGTCAGAGGGCCATGCTCTTGAATTAGGCCAACAAAGCCCACATGATACTTTAGAGGAACCTGCTATAGTTGAGGTTCAGAAAGCGAAGGCTGATGAGAAGGAAGCACAAGAGGATCCAGCTGCCAAAGTACAAGAAGTTGATAGTGCAGGCTCAGAAGAAGTAATAGCTGTAGAACAACTGCCAGCACCTAAGGCAAAATTCCTAGTATCTGACGCAGTGGATAAGCAACAAGGGGAAGAATTGGGAACGGATGAAGTAATGACAGAGGAAGATTATGATCATCATGATCAGCATATAGATGCGCCACAAGGTTCCCCACACCAAGAAGATGCTCCCCTAGAGAAGGAAATTCCTCAACAGGAGGAGGTGCCGCAAGATCAACAGCAAAGAGAGCATCAGGAAGAAGAAAAAGAAAAATCACCATCTCCACAACATCTATTGAAAGAAATGGGAGATATGGGTGAACATCATGATGATGCTGAAAAACATGATCAGGTACCTCCATGGTTAGCAAAAGAAGTAAATATTGAAGAGGAGCTTGAAATTCAAGAATTCGACATCTCCACCTTGTTCTCTGCTGATATAATGAAACCCAGGAGGAAGGCCAAAATGACATCGGCCATCAAAAGAGATCCGGCCACCAGGAGGAGGACCGCACAAATTGCCATACCTGCGATGGAGAAAGAAAAAGGTAAAATCACTGTTGATGAATTTCAAATTAGCACAGTAGATTTGGGCTTTGCCAATGAGGACCAAGAAGGTCAGGAGGGCAAATATATTATTGACTCTCTAATTCAAAAGGTGAAAAGAGAGAAGGAGAAGAATAAGCAACATAAAGAGCACATTGCTCAGTTGCATGCCTATATCAAAGGACTGACCAATCTTGATGATACCACGACTGAGCCTGCAGTCCCATTGACTGCCATTTCTCAGGAGGAGGTAAATAAATTGGACCTCATGAAGCATGAGGCGTCCGTAAGAAGGAAATGGATGTCATCCGCATTGGATGATGCTGTAGAAATAATGAAAGCCTCTCTAAAGAGGTGGAGCATTTTGAGTGACTCCAAGACTAAGGTAGATAAATTGCAGATGTAGACTGGGAAGAGGTCTTACAAACTGGAGAAAGTCCTGAGCCTTTTAGGGGAAATAAAGGGGATAAATCCTCAACTGCTTATCAGTAAGCAGGTGCTAAATAGTAATACCGCATTATTGATAGATATCTGGTACAGGGACATTTAGTTCGAATGCGGGGTCCTCAAAAGATGCAATACTAAGCTGAGGGATATCAGCATGAGGCTACGTGATTTAATGGCTGAAGAGGCAATAATATTAGAAACATTGGAAGGCAAAGTGGAAGGTAAAATAGAAAATCAAGATGAAGAATCTGCCATCAAAGTTGTACACAATAATTTCCAATTAGAAATAGATGGTCCACCTGTCCACATGACAGAAGAACTAATAGATAAAATAATGAGGATCAAGGTCCAGATGGAGAAATATAAAGAAACATTGCAGGACAGGAAAAATAAGTTGGATAACAGCAGAGATAAGTATGAAGCACATAAGCATGCCATCATCAAAGCAAAAACTCAAGATGGTGGAGGGATAGATCAAGTTGTGCATTCATATGAGCAGGTCCGCAGTAGTATGCAGCCCCATATGTAGCATCATCATCATCAGGATAGCAAAAGTTCAGGAAGCGACGCACATGATGATGATCTGCATGAATCAGTTGAGGAACATGATGAAGATACATCATGAAGGGGATATAAGCATAAGCAATGTAGATAGTTGCTAGCTGGCAACTTGTGCCATTTTGTAAAGGTTGACAAAGTCAAGTAAATAATGACCGTAGATTTGTATTGATAAATCAAGATTGTAGATCTTTTTGTAACAGATTCCTCACCTTATTCTATAAAATGTGGTGGAATGCCTTATTGAAAACATTCAAAACTTAATTGAAATCTGTTTGCTAAAGTATTCAAGGCTCATTTCAAAGTTATTGTATATGTACATGTCTTTTGCATACTTAATGAAGGAGAAGAGTATTTCGATTACAAATCTTAGTAAATCTTGAGTAATCTGTGTCTGAATTTTGGATATGTGCTTTGATTTGCTGCATCCCTTGGAGTGCTCATCATGTTGCATGTATTGTTTTCATTCATTGCATCAACTGTATCTAGCTGTGGAATATCCTGGTGAACATATGGTTTGATTTCTTATCCTCATGATAGTATCTAATATGTATGTGGATCAATAGCTAAAGGTTCAACCTTAAATTGAAGTATTCCTTTTAGTTTCTTTAAATTTCAAAGCATTTCATCTCCATAATTGCAAATAATTGATGATCTTAAGCAAATAACACAAATATGCAGACATCTCATAGATAATCATAAATATTTAGCATATTTAAATACAAAGCATGTACAATTGAAAATATCATGCAAAGATTGAGGTATTTCTACGTCTTCTCACCAAATAACTGCATAATATGACTTCCCTGTAAGGAATTTCTGTGGGAATGTCATGATGATGATAAATTTCCACGTAAGGCCCCAAAATGGAAACAACAACTCACATTAACCTCTGAGTGACTTCAGATGATTAAGACCTAATCACCGGAGACTTGGGATCCTGAATTCTTTGAATTCATAGTATCTTTCAAGATGAATAAAGGTTAATGTGTACTTTTATTCTATGTTTGTTTGTGACTAACATCATGACCAACAATTCTCTTCTTTTCGGCATTTCTTTTCTGCATTTCTTCATCATGGATCAAACAAATGTGCCCATCCTAACTCCATATAATTACTTTGAGTGGAAATCATGCATGAAAATTCACTTAAGGAAAGATGGATTAAATAGGATAACTATGGGACTTGAAACTAAACCTGCTAAAGATGAAGATAAGCCTAAGTGGTTTAACAAATGTGATGAGGCATATGGAACATTGTGTTTGTCTGTTTCTCCTAATTTGCTCTTTCACATTGAGTCTTTGAATACACCAAATGAAATCTGGACAAAGCTAGAAACATTATTTGGCACACAAGATTCAATGAGGGGCCATATGTTGGAAAATGAACTAATTAGTCTAAGTCTAGGCAATTTCAACATAATCTAGGATTTCTTCACTAAATTGAAACCACTAAAGCTATAGTTAAAACAATGTGGAATTGAAAAGAAAGATGAACAATTGATTCTTAGTATTCTCTCTAAGCTAAGTTCAGAATATTCTATGTTTGCTTCTACCTTCTATGCTACTAAGGGTGCTCTTGGTACTCAATTCACCATGCCATCTTTAGATGATTTTGCTATCAATCTCACTCAGGAACAGGACAAGCTAATCCAGATGGGCACTCTTAAGTCCTCTAATTCACATGCCTTGGCTACCAACCAAGGCACAAAAGAACAGAAAGGACAAAGTAGTAACAACAATTGTAAGGATAAGAAATAGAAGAATAGCAAGGAGAAGAAGGATTAGATATCGGTTGCTTCAAAATCAACTAATGAGACCCAATCTTCCAAGGGCAACAAGCCTAAGAAAGAGAGGGTCCAATGTGCCTATTGTAAAAGACCTGGTCATGATGAACATAAATGTTTGAAGAAACAAATTGATCACTTGACACACATTCTTGAGAATAATAATATCAATGTTCCTGAGTCTATCAAATAGAGTTCTAATGATGGGTCTAATAAGGCAAAAGAAAACAACAAGGGAAAGGAAAGGGCAAGGCCCTTGTTGCAATTGCTTCTTCACCATCCACTTGGGTTCTTGATTTGAGTGCTTCACACCACATGGCTTCATCTAAGGAAGAACTTGCATCTTTGGAACTGTGTACTATGCCTTCTATTTTGATGGGTGATGACACTCCTAGTGATGTGTGTGGGAGAGGGTCTGTTGATGTGGGGGATGGCACATTCCATGATGTTCTTTGTGTGCCCTCATTATCAACTAATCTCCTATTAGTATACCAGATCACTCACATAGGTTCAGGCAAGCTGGTTGAGTTCACTCCTGATTCAGTGGAGATTCGTGAGTTGCACAGTGGTTAAATAGTTGCAGTTGGAAGAGTAGATCATCAGTCACAGCTCTATCTATTTTCTCACTTTGTTCCTGATCCTCCTTCAACTATTTTTCTCACTCATTCTGATGATGTGAGTAGATTATGGCATGAGCAGTTTGGCCATCTTAACTTTCGCTACTTGCAGTAGCTCAACTAGTAGAGCATGGTCACAGGGTTGCCTTCAATTTAGTTTTCAGGTGGTGTTTGCCAAGGTTGCATTCTTGGTAAGCATCCTAAGAAAAATTTTGACAAAGGTAAGGCATGGAGAGCTTCACAGATATTGGATTTAGTTCATAGTGATTTGGCTGGTCCATTTTAGCATCCTTCTTTCAGCAGGGCTTGATATGTCCTCACATTCATTGATGACTTTTCTCAGTATACTTGGGTGTACTTTCTCAAACATAAGTCAGTGGTATTTGATCATTTTTATGACTTCAAAACTTTTGTAGAGAAGCAATCTGGGAAATCCATCAAAGTTTTGCACACTGATAATGGTGGTGAGTATGTCAACCATTAGTTTGAGAGGTTTTGCACTTCAGAGGGGATTGATTTGTAGCATTCAGTTCCATACAATCCTCAGCAGAATAGTGTTGCAGAATGGAAGAATAGGTCCTTGAAGGAAATGTTGAACTGCATGATTCACTCAAGATCTCTTGCACCACAATATTGGACAGAGGCCATTAACTATGCTTGTTATATCTAGAACTGTGTTCCTCACCGAGCCTTGAAGGGAGTCACTCCTTTTGAAGCTTGGAGTGGTTGGAAACCATCAGTTAAGCACTTTCAAGTTTTTGATTCTCTTGCATGGGCCCACATTCCTACAAAGAAATGCTTGGCCTTGGATCCGTAGAGCAGACCTTGCATATTTGTAGGTTATCCTGATGGTGTGAAGGGTTATCGGTTGCTCCACCCTACTACACATGAGTTGTTCATTGAGAGGAGTGTTCAGTTCGAGGAGGGCTCTTTGAGATCACTTTCTATCACTTCACCAACTCCTACTTTGACATTGGAGTCGCTTGGGATACATGATAGATCTTTTGATGAGTCAAATTCACTTGAGCAGTCTTCTACCTCCACTTTTGATGCAGAGAGTGATTCAGAGGACTCACCTCCTTCCTCTCCTAGTCATCATTTAGAGGTTGATGATTCTTCTCTAGATTCTCCCTCTTCTGGTCCACTTTGGGCTAGATAGACCTTACAATCTGCAGGTGATTAGGTTGGGGATCCATCAGACACTAGACATACTCATTCATAGTTCCAGGATGCTCCACATGTCTTCATTGCTACTGCCTCAAATCCACAGTCTTTTCAAGAGGCTTCTAGTATTCCTGAGTGGGATATAGCTGTGCAAGATGAGTATAGTTCCTTGATGAGGAACCACAATTGGGATCTTGTCCCTCTTCCTAAGGGAAGAAAACTTGTTTGATGTAAGTGGATCTATTAGACAAAATTTTTAGCAAATGGGTCGGTTGACAAGCATAAGGCTCACTTGGTTGCCAAAGGATTCTCCCAGGTTCCTGGGATTGACTACTCTGAGACTTTTGCACCAGTTGCCTGAATGAATTCCATTAGACTTGTTCTTGCCATTGTTGTAGCCAATCGTTGGGAAGTACACCAGATGGATGTGAAGAGTGCTTTTCTTCACGGTGACCTTTAGGAGGAGATATACATGGAGTAGCCACAAGGGTTCATTCAGGACTCTTCTCTTGTTTGCCATCTTCGGAAGTCTCTCTATGGCTTCAAACAAGCTCCTTAGGCCTAGTATGCCAAGATGGACTCCTTCCTTCTATCAGTTGTGTTCACTCAATGCCATTCTAATCCCAATGTCTACTTTCTGCAATAGGATGATTCACTCCTATTTCTGGTTCTGTATGTTGATGACTTGTTGATCACAGGGAGTTCTTCATCCACCATTGGGACTGTCAAAACTACCCTTCATGATAGGTTTTTAATGACTGACTTGGGCTTGTTGCATTACTTTCTGGGGATTGAGATATTTCAGTCTTCTTCCGGGATCACCATCACACAGTCCAAGTATGCTCTAGATTTGCTCTTGAGGTTTCATATGGCTGACTGCAAGCCTGCTCCAACTCCCTTTCTTTCTAGAGTCAAACTTCAGGCTTAGTGTTCTTCTCCACTTGTTGATGGCACTTTGTACTGATAGCTTGTTGGAAGTCTCATTTATCTAACTCATACAAGACCTGCCATTTCATATGTTGTAGGCATGGTCTCTCGATTCATGCAAGAGCATCATGAGCTACATTAGAAAGTAGCCAAGTAGATCCTTCACTACATTCAGGGTACTCACAGTTTTGGGATTCACTATGTAGCGGGCATTGAGCTTGACTTGGTGGGCTATACAAATTTAGATTGGGCAGGAAATTCTCAGGATCGCAAGTCTACTTTAGGTTACAGCTTCTCACTTGGTTCAGGTTTTGTTTGTTGGTCAAGCAAGAAGCAGTCTGCTATTGCTCTATCTTCTACCGAGGCCGAGTATGGGGGGCTATGAATGCTGCCACTGAGGCCATTTGGCTTCAAAATCTTCTCACTAAGTTTGGTATCCAAATCAGACGGCCATCAATCATATTTTGTGACAACCAGAGTGCCATTCAGATCTCACAAAATCTGGTCCATCATTAGCGAACCAAACACATAGAGGTCCACATGCACTACATCCGAGAGCTCATCCATGGCCACGTCATTGACCTTCGCTACTGTCTGACTTCCGAGCAGGTTGTTGATATCTTCACCAAACCCTTCACTGAGAGCAAGTTCCTTCGTTTGTGAGCTTTGCTGTGGGTGCGGGATGCTTCATCTTCTGGGGGGCTTCTTCCTCTCACTCGGAGTCCTGACTCTCTCTACTTTTGGGGGGTCTCTTCTCTCTCTATTTTGGGTGGGGCTTTTCCCTCTCTTTGGGGGGGAATTTTATGTACATGGGTACCTCATCAGGCTTGATTTTTTGGGACCCATTTCTACATCCACCTAAGCTTCTCTTATGGGGGGTGTTAGTGTAGGTTTTTATTTCCTAGTTGGGTTATTTATTTTTCCCTATATTCCTAGGTTTTTCCTACACTTCTATTAATCTCGCTTAGGTTAATAAAGCATGTCTTAATAGGTGAGTGGTTGCGAGGTGTCACCTTCCTACATGTGAGCATCCATTAGCTATCTTGGGAAGATACTTTGCTATCTTTAGTCTGATAGATGGTTGCTCCTGATTGGTTGGTGTTGCCACCTCCTCCCTCTTCCTAGTCTATTTAAGCATGCTACTTGGCTTGTATTTTGTATCTCTTGCTTTTGCATCCTCTTAATGTTATTTTGCTTCTAGCATTTGCATTACTCTCTTGGAGACTAACTCTGTGTTGCTATTATGATTTTGTATCATTTTCTTTCATAGTTTAGATATCTATTCTTTGCACTAGTTTTCTGGGTTAATAATCTTTTCAGATTCTAACATAACAATTAAATGGCATGGGCACAAGTTTGGTTGAGAGTTGTGGAAAATGCTACAGACATCCATAAACACATAAATAGATTTGATAGCAGTTTGGTGAGGAAATAGGAGAGGATATTGATCAAAGCCTAAAGGATAGAGGAATTTAATTAGATAGAGTAGGGAGATTAACATGACCATCCTCTTCATTGTCTTCACTACTATATTGATGTGGTCAATTTATAGTTTGAGAGAGGCTTGTATTTTGTGAATGCTCCAATTGTGTTCAATAAAGTGATAAGGAAGGGTTTGAAGCTCAATTGAATCAGCCTCAATTTTCTCATTCCTATGTGTAGCCATGGGGGATACTTATAGAAGATTCACAACCTCGGGGTGTCTACCACCAATTGGAGGACTAGACCCTAGTCATGATTTTCATGATCATTTCCTTTATAAAATCTCACAATTGGTTGGTCGCAATCTTCCTGGTTATCTACCTCATGAAAAATCTCAATTTGATGATAGTATTGGGTATTCAAAGTGGAGGGAACATGACACACTTGGTTGTCCCCCTAAATTTCTATGAGATGGGGCTTCTCCATATCAAGATGCTAGTCTAAGTGCTGGTAAGATTGGTGGCTCAAGAATTTAGTGGGTGGAGTAGTTGGAGATGTGGCATCAACATGAATGATAACATTTCCTTAGGAGACAAGAATGCAAAATGTAGGATGCACAAGGGCTAAAGGGATTTGTTTGAGACAAGAATTTGGGGGCTTAGGGATGGAGGAAATACTATAGGGCCAAGTGATGTAGTTGTCAATTTATGTATAGTAATGATGAAATAAATTTTACTATTCTAGAGTTGTGCATGGTTGAAGAATCCAACACTATTGTGGCCTTAGATGGCATAGTGTGAACTATTGGGGGAGGTAAAGGCCTTATTATATTTTGTTGGTAGGTTACCATATTACCTCATAGAACCACAACTATCAAAGCTACTAGAATCTTTGGGGAAACTTCAAGGATTTTTCCTTGTTAAGGATAGAGATATTTGTCATTAAAAGGTTATGGGTTTTGTGTCCACCAACATCTAATCATGATAGACATGACATGTGTCATCCTTAATAATCTTAAAATGGGGTATAAAACATGGTTGTTCAACATGTTATGATCAGAAATAGTCAACCACAACTAACCCAAGAGAGAGTTTTAGCCTAGGTTCAACAACACATTGCTATTAAAAATCTTGTACTTCAAGTTTGGATTTTGGGACCTCTAGGAAAACCTACAAAATGTTTGCTTTCTATAGGTATGACTTCAATATATTTTACCTAATTTATGTGATACGACCACACTTGCATGAGGCATTTTTCCAAATAGTTCTTATGCTCTGAGTATGCTTCAACATACTTAATCTAAATATTAACAAATGCTAGTTACATTGGGTTAGCTTCTAATTTATGTGTTTTTCATGAGACCTAAAGTAGAAAAGAATTGAGGATAGGATGTAATGAACCTTTTTCTCCTTATAAATTGAGTTAAGATGTGGGGTTTTGATTTAGGAAATGTAGTAGTAACATTAAAGTTATTGCTAGCATCATAGATGGGAATGTGGCTATAAATTTTATATGACATGTTTGGTCTTAGTGGAATTCCATGATTTTTAAAATACAGATTGTCTAGTATCATGATATAAAATAAAACATCTAGACCTACTTGTTGATTGTCATTATATTTAGTAATAGTGATAACCATTTAAATGTATGTTGTAGCAATAAATGTTGTATTAATTTTAGAGACTGGAACAATTTTTTATACTAGAAATATTAAATCCTAAAATACTTTCATAATAAATTCAAACACATATGGGAGCCTTGATGACTAGGTTAGAGTATAATTAATTTCTATGAAAAACTTATCCTTGTCCTCTTGAAGACTAGTTATCAATGTTCTATGTAAAATCAATACTACTATACCTTAAAACAAGGATGCCTATATATGTAGTCATACATATGGATAGGGAATGTGATATCATTATCTAAAGATAGTGTGTTGATTGAAGTGTATCTTAGTAGTGTATGCTTAACTTGCATAAATCTTTGCCCAATGATATGAGATAGAGTTTTATATGTATACATATCATTGATGTTTAGTTCATTTATGGTTCATTAAAATGGTGCTTAGTCAATATTGGGGTCATTCTAGACCTAACAATACGAAAGTTGAAATTATGTTCATAAAAGGAATGTTTATTCTATTATCATGTCTATGTGAGTTACACATATGTAATATTGATTTTATCTGGTAGTAAAAGTTATACTTTGTCACATACCAAGCAATAGAAACATTAAATTTATAGTGAAAATGGTATTAGTAGTGTTACTAAAACCTCACCTCTTAGAGGCAGTAAATAAAGTAGTTATTGCATATTAATGGCTACATGTTCATTTCCAGCATGTCAACTATTGTAGATATGTTTGTTTGTGACCTATTTTAAAAGTTGAATCAATGCATTACGGGCCTAAATATTGTATTGATTCATTTCTAGTATGCAATTTTAATCTATACTAGAACTAATATTTTGGTTACTTTGGTATCGATTCCTTGATGGCTAAATATTGAAAAGGGTGCAATGATGGCCACTATTTTTGTTGAGTTTTTATTAAAAGGTGTTAGTCATGTTGAGTTATGTGAATTAGTTCATTTTAGAATTGGGTACTTAGCAGATTGGCTATGAGTAGTGGTGCTAGATGTGGCTTATGGGGCCTTTGCCTAATCCCATATGTTCCCAGTAATAATATATGTACCTAAAAAATCATAATTATATTTAGGTTATGTATGAGGAGAGTTTAGGAGTTAAAGTTAATGTATAGTCTTCTCAAAAAGCTCAAGGTTTTAGGTGAGTTTGTCACGTCTCGAATTTGACTTTCATTTAATTTCTATAATTTTGGAACTCAATTAGATAAAATATATGATGATTAGTTAAATTAAGGTGAAAATTGCATGTGAATGTGTTAACTGTATTTAATTAATTGATTAATGATGCTTATTTATTATGGAAAGATTGAATACTTGTGCTTCAGCTATGATTTCTTAGAAACTAACCTATTAATGGTGGAATGCGTGTGCATGATGTAGGTTGTCGAAGGCGAGAACATGGGTTGGGAAGAGGAGTCCTAGTTGTCGGTAAGAATAAGGTGGATGTAATCGATGTATCACACACACTCACGTAGTTCATTACTTCTAAAAGTTGTATTGTTTGACTATCTTGCATACTCAAGTTTACTCTTGTCATTTCTATTCAATGGTTAATTTCCATCATGGTGTTCAATGTTACTTCTCGTCATTTTATTCCAATGTTTATTTCCATCAATGTATTTCAATGTTTCTTGTGTGCATATCCGTGTTTACTTTCCATCAGTGATTTCGATGTTTACTCCATTGTGTTTATGCATTTTGGAAAGGTAATTAATCGTTGTTTTTGGATTTATATATATATGTGTGTGTGAAGATAATTATATATATATATATATATATATATATATATATATATATATATATATATATATATATATATAAAGTTAAGAGAGGGCATGCGTGGGAAGAGAGACAACCTAAATAAGCACCCCCAAATCTACTATAAAAAGTAGATTAAGGCAAAGGAAATGGAAGCCACTCGACTTCCATTTTATAAAACTAAAGATTGGAGTATCATGTGTGGGAAAAACCATGCAAAATAGGAAGATGGATGGGGGTTTTAAAATCTAAAAAAATAAAAGAATTTAGGGCTTTGTTTGGGATGCCAAATATAGGGGTTGTAAATGCTTTTCAGAGGAAAATATACAAAAAAATAGTAGAGGGAATTAGGGGAAAAACACAACCATATACATAGCAATTAGAAGGAAAAAGAAGGAAGAAAGAGGGTAGAGTAAGAGAAGATCATATATAGAAAATGGAAAAGAAATACAGAGGAAAGAAAGCAAGGAATTGGAAGGAAAAAGGAAGAAGAAAACTCCCTTCACCAGGCAGAGATCTTCTTTTCACAGGTTCATCTTATTTATTTATCTATTACAAGGAATGACATATAGGAAATAAGTATTTTGTTTGATTGTCTTGTTGTTCTAAACTTCTATGGGCATGTAAAAACTCCATTTTAGCCTCCATGAGTAATTTTATGCTTTTATTTGGTAGAAAAATGTAGATCAATGATTATATATGCACATATATATGTATATGTGCCAATATACTATATATATTTGCATATATAACCATTCACATGGCTATGCAATTCCTTTGTTGACATGAAATTAGTACTATCATGTTGATTCAAAACATTTGAGACCAAAAATTCTTCCTGATATTGTATTTTAAACCTATACATTGTTGAGACAGCTAATAATACTATTGTAGCATGCATATGCACTACTGTAGCATGCATATATACTGCTACAACATCATATAAGTATTGTTGTTCCAGCTTCTTCTACGATCTATATTGCTGTTATAACATATAAAGACATTACCTACTGCTGATATAAAACTAGAGATGTTATTATGATTGTTCTTAGACTTTAGAGAACATTTTTATTGCTGTCATAAACTACTATTCCAACCTTTTCTACTATTATTCCAACCTTTTATACTGTTGTTGTAAACTTTTACACTGTTGTCCCAAGTTAAAACACTATTTTCCCAAGTTAAAACACTATTGTTCCAACCTTGTATACTACTATTCTAAACTTTTACACTGTTGTCCCAAGTTAAAACACTGTTGTCCCAAGTTAAAGCACTGTTGTCCCAAGTTAAAACACTGTTGTTCCAAGCTTTTAATAGATGTTCTGACTTCAAACATTGATGTTATAAACATACATGCTACTGTTATAAACTTCTGAGAGATTTTTAGAGTGGAAAACAATAGCAAAACAAGTGTGGATAGTGAGAGTTAAACTGAAAATTGTGAGCAAACAAAGATCTTTAACTATCTTTTTGTCTTATTTTGAGTATTTTATATATCATTGAAACTTATAGTTATTGCAAGATCATACATGAGGAAACATCTATTTGAAAACATGACTGAAACATGGTATTTATTTTTAACATACAAAATCAACCATATAAACCATTTCATGGAGATAGAAGCCGAAAATATTCATTTGAATTACCCTATGCATTATTGGATAAACAAAGGCATTCATGAGAAAGAAAACTTGCATTGAATACTTAGAAATATTGTCTAATTTCCATTTATGAAACAAAGAGAAATGAATGTTTATTGAAAGGAATGTTATTGCTTTATTGTTATGATTGTTCTGGTTTTGGAAAAAGAAATACAAAAGTATGCTGAAATCAAACATAATGATTTGTTTATTTCCTAAGTCATGCTTGAATTTAAAGAGAATATTTTACTTTGAAAAGGAATTGAATGCATTGCTTGATATGCTTTGTGTGTTTTGGGGAAAGATACCTTCCGGGACGGGTGTTGAATGAGGATTAACAGAGAAGTAGGTTTTCATTTTCAAAACCTACACCACCATTATAATCAGTTTCATACTTTAATCAAAGTTAACTTTTGGACCATTGAAATAGATGGAATTACGCCTAGTTGTTTTATTTCTCTACCTCATCCTGTTAATGATATATTGCATTCATGTTAGGGATGCATGTAGGTTAATAGGCATGAACCAGATTCCATCCTTCTTATTGTTACAGATTGCTAGGCTCTTCATGTAGGGTCGGGTATCCTTCTTGTTGAAGGATTTTGGGGAAGCGTATGCTTCGTGGTTGGGTGGAAAAGCACCCAATCCATGTTCTTGTCCTTGTCTTGTGGATGGCGGACTGACTCGTCAGTAGCTAGAGAGACTTTTTGATTTGATTAACATTATTGTTATTTCCATACTTGTATTATATTGAGATTCCTTCATTGATGTTAGGACAATTGGATGGGCTATTATAAGCCTAGGATGTATAGATATTCAAAATTTGTAATAATATGAACTTCTAAGTGGTTATAGTTGTATTCATGTGAAAACTGATATTATTAATGAAAGATGTATATATTTATTGTTTTATTTTGAGAATTATGAACTAGATTTAATCTTTGACTATGGTTAAGTTAATGGAACTTTTAGGACCTTACAGATTTGTGATTCTATCCCATTGTATAGATGTAATGTACTTACATGTCTAGGTGAATGGATCCATACAAGGACTTTTGCATAATTATGGTAGAGAGATGATATTTCAACTGGGTGAGTGAAGGATCATGATGGACCAAACAATACTCCTAAGTGGTAATGAAAATGCTAAAAGGAGACTTAAGTAACTTCACATCAAAAATTGAATGAGTTATATGCGTAATTTGAAAATAAGCTAGTAATAAAAGTTGTAGGAAATTAAATTTAGTTTATGGCCTATTACATCTTTTTTGAAAATTTTAAAATTAGTATGGTGAAAATTGGATATTTCAATGAGGCATCACTAATCTTTTTGGGAAAAACATAAAAAGTAGATTTTATTCTAACCAACCTATGTATGGGTAAAAGAATATTTTTCCTTCAATCTCTAGATTTAAGTAAAGGACACAAGAGTGCATGTGACATATATTTTTTTGAATTTTATTAATGAATAAACAATTATTTATGATTTTTTTAATGTGACTTTTTAAAAATACTAAAAATAATTTTCCAACCAACCTAATTTGGTCAAAAAAATATAGAATTCAAAACTTTTTTTAAAACTCATAGCCAATAAATCCAAGAATGTGACACATCTTTTGGATATAAAAAAGGATAAGTTGTTTGAAAGTTAAGAATATTTTTCAATATGTATATCTGTTAAGAAGTTAGATATCGTGTATGTAGAAAATTAATAATAACTACATATTAAAATTATAATGAGGCACATATATTATATTTTGAGAATCTTGATAGTTTCCTTTATAAAATATTTTCATTTTATTAAATTTAGTTACAAAAAATTCTATCGGCCTCAAGGATGAAGTGATGGAAAAAAAAATTGTAAGTTTTTTTGAAAAGTTTTAGGACTCCCACTTTCCTAAATATAAGGTAATCTCAAGGCATTTTGAGAGAGAATCTATATTTGAGCTATAAATATTAACATTTTTTTGCATCCAAATCTAAATGTTAGCACTTTTTCATCTAGTAGGTTTTTCTTTTTTCTATTGCCACTATTTTTCCCATCATGATCTCGTACTCACCAAACTCCTACCACCCTATGTTGTGATATAACTGGATTTATTTTATATTGTCTATGTTCTATGAATAATGTCTATGTATGGATTTTATTATGACAATTTGTCCTTATAAGACACTATTGTCTAAGGAATATTGTTGTTTAAGATGGGTGGTATTTAATGCTCAACTAAGTATTTTATGATGGTTTATAATTGAGAACATTGTATGTAGAGATAATTTAGAAACATTGTTCTTAGTAATGTGTCATCTTAACATATTGAATTGATTCATTAGTGTAAAAATAATATATAGTTGTGTTTTGTATCATCTTCATGATTTTCCTTGGTTGAGTTAGTCCTCGACCTTTTAGAGAAATTATATATCACAATTGGGAATCCTTGCTTGGACTATAACTTACTAATCAAGGAGAACTACATGGGACTTCAATCCTATTTTGGAGTGGGTATGTGGGAAGTCCCTAGGTGAAGGATGCCCCTAGACCCAAGTTTGTAGAAGAGAGGTTCCATGAATTGCTCCTAGGCATTGGGTGTTCCTAAACTTGTTCATCCTTCCTTCTTTAGCATGTTTTATCTTGATGTTAAAATTTGCATTGATGACTATGAATTCACCTTTAAATTAACATGTTTTCACTATATAAGTTTGAGTTGATAAAAGGAACTCCATCATTATCAAGCTTATCTACTCTGAGATTTGTGGTGTTTGGCTTCCATAGTCTACTATGATCTTGGATGAACTTCTAGAGTCACTATCATCTCGCTCTATCTCGAATGTGAATGTATAAGATTGCCTCTAGACTTCTCTATATAAAGTTATTATAGTTTTGTGTGTTGAAAACTATGGCATTATGTCTAGAGTTAGTGACAAGTATAGGAAAGTATAGTTTAGTATCAATACACTAGATAGGTCTATTCTTCCAAGTATTAAGAGAATGATGAACTTGGCCATGGCATGGCTATGAATGAGTTACAGAATCCTACTAAATTTGCATCTAATGATGATGCTAAATTGAACTGATATGATCTAATGGTGTGAACAACACTTAATCTTTATGGATGATATGTCGAAACAAAATATGTCCCTAGTTCTAAGTTGAGTTTATGACTTCCTTTTCCAACTATGGGAAATTAATGGAAAGTAATACCAAATATACTATGGTGTATAAACTTTATATATGGTTGGTGAATAATCATATGCTATGCTTTATGATTAGTACTAAGCAAAATGTTATGTACTTTGAAGTAGATTATTATTTAATATTACTAGTGGGTTTGAATTCTATATGATACATACTTTGTTTCTAAATAACAATTTGAATATATGGAATGGCCATTGAGATTAATTTATGAGTCAATATTTGTTTATGTATATGTGACTAGATTGAAGCTAGCTCATGTGGATTCAATGTGTTACTTGTGTGTGACTAGTAATTTAGACCCTAGGGCCTATAAGACCATGTGTATAGGTTTATGATTCACTTTATATAGCATGTAACAAGATCAACTTGCTCAATATTTGTGAATCCTTGTGATTTTGTGATTAAGTGTACGTAGCAATAAGATGAACCCACATGTTAGAATTGAGTCTAATATAGGTGCACATAGTATATTGTCACAAGTTTGGTGTAGGTGATGGATGTGTGGTGCTATTTGCCATATCTTAGAATTAGATGACTATCACCAATAGCACATAGGTGACAAATGCTAGGAGCTATCCATCATATGATATAGGAGTGGTTTAGCCAATTGTCACTAGTACTATGTAGGTGATGGAGGCCAAGTGTTATCCACTATATATTAGGGTTTATTTAGTTATCATTGATAGCATAAAGGTGATAGATGCTAGGAACTACCCATGATATGATAAGGCTTAGGTCGATTTCACCAATACTATGTAGACAATAGATGTCAGGAGCTACCCCATACTAAGTTGGATCGACTTTCACTAATGGAATGGAGGTGATAGATTTCAGGGTCCATCAACTTCAAAGGTTTGGTGGGCTATGGAAATATTTTAATGGCATCATGTGTTGTATATTTTTATACTTAAACTATAGCCAATGATGACTACAAATAGTATGGGATGCTTCTGTGTCATCATAGCTGGAAGTGAACTGAGAAAAAAGATTAAACCCATAGTGTAGCATGAGATGCACTGACATCCCTTTTTCCAGCTATGATGTATTTAAAGGGTGAGTGTAATTGAACAAGGTAATGGAAAGATGCATGTAGTAGGTTGCATCCACTTCCTATTGTCAGTTGGTCACTATTTATGTGTGAGTCAATCACTATGTATATGTGTATTAATGGACTCAAGTGTTGTGTGTCGTTACACTTATGCCCTTGTTGGTGATGACAAGTTGTATGTGATGCTTGTCTCATCATCATATCTAGTAACAACCTAAGGAACAGGATGGGGCCCATAGAGTAGCATGAGTGTACCAAAATTCCTTTTTTTGGTTGGGATGTACTTAAGGGATAACATGTTAGTGAACCAAGTAAAGGGGAAGAGAGTTGTAGTAAGGTTACAACCATTCCTTCTTGCTAGCTGGTCACTATGTGCATATATGATGTATGTATGAGCTAGTCACACTATGTATGTGTTTCACATGTGTAAGTTAGTCACATTGTGTAAATGTGATGTATGTGAGATTTAGTCACATTATGTATATCTGATTCTTGCAAGATCTAATTAGATTGGTATATGTGATGATGTGTGAACTAATCACACTATGTATATGTGTTTTATGCATGAGCTTGTGGCTCTATGTATATGTGATGCATGCATGACTTATTCACACTTTGTATATGTGTTATATGCATGAGCTACTCAATCTATGTGTATCTGGCACATGGATGAGTTATTCACACTATTTATATGGGTTGGATGCATGAGCTAGTCACTCTGTGTGTATGTGATGTATGAATGGGTTATTCACACTATGTATATGTGTTGTATGCATGAGCTAGCCACTCTATGTGTATGTGAAGCATGAATGAGTTATCCACACTATGTATATGTGTTGTATGTTGGCAATGTTTATATGAGTTGTTGACTATGTAGTTTTGTGTGTGTCTATACAATGATGTTGGCATTGGTCTAGCATTATATTGGAATGCATTCTCTATCATACTATTGTGTATGTATTGTGTTGGAAGTGTAAGATTAAATAATGGATATAATTTAAAATAAATATCATAGATCTCATATTAGAGGAGATGAAAAATTCTCTCTATTAATGGTGTACAAACTATGGAACCTCTAATTCTTAAGAAAGGATACATAGGTAGAGCCATTACAAATGAACCTTTGAGGTTTAGGTCTAGTTATAGAGATGACCCTAACAATGGGAGATACCATATTTAGTATGAGTATATGAGTGTGGCATGAATTTGTTTCCATGTTTATGGTTGGTAAGGATTTGAAGTTGGCACTTCTAAATTGGATAGAAGTTGCTTGGTAAATTAAGTTAGTACTTGAGGTTTATTGGTGGAAAAAATTAATAGTAACTAGGGTGGTTATTACATTTGTATTAGAGTTTGGTTCAAACACTGGACCTATAAGGCTCACTAGACTCTAGATGAGGTAAAGAAATCTTACACTACTAGCTCACTATAATTGAACTGGTCACTTAGCATGAATATGTTGGCATTAAATTTCTTAAATATACTTTTAATATTATATGAATAGTTGACCAATCCTAACAAAGAATACCTGAATGGGTGTGAAAGGGAATTTGGATATATGAATTTTAAAGGAAAATTAGAATGCATAGTAGAAGATTGTGGTATCTCAGATGATTACTATTTCTAATAGCCCAATTGTTGGATTTGAATTTGTGCATTGTTATGTGATGACTTTCACTACATATTTAAGAGTATTAAAAGTCCTTCTCATGGTATAAGAATGAATGGATATGAAATTAAATGTAGACAACTAGAAGATATATATTGAATGGGATTGTATATGTGAAAGACAAAATTATTGATACACTCAAATGGGTAGGTTGTAACTACCTCAATACTTGTTGACGTAGCCACAATAATTCAATTAGCTATTCAATGTATAGCCCTACCATATAGGTTAAAGATACATTGAGAGAATGCTTATCAATAATGATATAAGTATGTTTTATTCTAATATCTATATGTATGAAGACACATATTGAAGGAACAATATGTAGGTGAAGATTGGTATACATCAACTCATATACATTCCATTAGTATTAAACTAGCATGCTATGAGTTTGGTAATTAGTTTGCATTGTAATTAGCATGGTTCAAAGCCATGTAAATAATAACTATAAAGAACTTAGAGACTTGTGTTACTGTTCCTCTATGATTAAATAAAATGGTTTGAATTGAAATTTTGCTAATATTGGTTTAGTAGGACATTGTTGATATGTGTTGTAAACTTACACGGCAAGAAACTTGGCTATCTCAATAGGACCTAAGAGACAGTTGAAAAAAGTAAATTAGACTCATGATGTGTACCTAATTGTGAAGAGTGGTCTTTTGTGTGTGGTACTTTAGTTCTTTTGATGTAGGCGCATCTAGTGGTGTAAGGGCAATCTTGCATCACCCAAAAAATGATGATTTTATTTTCTGTTCTTTTCAATTTTTATATTTTCAGATACCCAATTTCTTGAATAATGATGCAGAACCTTCAAACTTTCCAACCTACTAAAACAACAAATTGCTATTTTTAGAAAGTTTGCATTTGAGCATGTATGGAAATGGGAATTTACTCAAAGCTTTGGAATTGAAAAATATAACCTTTGGTGAAGGAATTGGCTAAAGATCACTTGTGAGCTAAAAGATATTAAAGTTTCCATTTCTTAAAAAACCCCTGAAAAAGTTTCAAAGTTAAATATGAGGCACGTAGAAGCCTTGTACAACCCTTAAAATGGGTAAAAGCTATAGAGTAGATTCTAAGGGCATAAATCTCTTCACAAGATTTCGAACACATCAAATGGTTTATCAATTGGACACTTGGATTAAAAGTTATGGCTCCTAGAAGTTGACCTATTTTTGGAGGGAGTTAAAAATTTCAAAATTTTGGTTGGAAGGCACCAAAAAAGGTTATTTATGATAATTTTTTAGAATATTTTGGAGTAGCAGAGAAAGGGGGAAAGTGGAGAGTCAAAAAGGAGGGAAAATAGAAACCCTAGCATTTTTGAAGCTAGAGAAGGTTGAAGGTTCTAGAATCTAAAGGAAGGAAGCTATAATGTGTTGCATCCTATTGAGGATTCATCCTTTGATTTGATTCCAATTTCTGTAATGTAATGTGTTTTTTAGTTCAATAAAAGAACATTCCTCTTTACTAGGTGCAATTTGTGTTGTTGAGTGTTCTAGGATTAACCTCCTCATCAAGTGGTATCAAATCCAAGTTTTTGAGTGTGTAGACAAATTGCCAACCATGAGATAGTTTGCACCAGGACTTGAGGTTGTGGGCTTACTATAGAAATTTTTTGAGGTTATCAGTTTGCTGTAGAAATCAACTAAGGTTATGGGTTTGCTGTAGAAATAAACTGAGGTTATGGGTTTGTTGTAGAACTCAAAAATGCCTCTGTAAAGAAATAGCGGCAATGCTAGGAGAAATGCTTTGATAGAAGAGGGTTTTGGAGCCCTACAAAGAAAAATCAATGCATTGCAAGATGAGTTTCAAAGAGGGTTTGAACCATGAAGAACAGAAGATGAAGCTGAAGAAGAAGAGTCATCTGAAGATGAACAAGATGCTGCAGGCGAACTTGAGCAAGTCAGATTGTTGAAGGCTATCACCAAGATTGGAAAGAGGCCTAGGATGGAAGATTCTACCTATTTTAGGGATCTAAATTTGGAAGACCTTATTGATTGGATAAATGAAATAGAGGAATATTTCAAGTATGAAGATGTGGAGGATCCAAAACTGGTCAAGTTTGTAAAAATGAAGTTAAAGGGCCATGGCAGTATTTGGTGGAAGGAGGTCCAATTAGAGAGAAATAGAAGAGGAAAAGGAAAGATTGCCAAATGGGATCGGATGGTGAACAAACTTAAGAAGCAGTTCATTCCTGTGGACTATGAGTTGGAGTTGTTGAAGAAGCTACAAGGATTGAAGCAAGGTAATAAGTCTATTAAGGACTATATAGAAGAGTTTTATAAGATTATTATTAGAATAGGTCATGTAGAGGCCAACAAGGAGAAGGTAGCCCATTACATTAATGGGTTGAGGCTAAGTTTTCAAGAGGAGTTGAACCTAGTTAGAATGACCACCATAGAAGATGCATACCAGTTTGCTCTAAAGGTGGAAGAGAAGCTGAATAAAAGATTCGAAAGAAAGCAAAGAGGAAGAGGTCATAGTAGGAGGATTTTTGGAAGATCCCATGGAGGCCTAAATGAAAGTCAAAAGAAAAAAGCACTAGTCAAAATCAGAAAGGAGATAATGCCTACCACCCTTGTGACCAAAATAATGGTAAGAAAAGAGGAAGAGGAAGAGGAAGACCTAGGTGAGAACCTGGAAGAGGAAGTTTTAGAGGAACCTGTTTGCAATGTGGAGAAGGACATTGAGCCTACGAGTGTCAGCAACATCAAGGAAGGACAAATAGAAGACCTGAAGGTAGTGCACGAGTCACACATGTAGATGAAGATGTGTAGTATGAGCATTCTAAAGATGCCAAAAGGGGAGAAACCCTAGTTGTCAGAAGGACCTTGTTAAATGAGGAGATAGAACTAGATCAAAGGAAGAGTTTATTTTGCACAAGGTGCAAATGTGAAGGTAAGTGTTGTGATATTATTATTGACAATGGAAGCATGGATAATCTTGTCTCAAATTAGATGGTTAACAAGTTGAAGTTGAAAAAGAGAAAGCATCCACATCCATATCAGATTGCATTGTTGTAGAAGGACCATAGAGATTTAGTCAATGAGTAGTGCTTAGCCAAGTTTAATATTGGAGACTACCATGATGAGGTGTTGGGTGACATCATACTGATGGATGTATTTCATATACTATTGGAAAGGCCATGGCAATATGATAGGTGTGTTGTCCATGATGGCCATGAAAAAACCTATTCCCTGACAAAGGACAAAGTTTGTCATAACTTGAAGCCCTTAAAGTAGGTGGAAGAAAATGTATGTAGTACTACCAGAATTTGGTTGGTAGATGGTATGAAGCACAAGAATTATTTCTTTGCATTGATTCCTAAGATCATCCAAGAGAAATGTGAAGATGTACCAGTAGATGTCTTAGATCTATTGGAAGAATTTCAAGACATTGTCTTTGATAAGGTACCAAAAAGTTTACCACCATTGAGGAAGATAAGTTACCAAATGGATTTGATACCAAGAGCTAGTTTGCTGAATAAGCTAGCCCATAGAATGAGTCTTATAGAGAATGAAGAGATAAATAGACAAATTCATGAGATATTAAGGAAAGGATTGATAAGGGAGAGCCTAAGTCCATGTATGGTACCTATAGTACTAGCACCGAAGAAAGATGGAGAGTGGGGAATGTGTATAGTTTCCTAAGCCATCAACAAAATTACAATCAAGTACATATTTCCATTGCCAAGGATGGATGATATTATGGATTGCTTGAGTGGAACCAAGTACTTTATGAAGATTGATATGAAGAGTGGATATCACTAGATCCAACTCAAAGAAGGAGATGAATGAAAGACAACCTTCAAAACTAAGGAGGGCCTATATGAATGGTTAGTCATGCCATTTGGGCTAGAACCAATGCATCAAGCACATTCATGCGGCTCGTGAACAAGGTACTAAAAGAGTTTTTGGGTAAATTTGCCATTGTTTATTTAGATGATATTTTAATTTTTAGTAAGAATTTGGAGGAGCACCTAATGCATGTTTGAAATCTTTTTGAGAAGCAGAGGGAAGAGAAGTTGCTGATTAATCTAAAGAAATGTAGTTTCATGAAGGAGTTGGTGTACCTAAGATTTGTTATATCTGTTGAGGGTCTTAAAATGGATCCGGAGAAGGTGAGGGCTATCATTGAATGGCCTACCCCAAGGAGTGTTATAGAGGTATGATCTTTTTGGCAAGTTTTTATAGAAAAATTATCATGAATTTTAGTAGCATTTGTGCACACCTAACTGAGACAATGAGAGGGGATAGAAGAGAGTTTAAATGGACTTCCAGAGTGGCCAAGAGTTTTGATACATTGAAGTAGAAAGTCATAGAGCAACCTATTTTGGCACTTCCAAATTTCAATAAGGTATTTCAGGTAGATTGCAATGCTAGTGGAAGTGCTATAGGAGCTCTTTTGAGTCAAGAAGGTAAGCCCATTGTCTATTTTAGTGAGAAGATTAATGATGCCAAGAAAAAATATTATGTTTATGATTAGGAGTTTTATGCTATAGTTTAGGATTTCAAGAAATGGATGCATTATTTGTTGCTGAAAGAGTTTTTTTATATACTAATCATTAGGCTTTGTAGTATCTTAATAGTCAAGGAATGTTAAATCAGAGGCACTTAAAATGGGTTGTGTTTTTGCAGAGTTATACTATTGTTTTAAAGCATAGGAGTGGAAGGTCAAATAGAGTTCTAGATGCCTTAAGCAGAAGGCAAAATTTGTTAACAGAGATGAAGATAGAGGTTTTTAGGTTCAATGAACTTAAGAATTTGTACCCTGAAGATCTAGACTATGCAGAGGCCTGGAAAGCTTGTTTGGAGCCTATTACCTTGGACATGATGAGATGGTTAGATTACATAATCCAAGATGGTAGGTTGTTCAAAGGAAGCTAGTTGTGCATTATGAGGAGTTCCGTGAGAGAGAACTTGATTAAGGAGAAGCATAGTGGAGGTTTGGAAGGACACTTTGGTTGAGATAAGACCATTTCTCTCGTCAGTGAAAATTATTATTGGCCAAAGTTGCTCCAAGATGTGAGGAAATTTGTACAAAGTTGCAGAGTATGCTAGATGGTCAAAGGAGTGAGTCAAAATACTGATCTATACCAGCCATTACCTATACTAGAGGGGCCATGGGAGGATATCAACATGGACTTCGTTCTTGGTTTACCGAGGACATAAAGAGGGCAAGATTCAATGTTTGTGGTGGTTGATGGGTTTTCAAAGATGGCACATTTCATTCCATGTTAGGAGACTAGTGATATTGTTCACATTGCAGAGTTGTTTTTCAGAGAGGTGGTTAGACTACATGGTCTACCAAAGAGTATAGTTTTAGATAAAGATACCAAGTTTGTTGGGTATTTCTGGAGGACCTCATGGAAGAAGTTGAAGACTGAGTTGAAGTTTAGTTATGCACATCATCTGCAGACTAATGGATAGACAGAGGTAGTGAATTAAAGTTTGGGTAACCTGTTGAGATGCTTAGTAGAAGATAAGCCTAAGGGATGGGATTTGATATTACCATAGATAGAGTTTACATATAACAATTATGTTAACATGAGTATTGGTAAATCCCCATTCCAAATTGTATATGGGACTAGTTTGAGAAATTCTTCTAAGTTGAGGAAGATAGACAAATGTGATAAGAGTAGTGCCAAGGATGAAGAATTTAAAGAGAACCTAAAGAGCTTGCATGAAGAGGTACAACAACACATTAATAAAATAAATTATCAGTATAAGGCTAAGGCATATCAGAAACAAAAGTTTAATGAATTAAAGGTTAGTGATGAAGTAATGGTTCACCTAAGAAAATAAAGGTTTCCAATGGGGACATATAATAAGTTGAAGATGAAGAAATTTGGACCATGTAAGATCCTAAAGAAGCATGATTCAGGAAATACATACGAGGTAGAGTTGCTAAGTGGAATCAACATTTCCATTGTGTTCAACATTGTTGATTTATTAGAGTATCATGAAGGTGGCATAGAGGATGGACCAACAGAAGGATAGTGGAGTATGAACTGGCACCTACTTCAAAAGAGATAGAAGAAATCTTGGATAGTCATGTGGGAAGAAGTACCAGAAACATGCAATATGAAGAATATCTAGTTAAGTGGAAATGAAGGCTTGTCAAAGATTCTTCCTAGTTGTCTAAGGCCAATGTTGATCATTTAAGTTTTCCTCGAACACTTGAGATGTGACAAGGTCACTTCTCAAAGTACCCTAGGTGTCTAATACAGGAGCATCCAGTGGTGTAAGGGAAATCTTGCATCACCCAAAAGAAAGATGATTTTATTTTCTATTCTTTTCATTTTTTGTATTTTCAGATACCCAATTGCTTGAATAATGATGCAGAACCTTAAAAAATTCCAACCTACTAAAAATAGCAAACTACTATTTTAAAAAATTTTGCATTTGAGCATGTATGGAAATGGAAATTTACTCAAAGCTTTAGAATTGAAAATATAACCTTTGGTGAAGGAATTGGCCAAAGATCACTTGTGAGCTAAAAGATATTAAAGTTTATGTTTCTTTAAAAACCCTTGAAAAAGTTCCAAAGTCAAAATATGAGGCACCTAGAGGCCCCGTACGACCCCGAAAATGAGTGGAATTGATAGAGATGATTCTAAGGGCATAGATATCTTCATGGGATTTCCAAACCATCAAATAATTAGTCAATTAGACACCAGATCAAAAGTTATGGCTCTCAAAAGTTGACCTATTTTTGGAGGGAGTTACAAATTTTGAAATTTTGGTTGGAAAGCGCCAAAAGGGGTTATTTATTATAAGTTTTTGGAATCTTTTAGAGTAGTAAAGAAAGGGGGAAAGTAGAGAGTCAGGAAAAAAGGATGGAAAATAGAAACCCTAGCAGATTTGAAGCTACATAAGGTAGAAGGTTCCAGAATCTAGAGGAAGGAAGCTATAATGTTTTGTAGCGTGTTGAGGATTCGTCCTCTAATTTGATTCTAGTTTCTATAATGTAATGTATTTTTCATTTCAATAAAAGAACATTCCTATTTACTATGTGCAATCTGTGTTGTTGAGTGTTCTAAAATGAACCCCTTCATCAACTTTACAAGGAATAACAAGTAAATTTGTAAACCATGTGGAATAAATATTGGCCTATCTTAAGAAAATCAATGCATAAATTAAAAAATAAATGATTGAATAGAGTGGAAATACACATTCAAAGGTATAATTTTTAAATATGTACTCTTTTAATCATATAACTTTGTTCCAAATTGAACAAATTGGGGAAATAAAACTTCTTGAAAGGTGATGACAGTGGATCTAAACATAAATAATGCAACCAATAACATTGAAGTAAGAAGAAATTTACATATAAAAGTCTAAACCCAATAACCCAAGAGTTGAAATCATGACAAGTGAAGAAGATTAAATGGTTTAATTATAGCTTTTAGTAAAAGAAAAGAGAAAGTGTAACCCTCTAATAAGACACGTTGACTTATTTCCAAGGGGGAGGATGTCATATCCTTGTTGTAGGTAGATAAGAAGAGAATAAGGTGGAGATGACACTAATCATGATAAATGGGTAGTAGTTGTAGTCATTGTTAAAATTTAGGTACACGTTAGTAAAATAAATATAATGTTGAATAATTGGGTACTGGCATTTTCTCATGGAGAGAATTCATTTATTTTTGGTGTGATCAATTGAGGAGCTAAAAGTGTAGCATCATTAATTGTGCGTGCTCACAATTTCATGCTATGTTTGACACTCGCTTTAGTGTCCATGCCCTTAGCATGTTTTAGGATCATTTCCATCTTTGGCCTTACCCTTGACCCATGAGATGTGCTTTCACGCTGCTTTAATCATTTCTTCTTATCATATCCAAAAACCATAAAAGTACGTAAATCCTAGGTCTATCCCATGTTGACTAGACCTTTCAAGAACTAAAATTGCAAAGACTCTAGCGCTTAGCGTAGACATCTACATGGTGCGTTGATGTCCTAAAAACATATGTCAGTCTCCTGATCATTTTTAGAAGTTTTCTCTTACCTTGCATGATGTGTTGATATTTTCTTGGTGCTTATCTATGCCTAAATGACTCCTTTCTTTGATTTTTCACCTTTACCCTCTCTATTTAAGAAAGTAGATTTGCCATTGCAAAGAATTGATTTCCTTTCATAACAAAGCTCTACCCAAATTGTAAGCCATCATTGCTACAATTTGTCACTCACCCACATCATACTTTGGCTCTTGTACACGCCATTGCTTTATCGCATTCATTGTTTGTTGTTAATAATTACAAATGTTAGATTAATTATATTTCTTTGACATATCTTATCAAATCTCACTTATCACTGCTCATAACAGTTCTAGACACACTTATAATTAGAATACATAATTTTTATATCAATCTATATCTTTGGTTATTATTGAGGTGGAAACACTGAAAATGGGGTTTGACTAAGGCAAACTCCTATATAGGCCAACCCTCTCTTTTGTTTATGCATTTACAGGTTTTGTTAGGAAGATTGGCGGTGGGAGGAAGGATTGAAAAGATTGGCACAAGAGATGAGATCACAAATTTGTACGCCATATAGACTACAACATGACATGTAGACATCCACGTGGTATATTATCATCCTGGATAGTGAGGTTGTCTACCTAGGGCCAGGTTCCTTATCATTTTGTCTTTTCATTTTTGTACTTTATTTCTCAAAATTCTATTTACTGCTATTTATTTTTCAGCATTATAATCAGTTTCCTTCTTTCCTTTAAACATTTAGTTTAGTTTGATTCATTTATGTTAAAACATAAAGTGGTTTTGTAGACATAGATTTTGTTTGAAACATTAGTTAATAGAGCCTTAATGTAATGTTAGAAAAATGCTTCCTTGATGATATGTTCAGTTGAGGAGTAGTTTTTCTTACATTCTACATTTTGGTGAACTTGACTATTCAATTTATAGCACCTTCTTTTTCATTCAATTTTATTTCAAAAATCAAAATAAAAAATTATTTCTTTCCTCTAGTGGGATTTGTCAATACATCTCTTAATATTTCTCCTTCTATTGTTCTAAATTAGCATGTTATCATCTTTTCTTACATCACTTTCCAACTTTTGTCAAAGGATTCATGAAAGTGATGTTCCATTTGATGCATGTGATTGTGACTTAGCTCTTCCTATGTCACTCCATTCTTTTGATCCATCTCCTAAGATTCCTCCTACTTATGAGGATATTTTGGTGCAAGAGGATGAAAACATTGATACATTTATTAACATTACTTTACCTTCTCTTCATTTCAATGCTCTCCCTTATAGTGATGAAGCATTAGTCGATGAAGAGTCTCACCTCACATCAGATCCTCCATGGATAGATGTTGAGCATACTTCTTCCATTTCTACATCATGCATTTCTCAAATAAAAATAATGTTAATTCAATCATTGTTAATCAACTTATCCCACCTGCTAAGGGGATGTTGGATA
This sequence comes from Cunninghamia lanceolata, assembly GCA_027924645.1. Lineage (NCBI taxonomy): Eukaryota > Viridiplantae > Streptophyta > Pinopsida > Cupressales > Cupressaceae > Cunninghamia > Cunninghamia lanceolata. The sequence continues at coordinate 342,475 of BSBN01002031.1, forward strand.
AGTGTATTAATGTTCAAAATCTTTCTTTTTCTCCTAAAATCATTGTGCATAGAGCACTTGATCTACCCCTACTCTCTCATCTCGTGATCACTGTTGAGGGAATTCCTGGCAATCCTCAACCTTTGAATCACTTTTTAGAAATTGCAAAGTCTATAACTCAAAATGTGTTTGTGGCTCCTCACTACCATGTAGTAGCCCACACATATAACACTTTATGAAATAAATAGGCTACTCCTGTCACAATTTCCCATCCTCCACCACATCCTATTTTTCCACCACCTCCCCATCTTTTTATGGAGAATACCAAAGATAATGATCTTGTTAAACAAATCCAGGATACACAAGATAAGATCTCTCTTTGGGACCTGATACAAGTTTCACCTTCTCACCATAGTGTCCTTTAGTAGGCCTTGTAGAAGATATCTATTCAATCATCCATGAAGCCCATGGACATGGCTGCTATTCTTGAAGGTTTTCATTCTAAATCTATTGATATCACTTTACATTTCTTTAAACTCCCTTTTGCTGAAGTTCAGAAGAAAAATGATCTTATCATGATTATTGTAGTTATAAACTTGACTGGGATTAAGAGAACCTTTATTAAGAGTGGTTTTGGTCTTAACGTCTATAGTTTAGACCTCCTTAATCATCTTGAAATTGATGTGTCTTCTATTTCTCCTTCCAATATATTCATCAAAGGTTTTGATAATGTGGCTCACCTAAATTTAGGCACTATCACATTACCTATTACCTTACACCCTATTACATTACCTACTAAGTTTCATGTCATGCAAGAGAGTCTTTCTTATAATCTTCTCCTCTATATATCATGGATTCATGCCATGGGTGTGGTCCAATCTACCCTTCATCAATCTCTTAAATTTCTTTATAATGGTGAAGTACATAAGGTAAGTGCTAATCTTGACCCCTTTCAATATTGTCAAAAGGTTGAATTGGGTCATGAGAAGCCCACTCTTTATTCTCTTCATATTTTTATACCTTCAACAACAAATTCTCAAACACCATCATCACCCTCTATTGATGAATCTATACCTTCCTCATCTAATGCATGTCTTAGTGATGATTGGGGCTCTTTAGACTTCACCCCCATGGGTCATGTGAATATAAAGTTGAGTCTTCTCACTCTAACATTCCCACATTCAACAAGGATCTCCACTGTGGTATTAGAATTGATCCCTCTTCTCATGTGAATTCTGCTACTACTTCTGCAACATGTGCATACACATATCATTTTGACAAGTCTAGTGATGTTGATTCTCCTCCTCTTTCTGATTTGGAGACATGTTACAGGCTCATATACAAAAATCTTTCTAAACATGGATACAACAGAAATGGTCTAGGGCACATTGAACAAAGAGTCAAGGTCCCTATGTCACCTACACTACACTTACATTCTACAGTGGGTTTAGGTTACTGGCCTTCTCCTCTATTTACATCTCCTCCTCCATTATTTGAGGTCTCTATGGATTCTTCTTTTGAGAAATCAAACCTTTGTCCACAACACAATGGTTTGCTTCCTACTCCATCTCTTCAATCTAAACAAGAGCATATCTTGCTGAGGCTTCTCAAAGCTCACTTGATCACTCTTCCTCCTCCTACAAACAAAAAGATTCTACAACAAATTCAATCAAAACTTCCTTTCTGTGCATGTCATCAAGTACTTGTCCATTCTGACAAGGGTCTTTGTACCTTACATTTAGTTATATTAATTTTTCAAATCTAGGGAAATGTATCCATGGCTATTCATAGTAGGAACTAATAAATAATAGGCTAAAAACTACCTTCTAAAACTAACCATACTTATCCATTTAGAAACATGCATTTAACTATTTGTTGAAAGGGAAGATCTAATCTAAGAATCTAAAGTACAATTCTATGAAATCAACTAATTATCAGAAAACTGGAAAAATAGTAGATGAAAGAGAACAACAATCTAATCTAACAATTACCAAAGAAATGAAAATAAACTATGCATTTTCAAGAATCTAAGAAAGCAGTAAATTAAAGTAATAAATACTAGCCTTCTCTCCTTTGGTGGGAATGGGCCCTTGCTCCACACCTATGGAAGAGAGACTAATTCAACACCTTAGAATACACAAATATAAAACTGCATGCTTTCTATTCCAGATTCTCAAAACAAAGTATATATTTTTCTTTTCAAAAACTATTCTATATCTACTCTATTGTTCCCATGCAATATATATTAGATATTTTTGTGTTATAATATCTCTGGAGTTTATTATGTCACTCCTAGTTCTCTACTAGATACACAGATCATAATTCCTTATTCTAAGCATGCAACTGTCCATTGAAAAGATCATCATGTGAAAACTTAAATGGACTTAAAGTGACATTGAAAGTGTCCCTTAAATAAAGAGTTTAACTTAAGTTTAACTAAGCCATGAAGGCGACTGAAAAAGGATATAACTAAAAATGGTTGTTTTGACAAAAGTGCTTGATCCATGCAAAAATAGTCAACAAGTGTCCTTCTTCTTCAACCAAACCACTACTGCAGTCTTCTCCCAAAAACTCCATCACCTTCATGTAGGACTCTAGATATACTCCTATAACTTCTCGAGAGACTCTGCAATCTATCTAAATAGTATCTCTAAAAAATTTGCATAGTCTATCTAGATAGCAACTTTAGAGATGTCTACAACAACTTAATTTTAACAACACTATGGAACACAGCTCTGAAAATTATGCATCTTGTATTTCTATGTATCTCCATGGGACTCAACTTGAGAGATATCTCCATACTGCTACAAAATTCTTGAGAGTTAACCATATCCATTTTGTACAGCGCCAAAGATGGAAAAAGCTTCTCTGGAGTCTTAAAAAACTTGCTATCTAGAATGAATAGTTCCCATCATCAAAAAGAGATACTTCTGCACATTTTTGTCAGCTTAATCTCAAAACATGGAACCTTAAAACTACAATTACTACTATAGCATGACATCTTAGTTTAACATAACTAAACAAGGTTTTAACAGTCTTAAAGTACAAATCAAGAGTTTCGAATGGTATTTGGGATGGGAAAAGGAGATATAAAAGCACATTTTGATGAGTACTACCTGACACTCATCATCCCCCAAGATTAAGGGTTTCTAGGTCCTCCTACAATATCTTGAAGCCTTGACTTGTTGAGTTGGTATGATCTCTCTACAATATTATAGTTGCTTTCAAATGTTGTCCAGTTTATCTAAGTGGTATCAGTGTTTTCCTTAAATTGCTCCACCTTTTGCAACCATTCTTGGAATTTGGAATCTTCTAACTATTTAGCCTACATGGGCAAAGGCTCAATAATAAAGGGAGGCCTAAATCGCATCCCTACCCAATCTTGCTTGTATTTTTCTACGAACTTTACCATAGCCTTGGCCTTTCTGATGAATCATTTGAGGTTGGCTGGGGATACCAGCTCTCTCATTTTTTCTCTAGAGATAGGGTGTTCCACCTTCTTCTGCAAGCAGTCAATATCTTGTTGGCTTTAGAGTGCACAAGGAAGCTAAAGTCTATTACGAATTCCACTGATATAGGGGCAATAGCTTAGGAGAATAGACAAACACCTAGAATTGAGTTTCCAAACCCCATAGGGTGGGACTTTCATGCCTGAGAAATAGCCCTGTATTTTCTATGTTCAATGAGTGTGCCTCCATCCTTTCCAATCAAATTTCATGATTTTTCATCAAGGACATAAATGCCCTCAACTGGCATTCATCCACAACTAAATTTATAAAGAATGTAGTATGTTTAGTCAAAAGAAAAATTATGCAAAACAACTTACAGAGAAAGTTTTTGTCCTCATCATTACTTCATATGTATAACTTCATATAATCATGTCTATTTTCTATGGACTCAGTAAAGTCAAAGATTACCAATGAGAGTTTCCTTTGAAGAAATATTTCCTTAAGAAACATGGTGTAACTGTTGGCAAGAGACACTATATGGATTCATGGTTGTTGTCATTGATGGCAACAAAGGTCATCCCACATATCCGCAAGTCATAATGTGTCTCTACCGGAAGTCAGAATAAAGATTGTTGTGGTCCGGTGAACAAGAACAGAGCATGTGGCAAGGTCCGACAGATTGATCCGGATCTCTCAGAGGAAGTGTCTTGGTGCAGTGCGGATTTGGGGAAGTCAAGAGGACTACCTTGAGTGGTATATTCCAAGGATTTAGCCTCCGGTGATGGACAAGGAAAAAGATATGAACAGTTGAGTACCGGATTCCTGAGAGACAGTGAAAACAGAGGAAGAACTGACTGACAGAGTATCAGACTACTTTCCGGATGTGTTACTATTGATGATAGAGGTTGTGAAGGCATGAATCATGTTTGGCCGACATGATTAATGATATCTACAAGTATATGCTTGATCCGCATTGCTTGGTGAGGAAGGATTCAACCGACAGAACAAGAGTTTGTAAGAAACTAGACTGTTCCGGATGCCGACTAGAAAGGTGATGAAATTACTTGTGCGGATATATATAGAGGATGGATTTAGTTGTGAAGTGTGTGATGGTGTGAAGATATATGCGAAGAAGTACAGAACAGAGCAGAAGTAGCAAGAAAGATCCGATATGTGAAAGATAGCAGAATAAAGAACAGAGGAAAGATGAAGTGCAGCAGATCAGTGTACTGAGCCTAACCAGAACTGAACTCCAACATATGCAGATGCTTCCAATCAGTTCAAGACTATGATTCTTATCACTTTGTAGACAGTGTGTCTTCTTGTAGGCAGTGGGCCTCTTGTGAGCAGTGTGCTCGGGCAGTGAGCCCTAATTGGCAAGTGCCAATTTTTGTAATCTCCTATTCTTCTAACAGAGAATAATTTTGGGTTAATCACCCCGTGGTTTTCTCCCTTAACAGGGTTTCCACGTCAAAAATACTGTGTTATGTGTTTCTTATTTCATGGTAATGTTTTTGAGTTTGATTCAATGCTGCATCAATTAATAAGAAAGTTCAATAAGGGAAATAATTAGGATAACTGATTCACCCCCCCCCTCTCAGCTATCAACAATTGGTATCAGAGCTAAGTTCCTCCTAATAGAGCCTAACAGCTTGAGGAAGATCTGGGAGTTCAAATGGATGCATATGGTTTAAGGGAGCAACTCAAGACTGCTCTTGAGGATCTTGAACAGTCAAATTCTGAAGTCAATGAATTAAAGGAAAGACTCAAACAGGCTGATGAATTCATGAGAGAATTAAAAGACAAATTAAGTCTCTCTATGAAAAAGAGAAAGGAGCTGCTCCAACAGTTGGCAAGACAAAGTGAAGAAAGCAATACAAATGAAGAATTGACTGAGCAAACCAAGTTATGTGAAAAGTTATCAAAAGAAGTCATTATGTTAAGACATGAAATGGAATCAGGAACTATAAAGTTTACTCAAGAGATTGAAGAAAAAAGAAAGGCTGAAGACAATCTAAGACAATCTCTTAAAGAAAAATCAGAAGAATGCCACCAGATGGACAGGATTATCAGACATCTTGAATCTGATCTTGAAGATGCCAAAGATAATGAAGAAAAACTTGAGGATCAAATTGCCTCTCTCAAAAGAGACCTTCAAACAGCAAATGAATATAAAGAGAAATTCAAGATAAGTTCTGCTCAACTTGAAGTTCTTCTTGGAAGTCAAAAGAGGACAGATGACAAGTATGGTTTGGGATATGAGAAAGGAGAAAGCTCCAGATCTGGTCAGAAGAATCTTGGATCAGAAAATCCAAGGAGCAGGCCTAGAAGACCTCCGGTAAGACAGCCAAATGCTCAAAGATATCCATCCTTCAATGGATACTGCCACAGCTGCAACCACTTTGGTCACAAAGCTAATCAGTGCAAAATGAGAATGAATCAGATTAATTCATCCTTCTCCGGACAGTGCTTCAACTGCAAAAGGTATGGACACAAATCCCATGAATGCAGAATTATGCAAGTAAACAAATCATTCAAAGGTAGATGCTTTACATGCAATAGAGTAGGTCATATGGCTAATCAATGCAGATCAAGAGGATATCAGTCAAATATGCAAAGAAATGTTATTTGCCAAATCTGCAATAGGTCCGGTCATAATGCTAAAGTCTGCAGAAACAAGTATCAGGACAAAAGAGGTCCGGTGTATAATCAGAATCAAGACAAGGGTAAACAAAAGATGAATGCGGATGAAGTTAGGAATCAGATGAGCAAGATTTGGGTGAAGAAAAGTTCAGAGAATGTAGAGGTTGGATCCGCACCAGACTCTGGTGCTGATATTTCTTCCAGAAATTAAAAAGTGAGCTCAGGCTCAGGGGGAGACTCAAAGAAAATCCTGTTCCCCCAGCCAAACAAGTGGTGCCGGATGTGGCACAAGATGCGGATTAAAGGGTTTGTAGATATGAGTCTTGAGATGCTTCAGTCAAGTTTTCAGAGGTCCGCTTGGAGTTATGAAGAAGCTGTGATCGATCAAATAAGACCTGTTCAGGGAGATGCTCCGGTATGACAAAGGATTACAAAAAGGTCCGGAGAGATCCGGAAGTGCACTATCTTGTTCTACGGATTGGACAGAGTGTTTGGGATGTTCTTGTAATATGTTACCTCAATTTATTCATGATTGAAAGATCCGGATGATATTCACAGATCAGGACTAATCCGGGATACTCCAAGCTATCCAGACAAGGCAAACCGGAATAATATAGGTGAAGCATTTATTGCAGACAGATATTAGGGTTCGCGGAGCAATATAAGGGATTTCTCAAAAGTCATTTGCTCATTCTACACTCAAGAAGAAGCGAATAGTGGAGCTCTGCAACAAGATTCATCAAGCACACCAAGGATCTCCTGCCGAAGTCATTGCATAAAGAAATCAATCCAATCACTCCGTGCAAATCGAAGGCGCATAAGGTATTCTCCATTTTTCATTACCTCACTACAAATCTTTGAAGAATGGCTACTCCAAATATAGTTAAGATCTCTAATAGACCTCGCCCCTCATTCAAGAAACATCCTTACAAATCATTGGAGGTAGATCCACTAGGAGCCTTCTCTAGTGTTCCTCATGGTGTATTGCATACGGAAGATATTAGGGTTTACATCCATGCGAATCTTGAAGACTTTGGAGAATCAAAACTGATGGATATCTATCACAAACAATTGATAGATGACTCCTTTGAGATCAAACCTCAGTATAAAGCCATCCAGGACAAACACTTTGCACAGTGCATTCATTTCCCCTGTTTTGAAGAAGATGAATGGGTCCGGTATGTACTAAGTAGAGTACATGACAACTTCCTATGGTTGAACAAGCCCTTCAAGATCACCAAGGATGCAATTAGGGCTGTAACCGGTCTGCACTCATCCGGTGGATTACCTGTTCTCAAATCTGTCAAAAATCAGACAGTCAGTGATGCAACCGGATCCAAGTTTGACAAGAGAGCTATGACAGTTGATAACATCACTGAACCGGATGTCAAATTTGCAGCTATGAGAATTGGTTACAAAATCTATCACTCCAGTAGGGAAAATTCAGTACCGGGAACTGCAATCTACACAGCCTATCAGATGTTAAAGGAGAATGCAGACTATGACTTGTGCGAGCTTCTAGTAAACCAACTCTTTGAAAATCTGCAGAAGATTAAGAAGGACAAGAAAAACTCCTTCAAATATGGCAATCTGATCCTTTGTCTCTTCTTTTACTACATGAATGAGCTTCCCGGATCCAGTGGATGGATATGGCAGAATGACAGACCGGTTGCCATTCAAATCAGAGACTATTTGCATGGACTTGGGGATGCAAAAGCAAGAAATACAGCTCTATGGGGTTACTTCAAGAACTTCCAAAGCATGATGCATGCAAGAGAAAGAATACCCCAATCCCTTGTTGAAAAATACAAGGACACAGTATGCTTCATGGTAGAAACAGATCAGTGTCTGATGGAGGCAGTGGAGCCAAGGACTGTCTGGATCATGCCTATGGGGTATGAAGTGGATGAACAGATAGTAGAGCTGCATGTTCAACACATGCTAAGCTAGCCCAAAGATCCTAAGGCAGAAAGGTTTGGAACCTTTGAGGAACTGAGTGTAAAGTTACATGTAGAACTCAGGGAACCAGAGAAAAAGAGGAAGGTAAGAAAAGAAGTTGAGCATATTGCTCAAGGCCTAGGCATCTCAAAAGAGGCACTTGATGCCAGCCGGGAAAAGAGGAGGAAGGCTGAGGAAGAAGAGAAAAGTAAAGAAAGTGTTCCAGTTGAAACTCCCACCCGGACCAGATCATCAAAAAGATCTGCACCTCCCTCAACCAAAAGTTCAAAACCGGAAGTCCAGGCATCCGGTAAAAGATCCAAGACAAAAGCCACAAGGGCTTATAAAAGCCAAAAGGATGAAGAGGAAACAGAGTCAGATGAGGGAGTAAAAGAAATAAAGAAGCAGAAGAAGAAAGGATCCGGTAAACCCTCCTCAGGACAAGACAAGGATGAAACGGCAGAGGTATCTGTTGAAAAGCCCACTCTGTCTCTAGAGAATGTAATCAAGTCGGTCACGGTGGATGGAAACCTTCAACCAATGACTGAATCTTATGATGACTTCAGTGAGGCTGACCAAAAGACTCTGCAGGAAGCCACAGTCAAATATCTGAACATATATAATAAGGCTTTCATTGAGATCATATCTCTTATTCCTAAAAGCCTAGAAAAGGAATTGGAAGTAAGAAAGAACAATGCTCATGCAAAAGATCTTGAGATCCGGGAGCAGATAGCTATTCAGCTATATCCTCAAATTGATCCCAAGACAATGAACATAATCTTCAAGGACTGCAAAGATGAGTTCAGAAGTAAAGCCAGGATGAATCAACTCATGCTTGGTGAGACTGACAAAGTGGCCCAAGAGACAGAAGAGATCCTCCGGAAGGCCTTCAAAAGGTTCAATCTTCCTGTTGTAGAGGACTTAGGTACAGAAACAGCTGAGGACTTGGAACCCTCTGCTCCAGAAGAAGTGGCCTATGAACAAGCTAGCATCTCTCCTCCGGTTTCCCCTACAGTCTCCGGATCCAAAGAAGAAGAGAAATTACAGGAGAAGGAAGCAGTGGTGAAAGACAAAGAGGTTGACAGTTCCAAGACTGCAGAAGAAAAGAAACATCTGTCTCCGGCAAGAGACACTACACAAACTGTTCAACAATTTTTGAGCAAAGAAACTTTAGAGATTGATGAACCGGAGCTTCTAAAAGGCCCATTCGACTTTGACTCTCTCTCTCCGGTACAAACAATGAAGATAGCTTCATTTGCAAATGCCAAGGCAAATGAAAAAATCCTGAAGTATCATATGGAAGACTGTGAGTTGATAGAGGCTGCTTCCGGAGTACTTGTAAAGATTATGCCATCAATCCAGATAGATCCGACAGCCTCCTCTTCCGGTAATCTAAAAACCTTAGTCAGCAGTGTTGATACTCATTTTGATTCTCTAGAAAAATTAGCTGAAGAAAAGGTCCGGAAGGAATTTTTGGATAAAAGATTTTCAGAAGTATTAGAATTAATCTCTAAAGATAGGAAGATTGTGAGCATTGGAATAAAGAGCTTAGAGAATGCTCTTAAGGATGGCGGTGACATCTACAAATTTTGTATATCCTGGTCAAAGGCAACATCAGCAATTGATAAGAAAATAAAAGAGGAACAGGACAAGCTACAAAGCTTATCTCAAAGTTTTGATCCTCTCTCTTCCTCCATAATAAATCAAGAATGTCAGACTATTGCAGTCTTGAATGAAATAAAGAATCTTGAGAAGGAAAGGAAGAACATCACTAACCAGATGGGAGAACTTAGACGGATTATAATCCCTAAGTTGGAAACTATGCATGAGGCCATCAGTGATGCTCAGACCACCGCCCAAACAAATGATCCGACAGATCTCAAGAGGGCAGAAGTTTTTGCATTTTTGTTGAGTGGTCACATTTCAATTTTGGATAGAATGAAGCAAAGTTGGGCTACAGAAATGATCCAATTGCAGACATCCTTTGCAGACATTCTTCAGTATATGTGAGTATGTAAATATGCGGCTATGTATAGAAAATTTTTGAAAATTTTGGTGTGCGGACCCTACCCTTTGCCATTGATGTCAAAGGGGGAGTGAGGAGCAGTGAAAAATGAGGAATCCAACTAAGGGGGAGTTCCAGAAATTGTATATAAAGACAGAGCATCAGCAAAGGGGGAGCATAGTGAAAACACTTAGTCATTTTTCACTAAGTGTTGCCATCAATGCCAAAGGGGGAGATTGTTGGCAAGAGACACTATATGGATTCATGGTTGTTGTCATTGATGGCAACAAAGGTCATCCCACATATCCGCAAGTCATAATGTGTCTCTACCGGAAGTCAGAATAAAGATTGTTGTGGTCCGGTGAACAAGAACAGAGCATGTGGCAAGGTCCGACAGATTGATCCGGATCTCTCAGAGGAAGTGTCTTGGTGTAGTGCGGATTTGGGGAAGTCAAGAGGACTACCTTGAGTGGTATATTCCAAGGATTTAGCCTCCGGTGATGGACAAGGAAAAAGATATGAACAGTTGAGTACCGGATTCCTGAGAGACAGTGAAAACAGAGGAAGAACTGACTGACAGAGTATCAGACTACTTTCCGGATGTGTTACTATTGATGATAGAGGTTGTGAAGGCATGAATCATGTTTGGCCGACATGATTAATGATATCTACAAGTATATGCTTGATCCGCATTGCTTGGTGAGGAAGGATTCAGCCGACAGAACAAGAGTTTGTAAGAAACTAGACTGTTCCGGATGCCAACTAGAAAGGTGATGAAATTACTTGTGCAGATATATATAGAGGATGGATTTAGTTGTGAAGTGTGTGATGGTGTGAAGATATATGCGAAGAAGTACAGAACAGAGTAGAAGTAGCAAGAAAGATCCGATATGTGAAAGATAGCAGAATAAAGAAGAGAGGAAAGATGAAGTGCAGCAGATCAGTGTACTGAGCCTAACCGGAACTGAACTCCATCATATGCAGATGCTTCCAATCAGTTCAAGACTGTGATTCTTATCACTTTGTAGATAGTGTGTCTTCTTGTAGGTAGTGGGCCTCTTGTGAGCAGTGTGCTCGGGCAATGAGCCCTAATTGGCAAGTGCCAATTTTTGTAATCTCCTATTCTTCTAACAGAAAATAATTTTGGGTTAATCACCCCGTGGTTTTCTCCCTTAACAGGGTTTCCACGTCAAAAATACTATGTTATGTGTTTCTTATTTCATGGTAATGTTTTTGAGTTTGATTCAATGCTGCATCAATTAATAAGAAAGTTCAATAAGGGAAATAATTAGGATAACTGATTCACCCCCCCCTCTCAGCTATCAACAGTAACTCCCACTAGGTGGCCTACAATGATGAGGTTTTTATCCCAAACCATCCTTTTTAAATTCTTAATTTCCTCTAACTATTGTTCCCTGGAGATTTCAGTATCCTCATAATCTAATGGATGGGATTGACTCCCTGTCTCAACCTCTATTTCTCTTTCTTCTACTTCTTTCTTATCTACCTCCCTCTCTTCTACTTCTCCTAGTTCTGCCTCATCCCTTGTTGTTGTATCTTTTCTACCTCTATTTCTATTTCTTCAGCAAAGCCATGGGCATGAGATGGTGTAGCTTCATCCTCAGGAGGCCTATTATCTTGGTGTTTTGTAGGACTATCAGGTGTAGTTGATGGTCATAGCTTAAAGAGAACATTTGCAACCAATTCTAAGACATTTTCCCAATAGGTCTTCTATCTTTGGTGCTTACTTCTCTAGAGAACTGGCTGTGACTGCTCTTCCTGTGCCTCCAAAGCTGGCTGACCTTCTTCTAATTATGAGGAGATTATTTGAGGTTTATCCATTGTATCCCCAAGTGCTTTGAAGGTTTGTGCAATAGGACCTTCTTGAGTACCTTCTTCTGCTATTTTCCCTCTTTTGCTTCTTCTCAATGTTGGAAGAGTTTCCTCACTTCTCAGCTCCTCACCTTTCTTCTTTTTATGTTTCCTTTGTCTTAGAGTCTCTGTATGCTCCTCCTCTATCTTCCTTTCACCTCTCCCCTTTGAAACTTGGGGAGGACTCTTATCTTGTTTCTTTTCTTTTTGGCTAGATTTTGGAGTCTTTGCAGGCTCCTTTTCTATCACATTCACACCTTTCCCTTCTATACCTTAAGGAGGACTCCTTACATTCTTCTTCCTTAGTGTTGGGGAATGCTCATCTATTAGTGTTAACTTCCTGTTTTCTCCTTATGAGCTCTGAGGGGACTCCTCAATAGGTATTTCATCCCTATTTTGTTCTAGTGTAGAGGATTGTCCTTTCAAGACCTTCTTCCCCTTTTCCCTTTCCTCCGCAAGGGAGGAGGTTGATTGAACTAACTTACCCTTTCCTTCCTCTTGAGTGGGCAATGGCTCCTCTTCTATGACTATTTTTCCCTTTTTCTTTCCCTTATGGGTGTCATCTAAAAATGCCTATCATTGAGCCTCCCCACCTCTCTTAGAGATAAAATGATGTTTAACAATTAGAAAAAAAGGCCATGATGTTTTAGTTGTGCTTTTCCTTGTTGATGCTTATCATCTAGTGTGGTGATGGTAGAAAAGAGAAAGTTTAGTAAATTTATTTTAAACTTAGTGTTGTTTTGATCATGCCTTAAGAAAATAAGCATTTTCATAATTGGTCCTATGACAATAGAAAACTAGCCATCACATGTAAAATATTTCATCAACCAAGTGGCAAGGGACTACCATGGTTGAGGGAGACCAGTCCTAAGGATCCCTTTTACTTCCCCTTTACTCTCATGGGTTTAGATTTTAGGGTCATTATCAACTGAGAAAGTTTTAGCTAATTCATAAAACAAAGTTTTGAGGTGGAAAAACCTCTCACCTTCTGGGATGTCTGCAATGTGGCTAATAATTAAGGCAGATACATGGATGGTGACACTTCCCACTATGCTCTTACCATCATGCAGGTTTGAAATGAATTACTCCACAATGTCCTCTTTGAAACCCTCAAATTTCTCCATGAAATCCATCCATCCTACATTTCTTAGTATGTTTGTAGATGCTTGATCTTCAAGCAACTTATCCACTATCTCTCTCTTTGATGTTTTCTTGATGTCCATTTTGAAATATTATGGCTGCAATGAACCCTTGGCTTTGAAACCCTCACCCTTTAAATCTTTTAACTTTAATTCCTTTACTTCTCAATCCTTAGCTCAGAGTTTTGTTTGAATTTTAATGTTTGTCAACAGAAAGATTTCAACAATATGGGCTTGATTGCCTACTCCTTAGGGTATCAAGCTACTAAGATGGTTGTGTAGGAACTGATGGTTCCAAAAATGAAAATTAAATCTTCATACTTATGCTTGAGGGTTTATGTCACTTGGAAGTCATACTTGGGGAGTGGCTCGCATCAACCTTGATGTGGAAGCTATTGGAATTTATATAGAAGGAGCAACATTGTAGGAAATGATGTGATTTGGACAAAATAACTAAAAACACTTATTTAATTCATTAAATGAGAGGAATTCTTACATTTACCATTGTAATCATGAGGCGCCATTCTAGAACTTATGCTTCTACTTTAGCAGGATGTGACGTGATCTCCTCCTTGCTTTGAAACCCATGACGTGATGCTTCCATGTTTGTAGCATATGATTTGACAATCTACGATTTTGAACTTGTTGATGGGACAACTTTCTATCATTAGGAATAATTTATTGCTTACTTTAGTGGAATAATTGGAAAAAGGTCTCTTGGTAGCTAAGTGACAGCTATCCTCATGATTCACTACCTTTTGGAGGGTGACGTTAGTGAGTCACTTTTTAAAGAGTGATGTTAATGAGCCATAAAGATAGGATGATGTCATCTTCCTTTTGCTGAATTGTTGAATTGTTTTACCCTACGAGCACTAGAGGTGCTCCTAATTCACTCTATAGGTGCTCCTGGTTGGCTTTGGAGATGCTCCTAATTCACTTTGGAGATGCCTCTATTTTCTCTGGAGATGTTCTTGGTTGACTCCTACATGAAGAGAAAGAACCACCATCTGCTGGTTTATAGTTCTTTTGGTGAGAAGGACCACCGTTTTATCAGTTTTCAATCCTTCTCTTTTATTTTCTTTTTTTAATAAGAACCACCATTTTAGTGGTTTTTAGTTCTTCTATTTATTATTATTTTAAATTATTCAACTATCGCTTTGGAAAGGGAGTTTTATCTCCTTTGCATAACATAAGTCTAATTGTGTCAGATTTTTTATAAACTCCTCCTTGGTGGATGGACGTTGGTAAATACAAAGTCTATGCCCATTCACCAGAAATGATCTTGGTTCACCATCAATTGGTGATAGTAAAGCTATCCCATTGCCATAGAATTCTTTGATCTCATGTGGCCCCATCCAATGTGTATGCAACTTGCCTTTAAACTCTTTGAACTTTTAATCATACAAAAGTACCCAAATCTTCCACTTGAAACTTCCTCTCTTTAATGTGTTGATCATGCCACTACTTTCTTTGATTCTAGATCATCTCCATCTATTGGATTTCCTCCATCCTAGTTTCATCCAATTCATTAAGTTGTAAGATTCAGTTCTACTGTGCGATATTCAATTGGAGGCCAATGTCCATGGAAATTTTAAGTATCTGAAGCTCAAATTTTATTGGCAGTATTGGATTTTTACCATAGAAGTGCTCATAGGGAAAGAACCTTGTAGTGGACTTCTAAGTGGTGTTGTAGGCCCATATAGCTTCATACAATCTATTTTCCCAATCTCTTCTATTTACTGCTTTTGTCTTTGTCATTATATTCTCTAGTTTTCTATTTGTTACTTCCACTTGTCCATTAGCTTGTGGATGATATGGAGAGGACTTCCAGTGTTTTATTTGATAAAGATCTATAAAGGCTTGTATTCCTTGAGAATTAAATTGTGGACCTCTGTCTAAAACAATAACCCTTGGGGCTCCAGTCCTCAAGAAACTCTTATTATACAAGAAGTCTGCAACTTTCTCTTCTCTAGCAAACTATAGTGCCTGCACCTCAACCCATTTTTTCACATAATCTATACATACTAAGATGCACTCTTTTCTTGTAGATGCTAGTGAGATTGGACCAACAAAATCTAGTCCCCATTACTCAAATGGTTCTAGAACCATTTCGAGATGCAAAGACATTTCATTTGTTAGTGTAGGCTAATCCATCCTTTGACACTGATCACATTGCTTCACATACCTCTTCACATCCTCATGGAGAGATGGCCAATAGTATCCTACCCCTAGTACTTTATGAATTGTCCATTGGGAGGAGTAGTGTCCTCCTATGGGTTCATCATGATAGGCTCTCAACACATCAAAAATTTCATAAGCTCTTCGACATCTACATATAAAAAAATAGGCCCATATTTAAACAATAATCCATTTAACCATTTATAAGGTAAACTCTCCTTTACCAATCTATTTTTCTATTTTGAGGTGAAATGTGGGGGAAACAAGCCTATTACAATAAAATTTCCAATGTCAGCAAACCATGGAAGACTGGAAGAAACAACAAATAGATGCTCATTAGGGAATCCATCTTCCACCAGTTTGTCTTCTCGACCTATATATATTCTTGACAAAAAGTCAGCAACTAAATTAAATTTTACTAGGTTATCTATGATAGTGCTATCAAATTCTTATAATAATAACAACCATCTTAGAATCCTTGCACCCACTACAGGTTTGTTCATTAGATATTTGATGGGTGCATGATTAGTATGCACAAAAAATTTATAGCCTATGATATAATGTCTAAATTTGTTGATTGCATAAATCATAGCTAGGAATTCTTTTTTAGTTGTGGTATAATTTCTTTCAATAGGGGTAAAGTTTGTAATGATATAATAAATTCCATCCATCCCTTCCCCTTCTTATTTTGTCCTCAGACTGCACCTATTGATTCATTTGATGCATTTGTCTGAATGTTAAATGGAAGATTCTAGTTAGGTCCTCTTAACATAGGAGTGATTGTCAGTTTCTCTTTTATAGTCTCAAATGTTGTTTGATAATCTTTTGTCTAGTGGAATTCAATATCTTTTGTTAACAAGGAGAACATGGGGGTAACTATTCTTCTAAATTTTCTATGAACCTCCTATAGTATCCTACATGACCCAAAAAGATCCTAACATCAATTTGATTCTTAGGTGTGGGCTACTATTTGATCACCTCTACTTTGTTGGTATCCACTTTGATCTGTTTTACTAATATGTGGTGTCCAAGAACAATATCCTTCTATACCATCATAAAACACTTTTCATGGCTTAAGGCCAAATGATTCTTTTCATAGCATTCCAAGACTTTCTCTAAGTTTTTTAGGGGTTCTTCAAAATTATTCCAATAGACAATAAAGTCATCCATATAGACCTCCATGCACTCATTAGCTAGTTCAGCAAAGATGGGTAGAACAACCCTTTGAAAGGTAACCAGAGCATTACATAGGCCAAATGGAAGAACTCTATAAGAAAAGGTACCCCATGAATAGGTAAAAGTGGTCTTGTCTTGGTCCTCTGGTGCCACTTGGATCTGATTATACCCACTAAACCCATCTAGAAATGAAAAGCACTTCTTTCCTGTAAGGTTATCTAAAACTTGGTCAATGAGTGGCAATGGAATGTAGTCTTTCTTAGTGGCTTTATTCAGCTCCCTGTAGTCTACAGACACTCTCCATTTTCTATTATTTTTGGGTACAATCACTAAGGGGACACCCACTAACTATTAGAGATGGGATAGATGAAACCTGCTTGCAACAGTTTTTCTATTTTTGTTTTAACTATCTCTTTCAGTGATCAATTCAGTCTCCTTTGAGGCTACCTAACTAGTTTCACATATTCAATGTAGATATGGTGAGTACAAATCTTAGGATGAATTCCTTTCATGTCCCCATATTCCAAATCAAAAGATATGGTATGAGACACCAGAAGGTCAATAAGTTTTGTTTCTTGGTCTCTTGACAACCATGTGTTAATGTTTAATATTTTCCCTAGTAAAACCATAACTTGCTTGGTGTCCCGATCAATAGATTGAACTGTCTTGTGCTAATTTTTCATTGGGTTTAAAGGAAAAGAATGGGATAGTAAAATATGAAAGGTAGCAATGTCTCTATAAAAATTTCACCATAGGGAATGACATTTGCCAAGGAACAATGTGTTGCTACTAAAAATTCTCTTATGTGGTCTTCAACAAATTCCATCACATGGTTGTCTATATAATATGGGTAATATATTCAAGAGTGTTAGCATCTATTTCCTCTCCCAAGTCTCTTACATCTATTTCCTCTCCCAAGTCTCCTACATTTGTTTCCTCTCCCAAGTCTCCTAGGTGTTCCATAATGGTTACCATGGCCAAAGAAGCACTATTTTGTATGTTATTGGGTTCATCAACCCAAACTTCACCTGGATATTTTAGAGAGGGTTTAGTTGGGGGATATAGTGATATTTTATTCATGTCTATCCCATTGGATATAACCATATCCCCAGTCCTACAGTCAATTGATGCTGCTGTAGTAGCCAACCATAGTCTTCCAAAGATCAAGGGATAATAATTTCTTTGGTTTCTTGGTTGTAAAATTAGAAAATCAATTGGAAATTCCCAAGACTCCACTATGATTGGGACATCAATCAAAACCCCTTTTGGGATTGCTACTGGCTGATCAACTAATTATAAAATTGTAGAAGTGTGTTGAAAACCTATGAGAGCTAGTTTGTCTAAAGTGTGGACTATCATAACATTGATCGCTACCCCTAAATCAACCAAAACATTTGATATCTCAACCCTTACAATTTGGACTATGATAATAGGGTTACTAGGGTCACTATACTTAGGAAGGAGAATCTCTCCAACCAATAGGTCCACTACCTTCCCTTCCACCTAAATAGTCTTTGGAAAATTTTTCCTTCTACCCTGTGTTTTGACAAAATGTTGCTAAATAAACTGGTTAAGCTCTGGGACATCTCTTATGGCTTGTAGGAGTGGAATTTCAATGCTTAACTATCTTATTTATTGCAAAAATTTAGACTTAGTGATAGTCTAAATTTCTTGAGATGGTGTTTGTTTTTGGGGAGCAACCTGTCTAAGTTGTTCAAGGAATGGTGCCTGCTTTTCAATCTGTGGAGCAACTCTGGAGTGTATCTCAAGAGATTCTCCAAAAGGCCTCTTTGGAGGAACTCCAAAGTCTTTCAAAGATTGTTTTTGGGGAGCTTTAATGATAGTAATATCATCTAGATTTTCTATTTAGAGGGATTTGTGGATTCCTATTCATCAGTGATTTCAACAATAAAGGGAGGAGATGGTCTTGGTAAATCTTTTCCTGAACAAAGCTAAAGATTATTCGAATAGATAGCATTTATTCTAGCCATGTTTTCATAATCAATTAGGTAAATTGTTGCTCCTTATTTATTATGTCTCAGGTTTTCTACAGGTTGTGTAGGTAGGGGTGGCCGAGTAACTAGTTCATTTTGAGGTTGATTTGGTGTGTTTGTTGGACCAGTCAAAAGCCCTTGTTGTTGATTTGGATATCATCTATGTTGACCTTGGTATGATTGATTATAACTTTGTCAAGGATTCCACTATTGTTGCATGTGTTCTGGTCCAAACTAGGTCTAAAACTATTGTGGCCAATGTTGGTTCTACGATTGTTAATTTCGCCACTACTAGTTTTACCACTACTGATCCTACTAGTCTTGTGGTCCCCATTAAGGAGGGTTTGGAGGTCCATTCCATGAAGGGTTCCACTAGTTATTTCCCCAATTTGAAGGGCCTCTATAAGGAACCTGATTTGGATATTGATTGTAGGAAAAATTACCAATTTGTTTTTGTCCAACATATTTTAACTCTTCCTCTATCTAAACATTTTTCTTTGTTAACTTATTTAGGGTTGGAAGTTAGTCACATTGGTTGGTAGGATGGCTTTTGTCACAAATCTGACAAATTTCAATCTTATCTAGGGCTGTTAAAATATGTTTGTTTCTACATCTTGGACAGTAAATAGGCAGGGGCTCAGTTGTTCTATTTTTTTCTTGAATTCCATCTAATACGGTATTTAGTTGAACCAGAATGTTTATTTTAAAATTGGCAAATTTCTCCATCAACTGTCCTATGTCATTCTTTCCTTTTAGATACTTTGAAGTTCTAACTCCATCCTAAGTCCTTGAGTAGTTCCTACAAATTTCTTTAAGCAATAGCATGTCTAGTTTGTTTATGTTTCCTTTTCCCAATAAATCAGTGTTTGTTTTGATTCCTTCTCCAATCCTCTCAAAAATAAGGCTTTATCTAGGCCATGTTCCATGGGATTACTATATCTTTGTAGGGAAAAATTGAATCTATCCAAATAGTCTTCCAAACTCTCTTCTTCTTTCTACTTGGTCCTAAAAAATTATACTTTTCTATCACTGATTCTATAATAGTCCTAATATTTCTCAAGGAATTATGTTTCTATCTGATCCCAGGAATGGATGGAAATAGGGGTCAATCCCATAAACAATCTTATGGATAAGTCTTTGAGTGTGGAGGGAAACAACTTTAACTTCTGATTATCAAAGCTATAATTATACATTTAGCATAAGACTTTAAACTCAAACAAAAATTGGTCAAGATCCTCTGAAGGCATTCCCCTAAAGGTAGGAAGTATAGATGGGGAAATATTCTTCATGGGGGCATTGTCCTTAAGATCCAAGGCTATAGGATAAGAGAAAGTTCTCCTTAGATTCCTAAGAGGATCTTGGTTTTCATTTTCATTATGATTATCTCCCATGGTAACTGGATTAACTAGATTTTCTTGAAAATTAAAGGGATCTAAAATATCAGTTTGAACTCCCTTATTCTTTTCCTACAACTACTGGATGTATTCTAAGATAATGTGATGTTTAGGGATTGGAGAAACAAATAGGTTTGATAGTACTTCCAAAGTGTTAGATGAGGGATTTCCTTCCTCAAAGATATCGAGATCTACCCTACTGCTTTCTCCTGGAGACTAAGGTTGGGGTTTTTTCTATTTTATAAACCTACCTAGTGAATCGCTAGGTCTAACCATACACAATTAACCTAATGCTATTCTAAGGACTACTAATTAGGGTTTCTACCAACACTAATACATGGCAACGGTGCCAAAAATGACAAGGGCCGCTGTACCTTGAATTTAATTATATTAATTTGTCAAATCCAGGGTAGTGTATCCATGGCTATTTGTGGTAGGAACTAATAACTAATAGTCCAAAAAAATACCTTCTAAAACTAACCCTACTTATCCATTCAGAATCACACATTTAACTATTTTCTAAAAGGGAAGATCTAATCTAAGAATCTGAAGTATAATTTGTTGAAATGAACTAAATATCAGAAAAATGGAAAAAGAATAAATGAAAGAGAACAACAATCTGATCTAACAATTACCAAAGCAATGAAACTAAACTAAGCATTTTCAAGAATCTAAGAAAGAAGTAAATCAAAGCAATAAATACTAGCCTTCTCTCCACTGGTGGGAGTGGGCCCTTGCTCCACACCTATGGAAGAGAGACTAATTCAACACCTTAAAATACACAAATATAAAATTGCCTACTTTCTATTCCAGATTCTCCAAATAGAGTATATCTTTCTTCTTTTCAAAAACTAGTCTATATCTATTCTATTGTTCCAATGCAATATATATTAGATGTTTTTCTTTTGATATAATATCTCTGGAGTTTATTTTGTCACTCCTAGTTCCCTACTAGATACAAAGATCTTTATTCCTTATTCTAAGCAAGAAACTATCCATTCAAAAGATCATCATGTAGAAACTTAACAAGACTTAAAGTGACACTAAAATTGTGCCTTAAATCAAGAGTTTTAACTAAGTTTAATCAAGTCATGAAGGCCATTGAAAAAGGAAATACCTAAAAATAGTTGTTTTGACAAAAGTCCTTGATCCATCCAAAAATAGTCAATATGTGTCATTCTTCAACTGAGCCACTACTATAGTCTTCTCCCAAAAACTCTAGCACATTCATGCAAGATTCCAGAGATACTCCTAGAACCACTTCAGAGAATCTGTAATGTATCTGAAGAGTAGCTCTAGAAACTCTGCATAGTCTATCTGGACAATAGTTCCAGTGATGTCTACAATAACTTAACTACAACAACACCATGGAACACAACTCTGGAGATTATGGAACTTGTATTTTGATGTATCTCCATGGGATTCAGCTTCAAAGATCCCTCCATACTCCTACAAAATTCTTGAGACTTCACCATATCCATTCTACATAGTTCTGGAGATGGTAAAAGCTTCTCTAGAGTCTTCAAAAACCTTTCTATCTAGAATGAATAGTTCCTGTCATCAAAAAGAGATACTTCTACACATTTTTGTTAGCTTAAGCTCAAAACATCTCAAATTAACTTAACTAAACAAGGTTTTAACAGTCTTAAAGTATAAATCAGCAGTTTGGAATGGTATTTGGGATAGGAAAAGGAGATATAAAAGCACATTTTCATGAGTACTACATGACACTCATCACATTCCATCAGTGAATGCCACACCTTATAGAACAAAATACAACTTCTTAACATGGGTACTCTCATTCTTGCAGCTGATGAAGTACCTGTCTCTCCTCTACATGACAAGTGATATTGAGGATCACCTCTATCTAGTTCATCCTTTCTCCTCTATTTTCTGATGAGACTATTTTGTTACTACCCACTATGTGGCACCTCTAGCTTTCTTTGTTTTCTTGCTGCCATTCATGGTGGTACAATCTCACGTGCAACCATACTTTATTTTGGCAACAACACAATATTCTTTTTCATGGTTGTCCTCACCCATATTCTGGGGGGCAAAGACAACTCGTCTAAGGGTGTACATTCTTCATAAGGATCTCCCCTCCTCTTTCTTCCCCTTTTATTTACCTTAAAATATTTGCATAATATACATGCTAATATTTTAAGGGGGACATATATTCTCCTCACATGTGCATCCATACATGCACTCTTCTTTATTCACATCCCATAAGGTGTAGCATATAAAGTCATCCCTTAAGGTGTAGCTTACCAATTCATGCCCTGAAGTGTAGCTTATCAATTCACCCCCTGAGGTCTTGTGTATTAATTCACCCCCTATGACATTGTTTATTTAATACTCCCTGAAGCATTCACCCCTTGTGGTGTTGGTGTTTGATACACTCCCTAAGGCATTGGTGTTTGATATGCCCCCTGAGGTGTTGGTGTTTGATACACTCCCTAAGGCATTGGTGTATGATACACTAGACTTGAGGTGTTGGTGTTTGATATGCTCTTGGAGGCATTGATGTTTGATACACTACCTGAGACATTGGTGTTTGATATGATCCCTAAGGCATTGGTATTTCATGACACCTAGCATAATGCAACTTTCTAGTTTGTGATCTATGTAGTCTATGAGCCACCTAGCATAATGTAGCTTGCTAGTCTGTGTGCCTAATATGACTTACCTTTTTACACTCACGGTAACTTAGCATAATGCAGCTTGCTAGTCTTTGATCCATGGTGATATTGTGATTTACATGATCCCTAGTGATAGAGCAAGCTAGTGTCTAAGTCATGTACTCTTCTTCGTTCATATTGATTGATTACATGTCTATTTGTATGTCTTCTCTCTTTGAAGAAATCGATCAACTCATTATATTTTTCTATCTCCATTTAAGAATTCCTCTATTTGTTTGTTTTCTTTATTTTTATTTCATTTTGGGGACAAGGCATTGTATTGAGACAACCTTTCACATCAAGGTCTCTTTCACTTTGCTGACTCAAAATTTTTCTTTGTCTATTATGTGTTTTTCTCCTCTATGTATGTGTTGTTTATGTTTATAAATGTTTGTGATACTCTGACATAGTGGTTTTGTAGGTTTATGCTTGTTAACACTGTTGTCTTACAGGTTTTTATTATCTAATGTATTTTTTTGTAGATTCTCAACCTGGGGGCTTGATCCTTCTTCTTGAAGATCTCCACATCCTCTACAGTATCCTTTTCATGCTTATTCACTTTCAACACTTTCTTTCCTATACTTTAGCATGCATATGCATGTAGTGTCATATAACCACTAAAGTGGGGGCTAAATGTAGCATCATGAATTGTGTGCACCAACAATTTCATGCTATGTTTGGCACTTTCTTTAGTATCCATGTGCTTAGCATGTTTTGGGATTATTTTCATCCTTGGCCTTATCCTCAACCCATGAGATGTGCCTTTACACTACTTTGATACTTTCTATTTATCATATCCAAAAACCATAAAAGTACCTAAATTCTGGCTCTATCCCAACTTGACTAGACCTTTCTAGAAGTAAAATTACAAAGACTCTAGTGCTTGGCATGTAATTCTACATGGTGTGCTAACATCCTGAAAATGTTTATCAATATTGTGATCATTTTTAGAAGTTATCTCTTAACTTACGTTATATGTCGAGATTTGTTTGGTGCTTATCCATGCTCAAACAACTCCCTTACTTGATTTTTCACCTTTTCCTTCTCTATTTAAGCAAGTAGATTTGTCATTACAAAGGATAGATTTCCTTTCATAGTGAAGCTCTGCCAAAATTGAGAGCCATCATTTTTGTAATTTGTCACTCACCATCATCATACTTTGGCTCTTATTCATGCCATTGCTCTATCACATTCAGTGTTTGTTGTTAATCATTGCAAATGTTAGATTAATCATATTTATTTTACATATATTATCAAATCTCACTTGTCATTGTTCATAAAAATTCTAGACACACTTATAATTAAAGTACATACTTTTATATCAATCCATCTGTATGATGTAGAAATGTAAAATAATACATGAAAATCAATCACAATAAAAGCTCCTATTTCATAATCTACATCACCTCAAATGAATGATCAAAGGAATAAATAAATCAAATGAAAATAATGAAACAATGTTACCACAATAGCCCTTGATGCATCATGATGAATGATGAATATGCTCTAATGATGCTTGATGATGATATTTGAAGTATAAATGTTGATTGCTCACACTAGCTATAACAATGCATAGGACAATTGAGAGGGGGAGTGAATTAGTTGTCTATTAAAACATTAAACCTTCAAAGCAATTCCAAACATCAACCTCTTATTATGTATTAGTAGAATGTAAACATATGAAGCATCAATGCAAACACATACAAACACATAATAACACTGAATTTATGTGGAAAACCCAAGAAGGGAAAAACCACGGTGAGGATTAGCTCACATATATGAATAACAATGCCAAAATCAAATAGGCTCACTACCAAGGCCTCACTTCCCAGAAGAAGGCTCACTACCAAAAGAAAGGATCATTGCCCAGAAGAGAGAAGAAAGAAGAAAACTGTTACAGAGAGATTCACTCTCAAAGCAATAGGAGAAATCCACCACTGCCACTCCTTGCCATCTACAACCTTTGGTTCACTACCTCTAGTAACTTCTAGCACATTGAAATGTAGACACCTTCTACTCACTGCATTCCAGAGTCATAAGCATTTAATCTTGCACACAATTCATTGCCCTTGATTCACATTTGCATTATCTTCTCTACATTTCTCCACTCAACTTCATCTTTCATTTATACCATTTACAACCAAGACCTATATCAATTAGGTCAGTCTTAATGAAGCGTGTGCACCTCAAATGTGCAATACCAATTAGGTAAGCACTAAACACTTCCGCGGTGGAAAGAAGTGAAAGTGGACTATGTCAAGGGTTAACCAGGACTCAAATCTGTATCAGCAAGCTACTCATCACATCCACAATCCATGAGGTACCTCCGCACATGGTGCAAGTAAGCTAGGTTGGCCAAACCTAAGCTAATGACCACATCCACACTTCTCAAAGTCCAAAAACATCATGAAGACCAAGGAAAGGCACTTCACAACATTCACACATCTTCCCATAACATTCAACACCATTAGAATCTCTTGCAACACTTCCACAAACTCCTGAAACAAAGAATGTCTTCAATCTGCACATCAAGATCTGCTACCTTTGAACACCAAGACTATAACTAAACTTATGAAGCAACCCATCACTAGAAAATTCAAGGGAAGGTAGATATAGACTATATAAGCATATCCCTAGATCCATAGGACAAGAAACCTCAATGTAGAGAAATACAAAGCAATCTAATTTCTCCCAAACCATTTTGTACACATGCAGACAGTCTGTAAAACACATCTTTCACTTCCGCACAATCTAGAACCTAAAACTTTGGATATAACACATATGAATATCTCTGATCAATACATCCAAACCACACAAGCATATCTTCAACTAGGAAGAAATGTGGAGAATAACACTGAGAGAACCGCTATGACAATGCACACCTTTTTATCAAATTTTCTCAAAAGCACTTGGAAACTAAGTGAACCATCTTTTGGAGGTTGACATCAATGACAACACCAGCAAGTTTCCAACAATCTCCCTGTTTGTCATTGATGGCAACACCAACTCTTTGAAAAACCATCAAGACCAAAAGAAATCAATTATCAACTCAATAGTACTCCCCTAACTAGAACAACTCTCACTTTTCACACTTTCCTGTACTATGGTTTCTCATCCACTCAAACTCTATCCCCCTTTGACATCAATGGCAAAGGGCAATAGTTGTAACACCAACAAGTACCTTCTCTATTTCCACTGCTCTCACTTTTCTGCACTCTCCCCCTTAAGATCATAAAATATGATTCATCTAACTGCATCAATCAATAGTATCACTACCTACTCCCCTTGAGAGGTAGCCTTCAACATCAATCTACAACCAAAAATGTATCTTGAAATGCTTCTTGGACAAATGCACACATTTATGCATCTAGTTAAAAGAAGGAGGGGAAATAACCCCTAACTTCTACCGGAGATACTTAAAGGTATCCTTAGGGAGAGCCTTTGTAAATATGTCTACAACTTGATCCTTTGTAGGCACATACTCCAATTTCACCTCATTCTATGCAACCTTCTCTCTTAGGAAGTGATACCGGATTGAAATATGCTTTGTCCTTGAATGCATTACTAGATTCTTTGAAATATTGATAGCACTTGCATTATCACATAAGATAGGAATAGGCTAATCATATGACACTTTGATATCCTTCTATGTCTACTTCATCCATGACACCTGTGTGTAACAAGATTTTGCTGCAATGTACTCTACTTCTATAGTGGATAATGACACTGATTCCTACTTCTTACTTAACCATGAGATAATTCTGCTTACTAGAAAGAAAGCACCACCACTTGTACTTCCTCTATCATTTGTACATCCTACCCAATCTGCATCTATATATGCACTCAAGGAAAATCAATACCTTGGGATACCATAGGCCAAACTCCAAAGTACATTTCAAGTATCTAAATATCCTCTTTACTGCTGAAACATGCGACTCTCTTAAATCATCTTGGCATCTAGCCACAAGATAGACTGCATGTATGATATCTGATCTGGTAGCAGTCAGGTATAATAGTCCACCAATCATTGATTTGTACTTACTCTAATCAGTCTTAGGAGATTCATCAACTTTTCTTAACTTACAACCAGTAGTCATGGGAGTACATACCGGTTTGGAGTCTTTCATTCCAAACTTCTTCAACATTTCTTTAGCATACTTTGATTGTGAAATTAAAATTCCCTTTTCTAATTGACTAATTTGTAACCCAAGGAAGAAGTTTATTTCTCCACACATTGACATTTCAAATTCTTTCTACATTTCTTTTGCAAATCTCTTGCACATACCTTCATTTCCTCCAAAGATTATATCATCAACATACACTTACACAATCAGGATTTGATCTTCTTCAACTTTGAAATATAGATTGCTATCTGCAGTGCCCTTTTTGAAACCTTGTTGTAGCAAGTACCTATCCAACCTTGCATACCAAGTGTTGGGAGCTTGTTTTAGTCCATACAATGCCTTCTTCAATCTGCAGACTATATTTAGATCATCTGATAACTGAAATCCTTTCAATTGTTCAATGTATACTTCCTCTTCCAATTCTCCATTCAAGAATGCAGACTTCACATCCATCTGATAGACTTTGAAATCCTTATGAGATGCAAAGGCCAAGAACATTCTAATGGCCTCCAATCTTGCCACTGAAGCAAATATTTTCTCATAATCTATTCCTTCCACTTGTGAGTAGCCTTTACACACAAGCCTAGCCTTATTTCTGACGACTTCTCCATTCTCATTCAATTTGTTCTAGAAAACCCATTTAGTTCCTATCACATTTTTGTCTGCTAGTCTTGGGACAACTTCCCAAGTCTGATTCTTCTCAATCTGCATCAATTCTTCTTCCATAGCCTTGATCTAGTACTCATCTTTGCATGCTTTAGTTAATATTTTGGGTTCTATTTTAGACAATAAGCACAAATTTACATGTTCATATGCCATAGCAATACTTCTTTTTTGTCAGCACACCTTTGTTCTTATCTCCAATTATCTGATCTTCAGAATGATTCTTCTGTACATACTTGGGGTCTTAGTAATCCTTTCTAAAGCATCTTCTTCATCAACTTGCTTCTCCTTTTCCTTTTATTCTTCTCTTTCTTCTTCTCTGCAAGGGATCTCATCAGATTCATATCCTTTTATTAACATTGAACTTTGATATGGTTCTTCATCCACTTTGACATTTGCACCTTCCACTAATCTCTTCATTCTCTTGTTGTAGCACATATAAGCCTTGCTCTTTGTAGAATATCCAAGGAAGATTCCTTGATCTAATCTTGTATCAAACTTTCCTAAGTTTTCTTCATCTTTCCTAATGTAGCACTTGCTTCCAAACACTCTAAAATATTTTACAATAGGAGTTCTTCCATACCATAGCTCATATGGAGTCTTTAAACTATAGACCCTTGTTTGCACTCTATTTTGTATGTAGACTGCAGTGTGAATAGCTTCTCTCCAATAGATATCTAGTAAATTTGCTTCTTTCATCATTGTCCTTACTGCTTCTTGAACTGTCATATTCTTTCTTTCCACTACTCCATTTTGTTGAGGAGTCCTAGGGGCTGACAAATGCCTCTTTATTCCATGATCTTAACAAAAGTAGTTAAACTCATTGGAGGTGAACTCACCGCCTCTGTCAAACCTCAAACACTTGATTTTCAAATCAATTTAATTTTCAACCATAACCTTGAATGCTTTAAACCTATCTAGAGCTTCTAATTTTTTTTTGTGAAAAGTTCCCCAAGTCATTCTAGAGTAATCATCAATCAACAACATGAAATATATATGCCTAAAAATGACACGATTCACATTCTTCTAAGTTAATTAAATATCAAAATATTTAATTACCTCTTCTAAAGTCAAAATTAAATAAAACCCTTTTATTTAATTAAAATCTTCCAAAAAATTAAATAATTCTCAATTATTTAATTAAAATCAATTCATTCCTTAAAATTTGAATAAATCAAATCAAATTTATTTAAATCCTCTCAATCTCTAAAAAATAAAATACAATCAAATATTTTATTTATTCTTCCAAATCATGCACAACAATTAAATAAATTTATTTATTTAATATGCTTTCTTATCTTCTAAATTAAATAATTCTAATTATTTAATTGTCTCTTCCAATAATATCTTCTCTAAATTTAAATAAATCAAATATTTATTTAAGTTGTCTTTTTCTTCTAAATTGAGTTATCTCTAAATATAATTCAAGCTTTGTGCACATGCAATTAAATATTCCTAATATTTAATAAAGCAAAATATCTTCTTATTTCTCATGCAAATCTATTCTTCTTGTTTTAAATCACTTAAATGATTGTTATATTCTTTTAAATGCTTTAACTCATTCTTCTATTCTTGATAACTCCTCTCATGCAAAAGAAAGCAAGACACATGTCTTCTTCTTATTCGTTGTACGTTCCTCAACTGTTCTCAACCGTTGATCTTATCAATCTTTCTATATCGTTGATCTCTTTTTTCCCAAGTCTATAAAAGCAACCCCATTCTTCCATTCTATTCATCCAAGCTTTAAGTATCGTTACTCTGCAGGAATTACGGCACACCTTTGGCACCAATTCCTTCATTGCTTGTGATCACATTCGCTACTATGCACTAGGCACTAGGCACTACGCACTACGCACTACGCACTACACACTACTACCATTGTTGTGAAGCTCCTCTTCATTGCAATAAACTATCACTGCCATTCCCAATTGACATTCTTGAAGCATAGCAAGGAAGTGCACTCTCTGAGGGCCCTATTTCATACATGTAAGAATGATTGTGATAGGCAATCAATGGAAGCTTCAAATTGAGGAAGGTTTGCTTTGTTGTTCATTTCTTTATTTGATTAATCTTCTTAGTTCACCATTTCATTGAGTTTTGGGTAACTTGATATTGATTATTATTATTTATTCATTTGAATCCAATTTTTCCTTAACATTTTTGGCACCCACCGTGGGGCCTAGCCCCAAATTTAACCCAAAAACTAAGTTTTGTGTTTTAGAAAATCATACACAGGAGGAAATAGTGCATCCATCACTTCCTAACATGCATCTATTACCTATCATGGTGCATACATTTCCACAGCACATATACTCTCTATTTTGGCACATCTGCTACCTGTCAGGGCGCTTTCAATATTGCAACGCATACATACTCTTTTATAGCGCTTTTACCATCTAAAATGGTGCATATGTTACTTCAGCACATATACACTTTCTTCTAGCACTTTTAATCTCTGTTCCAGCGCATATGTATTATGTTGCTTCTGTTGACTGTTTCTGTGCATTCAGTCTCTGAAGTAGCACATCTGTCGTAGGCAGTGATTTTAGGGTTTTTTAGAAGATTTTTGCTAACACTGACATCTTTGTAGGAACTCCCTTGATCTATTTTGTAGGATAGGTACTGGTTTAGATTCATATAGTTGCACTTGTTAGCTCACACTTCAATTTCTAAGGGGAAAATAAAACGGATGCTCATGCAAATCTCACATAGTTTTAACTAGGAAAGTGGTAATTGAATCATAGCTATCTTGCATGTCGTTGAATCATTGCTATTGCTATCTTTTCAAAGTTAACAACTCATTACTATTGGGATAAAATTGAACTCATCATTGCTATCTTGGTTAAAACTAAACCATTGCTATCTCGATTGACCATCATTTCAAAGTTAACAACTCATGCTATGTGGATAAAATTGAACTCATCATTGCTATCTAGGTAAAACTGAACCATTGCTATCTTGATCAACCATCATTTCAAAGTTAACAATTTGTGCTACGTGGATAAAATTGAACTCATCATTGCTATCTTGGTTAAAAATGGACCATTGCTATCTTGTTATCACTTCAAAGTTCTGTACTTGCCCAAGTAGATAGCTCATCTAGTTTTTCTCATTTTAACTAGGGGAAAAGAACAACTATATTCTGTGTTTTGGGAATGATACCAGGCCTATGCTCTCCCCTATCTTGGGTGACCAAAATGCTAGCCATATCATTTTCGCATGTGTTTTTCCTTTAGAGGGGCCTGCTCTTGGATACTGTTCATCCAAGTAGGAACAACCCTAAGTGGTAACAGGCTAGATGCTAAGCCCTTCCAAGCCACTATAAATAAATTTTGTTTGGAGCAAAAGTTTCAAACAACAAGTGAAGTTGTGTTATACCGATAGCCAACCTCCCCCAAAACCCTCCAAGGCACAACCCTTGTAGGCTGGGAGACTCCATAATGGAGAGTAGTGTTGCCACATGTATAACCACTCGAACGGTTGCTTTTATTACTCACCTTTATTCTAGTGGCCAAAACCCCTTGTCAACCATTTGAAGCCTAGGATTTTTACTACTTTTTTTTAGTCCAAAAAGAGTCAAAAAATCACAAAAAAATAAAAAACCATAAAAACATTCTTTGTTTTTGTTGTGTTCTCTTGCCATAATTTCAGAAAATAAGATCAGAAAAACCTTCTTGCAACCAAAGTACCAAAAACATCAAAAATTTCCAAAAAATTGTAAAAATACTGAGAAAAGCTAGAGCGGTGCATCCGTCCTTTGTTCCTGTGCATTTGTGCCGACCTACAGCACATATGTTCTAACTTGCAGCACTTTCATTATCTATTATAGTGCATTTACCTTTTACCAGTGCAGTGCATTTGTTTTGACTTATGGCGCATTTATCAGTTTCTACAGTGCATCTATTTCAGCGCATGCATGACAATGAGTACTTACACAATTTTTGAGAGAAAAATTTTACCAGTTCTAGGTACCCATTTCAGTCTAGTTTTAGGTTCAGAGATCAGGTCTTACCTTGTAGTCATTTTTCCATCCATTCCACATCAAAATCTCTCTTTCATTGGTCACCCCATTCACCTTCTATCAGGTCTACCTAGTCCAAAGTCAAAAGTATCCCATATCAGGTCAGCATAGGCCTCCTTTTCATATCACTTTGGATTCAAGCAACCCTAGTAGGTCACAGAACTTCGCTAGTAGTCTTGGTGCATGACTAGTCCCTACACAGTAAGATAGGTATCAAGTACCCTTACTAGTGGCTACAGTCCTATATCGGCCGTCTTACTTGGAATCATTGATCAAGAAAATCCCTTGTCCAAGTCTTGTCATAAGTATCCCATTCTTAGTAGTCTCCATCAGCACCTTGCCAAAATCTCTAGTCCCATTCCACCTCATCCTTCGTCACCTTTCATGATCCTTACTAGATCTCAGTACAAAAAGTAACTTGAAATGGCTGGATCATCTAACCGTATTGTCACTCCTCATGATAGTGATGAGGAAATATCACACGAAGATTATCAAGGAAGCCTCCAAGATTGGAAATTCCAACGCTTGTTAGAGAAAGTGCTCCATGATGATCCTCACAAGTATTTTTATTATCTTGCAAATCTTGGAATTAAGCTCCCCGTAGATTTTTATATAAGCACAATCCAAGAAAATGTGGAGAATAATCATGAGGAAAGGGGAAGGAAAGCCCTAGATCCAAATGCTGAGGATAATAATGAAAAAGGAAAGAAAGCCATAGACCAAAGCGCTCTTATGGAAGAAATGAGGAAACAACTTGAGGGTCTAAAGCAACAAATGTCAGATCTCAAGAAGGGTACAAACACTAAAACCTATTCTTTGGAAGATATTGCACCATACCCCTTTGATAAAAGTTTGAACATGACACCATTTCCCTTTCGATTTGAAGTTCCCAAATTTGAAAAATACAAAGGGAAAGGGGACCCTAGATATCACATTAGGGAATTCAATGTGGCATGCATGGAAGTAGCTCACAATGAGACCTACTTAATGAGACTATTCCCTAGATCTCTAGGTAGTCAAGCCATGGAGTGCTTCTCACAGCTCCCATCGGGCATCAAATTTTTTGATGAGCTAGTCAACAAATTCATCACGCACTTCTCTTACAATATTGAACATGAAGTCTCTATGCTTGACTTATGCAACACCAAGCAAAAGAGTGGTGAATCATTCACCACCTTCCTACAAAGATGGAGACAACTAGCAAGCAAGTGCTCATATGATGTGCCAGAGAAAAAATTAATGGAGATGTTTGTCCATAACCTCAATACTGATCTTAGCTATCAAATACAATAATAATGACCCACTTCATTCTCAAAATTCATCGAAATGGGATTGTTCATCGAAAAAGCTATGATCACCAAGGGGCAAATCAAGTTATACAAGGACACACCTACCTCTAATTATATGACTGACAAATCAAAGTTTTGGACCAAGAATAAGAATGTTGTCAACGATGGAGTAGTTGACGCCAAGGTGGTGGCTCCTAAGCAACAACCCATACTCACTCTCAAAGGAGAGGCAAACAATGTTACACCCAACAAAACATTCTCTCAGGAGCCAAGACTGTGGTTCAACTCAAATCCATGGTGAAAGTTCACACTGTTGGGTGAGTCTCAAGAATCCGCATTAAGGAAGCTATTGGCTAACAATGAAATCTCTCCACCACCAACAACTGATTATGAGCCTCAAATTAAACCTCACTACTGGAAAGACACCGACTATTGTGAGTATCATAGAGGAAGGGGACATACAACCAACAATTGCATCCATCTCAAACATGTTATTCAAGATGTGCTTGATCAAAATCAAGGAGGAACCCAACAACATACCTCCAATGAGACACATGTGGCTTACAGAGATCCACTTCTCAATCATGATAGGCCATACAACAACAATAACAATAACAACAATAACAACAATGGCAATAACAACAACGACAACAACAACAACAACCACCACAATAGGTAGAATCGAAATGGTGGGAATAATAATGCCAACTACGCAAGTGTGTCATTTGACTATACCATCAATTGCATATTAGAGCATGTCCCACAAATACAACCTTATCCAAAGTGTGGTACCATCTTTAATCAATTCAACATATAGATTAAAGTTGGTAGACCAAGCCCAAATATATAGACTCGCATTCCACATGAACGGGGGACTTCCCTTAAGAATATTGTCTCTCTCAAATTTAGATTGGAAAATGACTTGAAAATCCCTAGCAAAAGAAAGCTTACCTCTAGAAGGGAGCAAAGCCATTTCTAGGAAATCCATTATTTGAGTTTATCTATCATGGGGCCAAATACCAATGAATTTGGTGATAATTGTATTTTTCTTCAATTTATTGACTTTCAAATTCAAAAAGTTGTCTAGAATATACAAACTTGACTCTTCCTTATCCACCTTGATGTTAACGTTGAAAACCAAAATTCTTCTATTTTTAGCCCTAGTCTCCTCAGCCATCTTTTCCTTATCCAATCTCTTATTTTCCCTGTCAAACAAACTCCCTAGATCTTGGCACTCATCATTCTCCCCTACTGAAATTTGATGGGTAGGGGATGAGCTATGTGTAGGGGCACAAAGATTGCCACCTTTGGAGCTATGTACTCTATGCAGATCTCTACTTGTATGCTCTGCTTTGCTACCTTTTCTAACATCACCTTTTTCACAATTTTCACTCCATTATTATATATGTATATATATATATGTATATATATATATATATATATATATATATATATATATATATATATATATATATATATATATATATATATATATATAAAGGAAAGTAATGTATCCTTAATGTTATCCTAGGCTAATTAATTAAATATCAATAATTAAGCATAAAATAGCCTAAGTTAACTAATTATAGTTAAGGAGTTGATGATTTGATATTTTGTAACAACTAAATCTTTAGGAAAGTAAATGCAATATAAGGTGGTACTTATCTCATTAACCAAAGAATGATGCTAATAAATGAGATTCTAGAATATCCCTGATGTTAGTGTGATTGTCTAACATTCTATGTTAGATCTCCACCCTATTAGAAGACAAGTGTGTAGATAAATGGGACTAATTTGTGATCACAAATCTATACCTATCCTCCAAGTTCATCCTACCAATTTTAAGGGTTTTGTTCTACAAATTCACTCGATGTATGATTTTCTACTCTACCTTTTCTAAGAATTAGGGATAATGGTATTTAAAAATACCTTATTAGGGTTACCATGCAACTAATCCACAAGGGCACTAAATTTTGATCAACACTTTTGAAATTGAACAATATAAAAAATAATTAGCAAATGCTTAAGATGTATATTTTAACTCTTTTATTGCACCAAATAAAAATGTGTCACTTTTGATTGATCTCTAGAATGTTTTGAACTCTTGTTTTCTAAATCATTATTTGATGATTAGAATGAATGCATTGAATGTATTTAAATACTTTTCCATAACACCAAATTATGCCTAAGAGTGTTTAGTTGGCTCAAGGTAGAAGGGTAGAGGGAACTAGTTAGTGAAATTTGTATTTTTAATTTTAAATTTGATAAAAAAAAGTTCAAGGTCATGGGGTCATCCCCACATCTATAGACTTGTCTTGAAATGGGATAATGACTAAATCTAGGGGACAAATTTCTACATGGGAGTCACTACATAGGTAAGTGTGATAGATGAATAAGATGAATGCATAGGGGTGTGCATGTATAAATGGATAGGATAAGGTTAAATGTCTATAGACATGTGTATTTGTGAATGGATAAAGAGTCCAGGGTAATGAGTTTGACTTCACAGAACATCATGTTATTTGTCATAATGTACATGTATTAAGACATAAAATTAAAATAGGCACAAAACTAAATGGGAAATTGAATGAGTATACACATTTCATCATTATATTTTTCCCAGGCACTTTGAGGTTCATGTGAATCCTAAATGAACATGTATCTCAAAGTATGTAGCACTCAAACATGCATGTATAGTAAATAAAATATTCAAACTGTTAAAGATATGCCCCATAGGGCTTATGGGATCCATATAAGGTAATGGACCCCGTGAGGAGATGATAATGTGTGTTTTCCTTTTTTATGTATTTTTTCATAAGACAAGTCTCTATAAGCACCTATGTATAGCTAAATATATAAACATAGGAAAATTAGTGACATGATATTCCCCCTAACAATTCATTATATCCATAGGATATAAGGATTTATAAAAGTAGGAAGAAAAGCACATGAACAAAAAATGTAATCTAAGCATGTAAACATATAATCATGTAAGCATGTGATGAGTGCCAGGTAGCACCCAGAATAATATACCCTTTTTACCTCTCTTTTCCATCCTTCTTATTTTGTTGTCCTAGTAATTGCACCATAGTAGACTGATAAGGTTTGTTCTAATTACATTAATGAGAGATGAATTAACAAAATTCATGATTTTTGATTGAAGGACTAATGTACAAAAAATTAATGGAAATGTGTAGAAAATTCTCTCCTTTTGTGTCTATAGGTGCAGTTGTATGGGCAAAGGCAATTTTGAGCATCTCTAGAGATGGTCTTAACAATCTCTGGAGCTAACATAAGGGATACTACACCAGAATCCAATGTTTTTCCAATATGATTGGAGATATTTTGAAATAGGAGGACCCAAGGTGGATCATCTCCGGAGCTAGATATAAGTCATAAGCACATCTCGGGAGCTCTAGACAAAAGTACACACTTTCAGAGCCCTCCTTAATACAATGTAGAGTTTCTAGCGCCACTATCAGTCAACACTTTTGGGGGAAATTGGAGTGTTGGCAAGAGACACTGTGTGGCTTCATTGGTGTTGTCATTGATGGCAACAAAGACCATTCCACACATCTGCAGGACATGGTGTATCTTTACTGGAAGTCAGATTGAAGGATACTTTGGTCTGGTAAGCAAGAATAGAGCATGTAGCAAGGTCCGACAGTCAGGTCTGGATCTCTTAGAGGAAGTATCTTTGTAAAGTGCAGAATTGGGAAAGTCAAGAGGAATACCTTGACTGATAGATTCCATGGATTGAGCATCTGGTGATGAAAGAGTGAAGAGATATGAGCATCTAAGTATTGAGGTCCGGTTTGGTAGAGTAGACAGAGGAAGAATTGATCAACAGAGCATCAGAATTATTCTAGATGAGATATTGACGGTGATCAAGGTTCTTAAGGTATCATCCATGATTGGCTGACATGTTAGATGACTTCTATAAGTATCTCCTTGATTCGCATCACTTGATAAGAAAGGATTCAGCTAACAGACTAAAGTTTGGGAAAATATTGACTATTCCGGATGCCGACTAGAAAGAGGATGAAATCCTTTGTGTGGATATATATACCAGATGGATTTGGATGTGAAGGGAGGTATTGTGTGTTATTATGTGTGAATAAAAGTAGAAGGGTAGTAAGGCAGGTCTGGCATGTGACAGGATAGCAACACCAAAGAAGAGAAAGAATGAAGTGCAGTAGATCAGTGTACTGAGCCCAAACCAGAACTAAACTCTAGCATAAGTGGATGCTTCTCATCAGTTCAAGTATATTGTTACTCTCTCATAAATTGTAGATAGTGAGTCTCTTGTAGGTAGTAAGCCTCTTGTGAGCAGTGTGCTCAGGCAGTGAGCCCTAATTGGCATGTGCTATTTTGTACTTCTATTCTTCTAACAGAGAATACATTCTTGGGTTAATCACCCCGTGGTTTTCTCCCTTAATAGGGTTTCAACATCAAAAATATTGTGTCATGTGTACTGAGTTTATTTCTTCTTTCATGTTCATTTAAGCTTATGTGTTTTGATACTGTACTAGTGGCTAAAGAAGAACAAAAAGTTAAATTAATCAAGATAACTGATTCACCCCCCCTCTCAGTTATCAACAATTGGTAATAGAGTCAAGTTCCTCTAAACAGAGCCTAACAGCTTGAGGAATATCAGGGAATTCAAATTGATGTCTATGGTATGAGGGAACAACTTCAATTTGAGATAGATGATCTTGAGCAATCTAACTCTGAAGTCAATGAATTGAAGGAAAGACTCAAACAGGCTGATGATTTCATAAATGAACTAAAAGGGAAACTGAGTATCTCTGTGAAAAAGAGAAAGGATCTACTTCAACAATTGGCAAGTCAAGGTGAAGCCAATGATACAAATGAAGACCTAAAGGAGAAAACCAAGTTATGTGAAAAGTTATCAAAAGAGATCATTATGGTAAAACATGAAATGGAATCAGGAGTTATAAAATTCACTCAAGAAATTGAAGAGAAAAGAAAAATTGAAGATGATCTAAGACAATCTCTCAAGGAGAAATCAGAAGACTGCCACAAGATGGATAGAATAATCAGACAACTTGAATATGATCTTGAAGATGCTAGAGATAATGAAGTTAAAATTGAGGATCAAATTGACACTCTTAAAAAGGATCTTCAAACAACAAATGAATGCAAAGAGAAATTCAAGATAAGTTCTTCTCAACTTGAAGTTCTTCTTGAAAGCCAAAAGAGGGTAGATGACAAGTGTGGTTTGGGATATGAGAAAGGTGAAAGCTCTGGATCCGGTCAGAAGAATTTTGGATGAGAAAATCCAAGGAACAAGCCTAGAAGACCTTCGGTAAGGCAACCTAATGCTCAAAGATATCCATCCTTCAATGGATACTGCCACAACTGCAATAACTTTGGTCATAAAGCTAATCAGTACAGAAAGAGAATAAATCAGACTAATACATCCTTCTCCGGACAGTGTTTCAACTGCAAAAGGTATGGTCACAAATCTCATGAATGCAGAAATATGCAAATGAACAATTCATTCAATGGTAGATGCTTTGCGTGAAATAGAATGGGACATATGGCTAATCAATGCAGATCAAGAGGATATCATTCAAATATGCAAAGAAATATTGTTTGCCACAATTGCAATAGATCCAGTCATATTGCCAACTTCTGTAGAAGCAAGAATCAGGACAAAAGGGGTCCGTGCATCATAATCAGAATCAAGACAAAGGAAAAGGAAAAGTGAATAAGGATGAAGTTAAAAGTGAGATGAACAAGATTTGGGTGAAGAGAAGTATAGAGAATGTAGGGGATGGATCCGCACCAAAATTTGGTGTTGATATTCCTTCCAGAAATTGAAAAGTGAGCTCTGGCTCAGGGGGAGACACAAGGAAAAACATTTTCCCCCAACCAGTTAATTGGTGCTGGAATTGTCACAAGGAAGGTTGTGGATTAAAGGGTTCACAAAGGAACATCTAAACAAGCTTTGGTAAAGAGATGAAAGATCCGCAAGAAGTTTTGAATAGGTTAATCTTCCAAGTTTGATCCGGTTAAATAGTCATTCAGTAAAAATAGGATTTTCATAGTTAGATCCGGCATGATTTGAATTTGAGGTATCTTGATCTGAGGCTAAATGGAATGATTGTAAAAGGTAGATAGATTGCTAATATCCACTGAGAGTAACTTTAAGTGCATCTTAGTGATCCAAAAAAATCTCTCAAGACAAGGAGACCAGAGCAACTGGAATAACTTAAGTTGCACATTTATTGTAAAGTGGAATTAGGGTTTGCTCAGAGATAAAAGGGTTCATTTGATCGTCATTTACACATTCGCACTTGAGAAAAGAGAAAAAGAGCTCTACAAACAAATTGTCTCAAGTCTCTCAAAGATCAATCACAGAAAACAATTCTTCCAGCAACCCGATCCAGCTCATCCCGTGAAACCTAGAAGCATAAAAAGGTATTTTTTACTCTTGATCAAACTTTCTCTGAATCTTTAAGATGACTACTCTGAATGTTGTAAAGATCTCTGATAGGGCTCGCCCCAAATTTAAGAAACATCCCTACAAATATCTAGAAGTGGATCCTTTAGGGGCATTTTCCAGCATTCCACATGGTGTTTTGCATGTAGAAGACGTTAGGGTTTACATTCATGCAAACATTGAAGACTTTGGTGAATCCAAGCTGATGGACATCTACCACAAGGAACTGATAGATGATTCATTTGAACTAAAACCTCAGTATAAGACCATCTAGGATAAACATTTCAGTCAGTACATGCATTTCCCTTATTTTGAAGAAGATGAGTGGGTCTAGTATGTGTTGAGTAGAGTGCATGATAACTTCTTATGGTTGAATAGACCATTCAAGATCACCAAGGATGCAATTAGGGTAGTAACTGGTTTACACTCTTCCGGAGGGTTACCTGTTCTCAAATCTGTCAAAAACCAAACTGTGACTGAGGCCACTAGATCAAAATTTGATAAGAAAGCAATGACCATAGAAGATATCACTGATCCGAATATCAAGTTTGCATCTATGATAATTGGCTATAAGATATATCACTCCAGCAGGGAGAATTTCATATCTAGAAATGATGTGTATACTACTTATGAGATGCTGAGAAAGAATGCAGATTATGATCTTTGTGAACTCCTTCTGAGCCAACTAATGGAAAACGTACAAAATATAAAAAGGGACAAAAAGAACTCTTTTAAATATGGTGGACTGATATTGTGTTTGTTTTTCTACTTTATGAATGAGCTACCCGAATCCAGTGGTTGGGTATGGCGGAATGACAGACCTGTTGCAATTCAAATCAAAGATTACTTGCATGGGCTTGGGGATGCTAAGGCAAGAAATACAGCTCTGTGGGGTTACTTCAAGAATTTTCAAAATATGATGCAAACCAGAGAAAGAATTCCCCAATCATTGGTTGAGAAGTATAAAGATACAGTGTGTTTCATGGTAGACACTGATCAATGCCTAATGGAGGCAGTGGAGCCAAGGACAGTCTGGATCATGCCAATGGGGTATGAAGTAGATGAGAAAATTGTAGAGCTACATATCCAACATCTGCTGAGCCAGCCCAAAGACCCTAAGGCAGAAAGGTTTGGAACCTTCCAAGAGCTGAGTGTAAAAGTTCATGTGGAACTTAGACAACCTGAAATCAAGAGGAAAGTGAGAAGGAAAGTTGAAGAAGTTTCCAAGAGGCATGGAATCTCAAAAGAGGCACTTGATGCCCACAGAGAAAAGATGGAAAGAGCAGAAAAAGAAAAGGAAGAAGCAGAAAAAGATAGTCCTCCGGTAAAAGCCCCCTCCCAGACCAGATCTTCTAAGAGCTCTGCACCTGCAACTGCTAAAATCTCAAAGGCATCTAAACTAGAAGCAAAATCATCTGGTAAAGTAGAGAAAAGAACTAAAACAAAGGTCACAAGGTCTTACATCAGTCAGAAGGATGATGAAGAAATTGAGTTAGATGAGGAGGTAAAGAAAATGAAGAAGAAGAAGAAGAAAGGATCCGGTGAATCTTCTACAGGTCAAGACAAGGAAGAAATGGCAGAAGAATTTTTTGAAAGGCCCACTTTGTCCTTAGATGATGTAGTTAAAGTAGTTACTATGGATGGGAACCTGTAACCAATAATAGAATTCTATGATGCATATAATGATGCAGATAGAAAAATCTTGGAGGAAGCCACAGTTAAGTACTTGAACATAGACAATAAGGCTTTTATTGAAATCATATCTCTCATTCCCAAAAGCCTAGAGAAGGAATTAGAGATAAGAAGGAATAATGCTAGGGAAAAGGATCTTGAGATCTGTGAATAGATAGCCATTTAGCTCTTTCCTTCAGTCACTCCGAAGAAAATGAATATGATCTTCAAAGATTGCAAGGATGAGTTCCGGAGTAAAGCTAGAATAAATCAGCTTATGCTCGGAGAAACTGACAAAGTAGAAAAGAGACAGAAGAGATCCTTCGGAATGCATACAAAAGATTCAACATTCCTATTATAGAGGACTTAGGTGATGATCCCTCGGCTACAGATGTTGAAGAAGAATCTACTGAGACAGTGGCAGAAGAGGTAAAGGAGACAGGTGAAGAAAAAGGTAAGGACTTAGATTCCTCTGCTCTGGAAGAGGATGTCCATGATCAAGCAAACTTCTCTCCTCCGGCTTCCCCTACAGACTCTAGATCCAAAGAAAAAGAAAGAGTACAAGAGAAGACCAGTCAAGAAGTAGAGGAGAAAGAAGAAGTGAAGGGAAGAGAAGAAGGTCAAGCTGAGAAAAACACAAGTGACAGTGCAGAAGGAAAGAAAACTTTGTCTCCAGCAAGAGACATTGCAAAAACTATCAAGGATTTCTTGACTAAAGAAATGATGGAGATTTATGAACTAGAGTTACTTCAAGGACCATTTGACTTTGATTCTCTCTCCCCGGTTCAAACAATGAAGGTAGCATCCTTTGCCCAAGCAAAGGCTAAAGAGAAACTTCTAAAGTCTCACATGGAAGACCGTGAGCTACTAGAAATTGCATCCGATGTGATTGAAAAGATCATGCCATCCTTTCACAAGGATTCCTTAGCTTCTTCATCTAGTAATCTCAAGTCTCTTGTTAGTTCTATCAGCACTCATTTTGAATCTTTAGAGAAATCAGCTGAGGTGAAGGTCTAGAAAGAGTTTTTGGATAAGAGATTCTCTGAGTTACAAGGCTTTATAACCAATGATAGGAGAAATATGGATATTGGGATAAAGAGCTTAGAAAATGCTCTTAAGGATGGAGGAGAAGTATATAAATTTTGTATATCCTAGACTAAAGTAACAAAGGATATTGAGAAGAAAGTGAAAGAACAAGAGGATAAACTATCAAGCCTCTCTCAGAATTTTGATCCTCTCACTATATCCATAATAAACTAGGAATGTCAAACTATTATAGTCATGAATGAGATTAAGAAGCTTGAGAAGGAGAGGAAGAACATATTAAGCAGGATGGGTGAACTTAGAGGGATGATTATCCCTAAATTAGAGGCCATGCATGAGGCCCTAACTGATGCCTAGACCACAGCCTGAACCAGTGATCCAACAGATCTTAAGAGGGCAGAAGCTTTTGTATTCCTGTTGAGTGGCCACATCTTAATTTTGGATAGGATGAAGTAGAGTCGGGCAACAAAATTTGCCCAGTTAAAGACATCTTTTGCAGATATACTTCAGTATATGTAAGTATAGCATGTATATATACTTATGTGGCTAAGTATGGATTGTTTTTGGGAAATTTTGGTGTGCAGACCCTACCCTTTGCCATTGATGTCAAAGGGGGAGTGAGGAGTAGTGAAAAATGTGGACTCCAGCTAAGGGGGAGCTCAGGTAAAATGTACAATAGAACAGAGCATCAACCAAGGGGGAGTGTAGTATAACATAGTCATTTTTCACTAAGTGTTGCCATCAATGCCAAAGGGGGAGATTGTTGGCAAGAGACACTGTGTGGCTTCATTGGTTTTGTCATTGATGGCAACAAAGACCATTCCACACATCCACAGGACATGGTGTATCTTTACCAAAAGTTAGATTGAAGGATACTTTGGTCTGGTAAGCAAGAACAGAGCATGCAGCAAGGTCTGACAGTCAGGTTTGGATCTCTTAGAGGAAGTATCTTTGTAAAGTACAGACTTGGGAAAGTCAAGAGGAATACCTTGACTGATAGATTCCAGGGATTGAGCCTTCGGTGATGAAAGAGTGAAGAGATATGAGCATCTAAGTATTGAGGTCTGATTTGGCAGAGTAGACAGAGGAAGAACTGATCAACAAAGCATTAGAATTATTCCGGATGAGATATTGATGGGGATCAAGATTCTTAATGTATCATCCATGATTGGCCGACATGTTAGATGACTTCTATAAGTATCTCCTTGATTCACATCACTTGATAAGCAAGGATTTGGCCGACAGACTAGAGTTTGGGAAAATATTGAATATTCTGGATGCCGACTAGAAAGAGGATGAAATCCTTTGTGCGGATATATATACCAGATGGATTTGGATGTGAAGGGAGGTGTTGTTTGTTATTATGTGTGAATAAAAGTAGAAGGGTAGTAAGGCAAGTCTAGCATGTGACAGGACAACAACACCAAAGAAGAGAAAGAATGAAGTGCAGTAGATCAGCGTACTGAACCCAAATCGTAACTGAACTCCAACATAAGTGGATGCTTCTCATCAGTTCAAGTATCTTGTTACTCTCTCATAAATTGTAGACAGTGAGTCTCTTGTAGGCAGTAAGCCTCTTGTGAGCAGTGTGCTCGGGTAGTGAGCCCTAATTGGCATGTGCCATTTTGTACTTCTATTCTTCTAACAGAGAATACATTCTTGGGTTAATCACCCCATGGTTTTCTCCCTTAACAGGGTTTCCACATCAAAAATATTATGTCATGTGTACTGAGTTTATTTCTACTTTCATGTTCATTTAAGCTTATGTGTTTTGATACTGTACTAGTGGCTAAAGAAGAACAGAAAGCTAAATTAATCAAGATAACTGATTCACCCCCCCTCTCAGTTATCAACATGGAGTTCTCTAGGGATTACTCAGCCAACACCTAAATGATTAGGCGAAGACTATAATTGACTGCTAGAGGTCTAATTCCTCTTTTATTGATTTTGCATGAGTTCCTAAAAGACTTATTAAAAACCTATATTTTCAGGGCCTCACTGCCCAGTTGTATTTAAACTAAGACTCCAGATTTAGTGGGATTGTTGTACCACTAAAGTCTATTTTAGTTGCATGATTTTACTCTATAGTTAAACAATTGATAGAATAAGAGACTGATTCTATCTCATAGATAAACGGATAGTTAGAGTAGAGTGATATCTCATCACTTGATACGATAAATAGATATATAAGGTAGAAGCAAGATAGAAAGGAATATATTTTTGAATTGTTGTAATCTCAATTTGTTCTAGATTGGATATATTTTCTGAATACAAAGCATACTGATGAAATAATTAGACTGAAGAAAGATTGTTATACTATATTCTTGTACTGATTCATTATCTTAGTCTTCAGTCCTAAGGGTGAGGAGCAAGGGCCCACTCTTGCCATCACGATAGGAGGCTAGTATTTGTTTGTTCATTACTTTGTTTCAGAACATACTTAGAAAAATAGTTATTGCTTTCACATAGATAAATGTATGTTTCAATTGTGTGGATTAGAATAGGTTAATATTAGTAATTTACTATTTCAACTTTGTTTACTATAGTTTCAAAATTTACTTTCGTAGCAGATAAATTAGCCATACTAATTTCTAGAGCAAATAGGATTAGCAAAATTAGTTAAATAGACTGGTAACTATGGGACCCCTAATTGTAGAAAGCCAAGGACACAGCCTTGGATTTGACACATGAAAACATGATTAAATGTTAAGGACCAGCAACCCTTCTCATTTTTGGTGACATTGCTAGGGATCTCTGTGTTAATTACGAAAACTTAGCTAACAAATTTTAGGTTAAATTGAATCTGTATGGTTAGACCTAGGGATTCAAAAGGTAGATACAAAAAATAGACACCCCAACAACAAACTATAGGAGAAAGCAGTAGGGTGGTACAAGATCTTGTTGAAAAGAGGCACCTAGAACCTACCTTGGAAACTACACCCAACCCAATATTCCCTCAAATCCTCAAAGTCCTTCACTCTCTAAATATATCCAAGAA
The DNA here is from genome assembly GCA_027924645.1 of Cunninghamia lanceolata. Lineage (NCBI taxonomy): Eukaryota > Viridiplantae > Streptophyta > Pinopsida > Cupressales > Cupressaceae > Cunninghamia > Cunninghamia lanceolata. The sequence goes on from BSBN01002031.1 coordinate 387,199, forward strand.
TTACAAGAAAGATTCCAAGTAGATCCTTTAACAGAAACTAATTCTTGAGAACCCCAAACTAAATCTCAATGGGAAGAACAAGTGTTAGACATGGATGATAATCATGATGACGAGGACAATCAAGCTCCAAGAACCTTCTCATACCCCATTGTCCTGGCTACTGGAGATAATACCCCTATGAAGAATATTTCACCTTCACATTTGCCAAATTTTAGGGGACTTGCTTTTGAGGATCCAGATCACTTTTTATTAGAATTAAAGTGGTATTCCAGACTCATGATTATGGATTAGATAATCAAAAACTCAAACTTTTCCCATCAATCCTAAAAGATTCTGCTATGAGATGGTTCATGGGTTTACCCCAAAACTCCATTCACTCTTGGGATCATATGGAAATAGATTTTTTGGGAAAGTACCAAGATTACTGCAGGGTTAGTGATAAAAATGAGGAACTATTCAAAATTAAACAGAGGATGAAACCTTAGAGGACTATGTGGATAGGTTCAACTTTGCTTTGAGAAGGTATGGCAATCATATGGCTCACTCTTTGGCTAGAACACTGTTTGTAAAAGGATTAGACAAAGAATCAAAATAGACACTAGATCTAATGGGAAAAGGGAACATTAACAAAATGGATATGCCCACTATAGAAGAACTCTGTAGGAACTATTCCAAAATCCAAGATGGAGTGAGAACACCCAAATCCTTCAAAGGGAAGAATGAAATAGGATAGTTAATGGAGGAGATTGCAAATCTTAAAATAAACATTCTAGTCCAACTGAAAACCACATTAGATGGATTCAGACAAAAACTAGAACAACGGATAATAGCAGAACAACTGAACCACCCTCCATATATTGTCCTAGGTGTAGGAACAAACACTTATTGAGAGAATGCACTTTAGATAAATGGGAAATTTGCTAGATTTGTGACAGGGAACATCCTACCAGTCAGTGTGATTAGCTCCTAGCCTTAAAAAGGCTGACTAAAAAGAACGCCATTATAGAGGAGGAGTTGAACTATGTAGGAAAAAAACAAGCTGGTAATTTCCCTTATAATCAGTATCCAAACCAGGCTTCTTATAGGGGCCCTTCGAACTGGGTAAATAATCAATGGAATCTAGTGTGGCATGGGCCTTAGAATATTCCCCCTTGGGGACCACAAGATTGGTTAAACCAACAATGGTAACCAACACTGGAAAAATCAACCCTGGGGAAGTCAACAATGACCACAATAGTTTGGATCACAAAACATGTAACCTCATTGGGGTCCTCAACAGAGTTATAATCAACAATACTAGGGACAACCTAGATGTTTCCAACCTCAAAAAAAACACTACCAACTAGACCCCCCAACACATAGGGACAATCACAAATGAGCTAGTTAGCCAGCGACCTTTACCAGCCCAACCTATACCAAACCCACGAAATAAATAGGGAGCAACTGTTTACATGACAGAATGATAAAATATGGCTGGTATCAATGCTATATATTCCAATAATCTCTAGCTACGTTCTTGGAAAGCACTTCCAAGACCATCTCCCCCAATTATAGTTGAAGTAATCAATGATGTGGAACCTGAAAATCCATCCACTTAGCTTCAGGAGGAGATTACTATCAAAACTATGCTAAAAGAACCATCCTTGGGTAAGTCCAAAGTTCCTCCTAAAGAAACAGCTTCAGAGAATACCTCTGGAAACACTTCTGTTAAGAACTCTAGAGCTTCTCTGGAGATAGAAAAACCAACACCATACCCAAAATGGCTCAAACAACATGTCCCTCAGAAAAAGGTCCTACAAAATCAAGTCCAACCTACCATGGAATCAAAACTTCTACAAGAAATCAGACAATTGAACATTAAAATTCCACTCCTACAAGCAATTAGAGATGTTCCTAAATTGAACCAATTCATCAAACAACATTGTGTTAAAACCTAGGGTACAAAGAAAAACTTTCTTGCCACCATCTAGGTGGAAGGGAAGGTAGTAGACCTCCTAATGGGAGAAATGCTCCTCCCAAAATATGGAGACCCTGGGAACCTTGTTATAACTATCTATATCTCAGGGGTGGAAATATCTAATGTTTTGGTTGATTTGGGGGTAGCAACAAATGTAATGACTGTGCACACCCTAGACAAATTAGCTCTAATAGGTGTCCAAGCCACATCCACCATCCTCCAACTAGATGACCAGTCGGTAGCAATTCCAAAAGGGGTGTTAACTGATGTCTCAGTTGTGGTAGAGTCATGGGAATTCCCAGTAGACTTTCTAATATTAGAACCTAGAAACTAGCGAAATGCATATCCATTGATATTGGGAAGGTCATGGCTAGCTACAACAAAAACATCTATTGATTGTCGAACAGGTGATATGGTCATTTCCAATAGAATAGATTTGAAGAAATTTTTTTTATACCATCCAACTAAACCATCAATACATTATTCGGGAAAAGTGTGGGTAGATGAGCTAAATAACATGGAAAATAGTGCCTCAATAGCTATGGTTACCATCAAGAAACATTTGGGTGAGTTAGAAGAAGAAATCAACTATTATACAGTAGAAGATATCACCCATATTCTTATTAACAAGGATATAATGAAACTAGCTCAAGATTCAAATAGAGAATTTCTCACTGCTACTCATTGTACCCTAGCAAACAATATTCCTTGTGGAGAGACCTTTTATAGAGAATTAGCCACATTCCACATGTTGCTCCCACATTCTTGTCCCCTCAATGCTATGACTCCAGGATATGGATTAAGGACATCTATGGATCATATTACAAAATAGCTCATGATTTTACCTGGGAAAACACTAAATATCAACACCCAGTTAGCAGAAAAATAGGAAGAAGCACTTCTCAGTCTCCTAGACTCCCATTCAATAGCTTTTTATTGGGAATACTAAGATATGAAGGGCATGCCTCCTGAGATCTGTACTCATAATATAAACACTAAAGATGTCAAACTTGTCAGAAAACCCTAGAGAAGATTAAATCCTGCTTTAAAAGATATTGTTAAGACTAAGATAGAGAAATTGCTGCAAGCAAGGTTCATATATCCAATCTCAAACAGTCAACGGGTCTCACCCCTAGTCATAATACCTAAAAATAATGGGAAGTGGAGAGTGTGTATTGACTATAGAGAACTAAACAAAGCTACAAAGAAGGACTACTTTCCTTTACCATTCATTGACCAAGTACTAGACAACCTTGTAGGGAGAAAGTAATTCTCATTTCTGGATGGATTTAGTGGATATAACTGAATTCAAGTAGCACATGAGGACTAGGATAAAACAACTTTCACTTGTTCTTGGGGAACTTTTGCCTACAAAGTTCTTCCATTTGGACTATGTAATGCTCTAGCTACATTTCAGAGGCTTGTTTTAGCTATTTTTTCTGAACTAGCTAATGAGTGTATGTAAGTCTATATGGATGACTTTACTATGTATGGAGACAACTTTGAAGAAGCTCTCATAAACCTAGAGAAGGTGCTAAAATGCTATGAAAAAAATTAACTATCCCTGAGCCATGAAAATGCTTTATGATGGTAGAGGAAGGAATTGTATTGGGACATCACATCTCAACAAACAAGATCAAAGTAGACCAAAACAAAATAGAAGTGATAAAATAGTTACCCTCACCTAAAAACCAGACATATGTTAGAAGTTTTCAAGGTCATGCAGGTTACTATAGGAGATTTATAGAAAATTTCAGCAGAATAGTTGCTCCTATGTTTTCCCTACTTACAAAGGAAACGGACTTCTCATGGATAGAAGATTGTCAATCAGCATTTGAAACCCTTAAAGAGAAACTTATTGTCTCACCTATTTTGAGAGGGCCCAATTGGAGTCTGTCATTTCACATACAAATTGATGCTTAACATGAGTCTATTTGGGTAGTCCTAGGATAGAAAGAGGAGGGAGAAGGTATGCATGCTGTCTACTACATCAGTAAAAACCTTACCTCTGCAGAAAGAAACTATACCACAACTAAAAAATAATTGTTGGCAGCTATATATGCTATAAATAAATTCAGGAATTATATCACTGGATACAAAGTATTTGTACATACTGATCATGCAGCTATCAAGTACTTAATGAACAAACTGGTAGTGGGTGCAAGGATAATTAGATGGCTATTGCTATTGTAGGAATTTGACATTACCATAGTTGATAATCTAGGGAAATTCAATTTGGTTGCTGACTTTCCGTCAAGATTGCATACAGGTGGAGAAAACTAACTAGTGGAGGAGAAATTTCCAAATGAACATCTTTTTGCTATCTCCTCTATTGTACCTTGGTTTGCAGACATAGCTAATCTCTTAGCTACAGGCTTGTTTCCATCTTATTTCACCTCAAAACAAAAGAAGCATTTACTAAAAGAAATCTTATCTTACAAATGGTTAAATGGTTTACTTTTTAAGTGTGGTCATGATTTCATTTTATGTAGGTGTTTAAAAGTTGATGAAATTTTTGATGTCTTAATGGCATGTCATGATGAACCATCTAGTGGCCATTATTCCTCACACAAAACCATTCACAAGATTCTAGGAGCTAGTTACTACTGGCCCTCTCTTCATAAGGATACCAAGAAGTATGTGTAGTAGTGTGATTAGTGCCAAAGGATGGGGCAGCCAACCTTTACCTAGGAAATGTCACTTCATCCTCAGGTAGTGTTGGAACCATTTGAGCAATGGGGTCTAAACTTTGTGGGACCAATTTTTTCACCATCTCTAGGCAAATAATACATTCTAGTTTACACTGACTATGTGACTAAATGGGAAGAGGTTCAAGCATTGCAATTTCCAAGAGAAGAAAAAGTCACTAATTTCCTCTATAACAGAATCTTCTTAAGGTTTGGAGCCCCAAGATCAATAGTTTTATATAGAGGACCCCAATTCACTTCTCAAGTAATCAAAGCATTCACATATCTATATCAAGTTAAACACATGAAGTCTTCACCTTACCACCCCCAAGCTAATGGGCAGGTGGAAGTGACCAATAGGGAACTAGAAAATATCTTAACAAGGACATTGGCCATGAATCGAAAGGATTGGACTAGCAAGTTACCTGAAGCAGTTTGGGCTTACAATACCACCTGGAAGTCCATAACCAAGTTCTCACCATATGAATTGGTTTATGGGAAGAAACCTATTCTATCTATAGAATTCAAATTGTAGACACTCAAAACTTCATTAGATATTGGCCTACCATTGTTTATAGCATAGCATAACATATTCCTTCAACTCAATGAGTTGGATGAAATCTAGACAGAAGCCATACAGTAAATAGAACTTGTTCAATATCAAAGGAAACAATGGCATGACCAACACATCAAAAGGAGGACATTTTAGCAGGGTGATTGGGTTCTCCTATATGATTCTAAGTTTAAGGAGTTCAAAGGGAAGTTACAAAGGCCATTGATGGAAGCAAAGATTCATTCTTAGTAAATGGCCACAGAATTTGACTCTATACAAGGCCATCAACAAAGGAGGAATTTACCAAAGACTTGTGCTTGGTGATAGGGGTCACAACCTCTGTCATAGATTAAAATATTCAAGGACAATAAAAAAGGTTGAAAACCAGAAAATGATAGCCTTTTTCAAAAAAAAGAGGAAGATGGAAAACTAGTAAATGGTCGTCTTTCTCAACCAAGGGGATTGAAAACCAGTAAATGGCAGTTCCCTTCTTCTTACAAGATTTCATTAATTGATCTATGGAGCCAATCAGACACCAGGAGCTACTAAGACACATCTCTAGTGCTTCACCAATAAGGAATCATTTTAAGGAATAAGAGGAAGGAGGGGACCCACCTCTCCAAGTATCAAAGTGGGGACATCATATGATGAGGTCAGCATGAATCATCCTCCACTTTTTGAAATAAACAATGGTGAGGTCAGTGCGCACATCATTAGCAATCAAAAAGACAATTGCTATTGCATGCGCAAGTCATCATGGATATCTCTCTTGACATCACTTGACAGCATGTCATTTCCAAATCAACTCAATGGGAAGGATTTCAATCCACGTGACAATGAAGATGTTGACGCCAGTCCAAGCCACAAAGGGACTGGTCACAGGCCAGGTCACATCAAACCTCATCAAATCCGTGACATATCAACCAAGTACATCAGGCCATCATCACGAAAATTGATCTAGGTAATTCACTCAAATTAAGTTAATTATTACTATCTTATCATTTCTTTTTTTAGGTACAGTTACTTTGACACATGTCCCTACCATTATTTCCCTTTTAACTCATACATGTCACCTTACTTACCACGCTGTCGACCTTTCTCTAGAGTGTCATATCACTCCCTTCCATTATAATTGAATAATCACTTCATAACTAATTTCAAGCCACCTCCCCATAATCTAAGAAGTTGCAATTAACGGATATCAAACCGAGTTCAAAAATTGTAGAATTTCCCAAAACCTCAGAGGTAATCTTCAAGTTTTACTACCACAATATTTCATAAGGTAAAAAGAAAAAGGAAAAAAACTATAGAGGAAATCAAGGGAAGGTTTAATTAGAGGAAGTGAAATAAGATAGGAAGATGGGGGTGAAAAAGAAGTTAGAGCTAGAGAGTGTAACAGGTCTGCTGTAAGACCAAGTTGCAACAGACATCTTAAGGAATGCTGGGTGGTTGGAATTTTTGGAGAAGTTGGAAGGATTTCAGGACATTGTAGATGATTTCCTATGCAACCTAAAAAATAATAAAACCATAGTGAGAGGGATTCAAATCAACGTCTCGTCCACCATTATCAACCATATTTTAGGGCTACCGGAACAAGGTGAGAGGTTCTACCATCTAAAAACCCTATACACTGATTTGATTAAATATTTCTCTGAAGAAGGTGAACCTGAAATACAATTGCATTTAATCAAAAATAAAGTCAAAGGAATTGTTAGGACCTCACTTCCACAACCATGGCAATCTCTAGCTATGTGGTTAATGAAATATTTTACATGTGATGGGCAATTCTCTATAGTTTTAGGACCAATCATGAAAATGTTAATTTTTCTAAGGCATGGGCATGCCCATCTAGAATTTAGCATAAATATCTCAAGCTTTCTATATTCTACTATTATAGCCTTGGCAAACAAGTATCAACTAGGGAAGGGTCCCATTAAAAACCATGGCCTCATTTTCTTGATTGTAAAACATCACTTCTTGTCCCAAGCTAATGGAGAGGCTTTATGGAAGACATTTTTAGAAAACAAACCATAGGACATGACACTAGATAGAACTCAGGGTATAGATGAGACTTCCTCTACTTAGCAAGATGAGGAAGCACTGCCTCCCACCTCCTCCTCAGCTACTGAAAAGGGAAAGAGCAAGAAACAAATAATGGAGGAAACACCAACTTCTGCCCCTATTACTAACAACAAAAGAAAAGGGAAAGAAGTTTTGGGAGAAGCCTTAGCTGCCATAGAACAGCTAAAAGAACCTATTATAGAGTGACCCTTCCATATGACCCGCTTAGCAAAATGAAGGATAAACTTGGCCAAGGAGTCCATTCTAGCCAACAAATAGGGGAAGCTATCATTATGGAAGAAGAAATTACACTAGCCTCTACCCAGACTTCTGGCCATGGAAAGCAAAGGAAAGGAACAAGGTAGGGTAAGAAAGTAAAAAGAACTCCAAAGATAGTAGAGTCTAGCAGGCATCACAAAGCTGAGGAAGAATTTGATGATTTAGTTGAAGTAGTGTGGTTACACAACATGCCCCATCTTGACTTGGCAAAATAGGGACCCAACTTTCTGCTTGGCTTGGCTTGTGTGTTTTCTACTTTTCGGCAATCTGGTAAAAGTAAGTCATGTAGGTGATTCTGCATAAAGGGACTGGGTAAGTCATCACGATGAGGTTAGTTTTCAAAGTTAGTATTTCATGTCAATAACCTCATGGTTGGATAGAGTACAAAATTTCATGCAGGTTTGCCTTTTGGATCACCTTGATATTCCTTAGGAAACAAGAGTTATGGTGAGTCAAAGTCTTGGTCAAACCTGATATTCCGAAGGGGGGTCATATTCCTTAAAATTAGTCATCTTCTGAAAGATCACCTTGATCTAATTTTATCACCTGATAATCAATAGGTCCAGAGATCTAGACGTCAATTTTAAGTAATAGCGACATTTACCTGTCAAACATCTTCATATTTTACACTGCGGGGGTCATATTCCAAATATCACCTGATATTTTGAATATCACCCAATATTTTGAATATCACCCTATCATAGAATATCACCCTAGAGCCAATATGCCAATGATGTCATCAATTTTGATGAACAAAGAAAATTACCATGATGATGACGTATCATCCTTTTTACCTCATAGAGGTATATTTCTGAATATCCCCCCTTTTGCATAACATGACAGTGATGTCATCCCAATCTTTCGAAAAGGGGGTCACTTTAGTTTCAGGGGGTCATATTGTAAATATCACCCGAAATTTTAAGCATCCCAGAATATTTTCAATATCACCCGATATTCTCACCATGACCTGATCTATCGACATAAGTTTTCCCGCTCAAAGGCGGAGGGTCATATTACACCGAGGGGGTCATATTCTGAATATCACCTGATATTTTGAATATCACCCAATCTTTCGAAGATCACCCCTCATCTTGTTGTGCAACATTAAATGCCATAAATGCAGTAGGTGGATTCCCACTGATTGCGAACACGATCTAAACACCTGGCAATGCCCATGGATTTATGATAGAAGATAATTGGCTATGATTGAATGAACCCTATGTTGCCCTAAAATTGCCCTAATAATGAGGATAAAGTGAATTTCCAGCGTCATTTTACATTTACCTTGCGATAAAATGAGATTCTACATAGTGCAGACGTTGAAACCCTCGTACTAGCTACCTGTGGACGCAAACAACCTACAGTAGAACAAAAAACGTGGTTATCACTAGTATTGAAGCCCATTTTCTGTAGTCATCAGCATAATTCAAGAGATAAGCGTAATCTAGTGAGTAATTAAAAAAACCTCCTATTGTCATTTTCTGCATGTCCAGGTAGGATGTCTTTCCAGTAGGTTGAACTGTAACTATGCATACCATGGTGAGATATAGATTAATGAATAGAATATACATGATGCCATAAAAGTATAATGATGTATATGAATGGATATGAATGTATCATAAGACCAGTCGTGTTCATCGTAGGAAGCCATGGCAGATGTCAGGAAGAACAAATCTGATGCAGAATTTATCAAACCTATGTTTACTCAACCAGAAGGGGTATAATTCAAGTATGGTGCCCTAGGAGATACTCATCGGGGAAATATAGATATAGCGGCATGGTCATCCAAGATGGGAGAAGATAGAGAAAGTACCCTACTGGACGTCGTTTTCATATCAGGAATGTGGTATGCTGCTGGATTTCCTTACTCTATGGAAACTCCAGAATTAGTAGTTGAGTGCGCCAGAAATTATAACCCTCAAACGAGGAGAGTGGAAAAACATGGCAGGGTGTATGCGGATCTGTCCATCAAAGGGATTGCAGCTACATTTAATCTCCCACTAGGAAAGAAGGTAGTAAGCATGGATTTTAAGAAACGGGAGACTGAATATATAAACAACAAGAAAGCTGCAAGAAAGAAGATGTATCAATGGAGAGTGAAGAACAACCCTTACACTGCCTCTACCAAATTGCCAGTGCATTTGTACAAGTTTGACTTTGATGAAGAATATCAATATGTGATTGCATTACTCAGCAGAGTGACAGGCTAGCCTAATGCTGGAAGCTTCAAGGACTGGATGTATGGAGTTATCATAATGTGCATTTACACAGATAATAAGCTGTTATGGACTAAAATGATCAGTGATGATCTAGATGAATAGCTGATGAGCCTAGGGGGCCTGGAGTGTTCATTTCATATGACCTCATATATTGTATATTCAAGTGCATATAAAAATACGTTTGATGCACTTACCACAGTCAGAAAGATTGGTGGCAGTTTGAATGATGCCCATATATGGGATCATTACCCTCAGTTAAAAAGAATTAATTATCTTCCTGATTACAAATTAGTGAATGATGCATTTTCCATGCATCTGGTTAGAACAATGGAGGAGGATAGGACTAAAAGACTGAGCATGGAAGCTTAGGAAGTTATATATAGGCATGGTGCCTGGTTTATATAGTTTGCCACATTCTCCTACATGAGAATTGAAGGTTTTGAAGGCCAGCCCTTGATGTTACCTAGGTACCCTACTGATGGGGTAGTCCTGATGGAATTTGTGAGGCAAATACCAACAATACTGGATGCATACAAAGAAAACAATAAGATTCCTCTAGTATTGTTTCCAATAAATATAGGGTGGTACATATGCCCTGATTCAGATGGCATAAAGAAGGCCATAGGTGGTTTGAACATGATGAACTTACAGCCATTCCCATTGGCCAAATCATACGACTCCTACAGAAGGATACAAAAGATCCTAGGCCAGCCAATATATAAGAAGCATTTAGAAGATTTCTAGGCAGATTGTGAGGATGAGGCTAAAGTCAGAAGAATGAAATATCAAAGGCTAACCCTCAACCACATCAAGACATTTGATTGCATTCTAGTGCCTGCGCAATTAAAGAAAGATGATGGCAGGTTGCTATCAAATGAGTATGAAGAGAAGGTGTATAATGACACCATTTTCAGCCCCTGACCTAATGCAGCTAGAAGACATTTCATTAGGTAGGTTTATAGGCGGGGTGCTGCAGTTGACCCAAGCATGGGTGAATGAACAAATTAATACATTGAAGAAAAAGGGTGTGGCAGTCACAGTAGATAATAAGAGGAAAAGGAAATAGATTTTAGATGAAGAATATCATGACTTTCTGGTAGAGAAAAAGAAATCTAATGGAGAGAGGCTGCCACATCAGAAACAAAGCAAAGAACCTCCCAGAGGAAAGAAGAAAACTGATGATAGTCCGAAGGGAGTGATAATTGAAAGAATTGAGGTATCAGCTGAGGATGCATCTGCATCAGGATAGGCATCAACCTCATCTGCACCACCTCCAGAGGATAAGCAAAAGAGTAAAAGGATCCTGAGGATGGCTATGGAAACCAGACAAGATGTAGGCCAATCCTCACAACAACATGAGAAAGAGGATATCCCTATTGAAGAGGAGCTAGTGACTAAGGAGCTTTCAGATGATGATCCTATGATATTCACAAGGAAGAGGAAAGCACCCCTGGTGGCATCACCACCTAAAAGATAAAGAACACATATGAGGGGTGAAATAAGACATGACCCCGTAATACTAAAGGGAGCAGGTAGTGAAGTTTTCAGAAAAGAATTGCAACATGAAGTGCCACTTCCTACCATCATACAGTTTAAAACTGAGAAGGCTAAAGAACAAGCCAAAGAAACCACTAGAGCAAGTCAAGACGGTCCTGTCTCACTAGAAGAGACTATAGACTTATTAGATAATGAAGTGGTGGAAAATGTAGCTTCTCAGAAGATGGAGACCCTTGCTTCAAGTACTCGCATAACTCCACAAGGAACCCCATCAGCACAGAGGGTGATATTGGAAGAGTTGAAGCAAGCGGAACGAGAAAAAGAAGATAAACCAGAGAAGGCAGCCCAACAAATCGGGCTTGATAAATTAGTAGATCAGGTGACTAGCCCTGCAGTGATTGATCTAACATACAGGGAGGATGCAAGTCCTGAAAATCAAGTGGGTTCACCTGATAAAGAAGCAAATATTGAAAAGGTTGGACAAAAGGAAGTAGAGAGTCACACTTCAGGTTTAGGTCAGCAACAACAGGAAATACCTGTCGAACCTAAGATTGTAGAAGTCCAAGAAAAGGGTAGGAATGATAAGGACACATTAGCTAATGATGCCCTCAGGACTCAAGAAACCTCAGGTCACAAAGAAATATCAGGTCATGATGACTTAAAGACTCAGGAGGTAGATCCTACAGGTGCGGATTAGAATGTGCTCCAGGATCAGGTTAGTGCACCTAGTACAGATACAATGATATCCACAGATGCAAATATGCCTCAGGATGATGAAATCAACAAGGTCGATGAAATAAAAGAGGATGAAGTGCAAGATCAACCACAAGATCATCATGTAGATGCGCCACAAGATCCTCCATTGCAAGAAGAGACTCGTCCAGAAAAGGAGGTAGAACAAGATCACCCTTATGAGGAGCATCATGAGAAAGAAATGAGGAAGTCACCCTTTCCATCAAGAATAGAAACAAATACAGGAGATCATGGTGGATATGATGATGATGATGGACAACAGGGATCTGGAAACCAAATACCCCAATGGCTTGAGAAAGAGATAAGTAGAGAATCAGGTTTGGAAATTCAAGAATTTGATATTTCAACACTATTTTCAGAAACCATTATGAAGCCAAAGAGGAAAGCGAGATTAACATTTGCCATCAGAAGAGAGCCTGCTATGGGCAGAAGGACCGCCTAGGTAGCACTTCCCATAGTTGAAAAGGAGAAAGTCAAGATCACCCTAGAAGAATTCCAGATTAGCACATTGGATTTGGGGTTTGCCAATGAAGACCAAGAAGGTCAAGAAGGGAAGGACATAATAGATTCTTTAACCCAAAGGGTAAAGAAAGAAAAGGAGAAGAATAAGTAGCATAAGGAGCACATTGCCCAGCTACATGCATACATAAAATGGTTGATTAACCCTAACCATATAATATTAGATCAAGCAGTCCCATTGACTGCGATTTCTCAAGAAGTCAATAAATTGGACCTCATGAAGCATGAGTCTATAATCATGAGAAAGTGGATGTCATCTGCACTTATAGAAGCTGAGGAGGTCATGAAAGCCTCTTTGTAGAGGTGGAATTCTTTGGTATCTCAAGGAGGAAAGTTGATAAACTATAGACTGAGGCCAGGAGAAGCTCATTCCAGTTGGAGAAAGCCTTGAGTGCTTTGGGAGAAATAAAGAGGATTAATCCTCAGGTCCTAATAAACAACCAGGTACTAGATAATAACACTGCCATGCTGGTAGATATTTGGAATAAAGACATTAGGTTTGAAAATGATGTATTGAAAAGGTGCAGCAATAAATTAAGAGATATCAGTATGAAGTTGCATGACATGATGTCATTTGAAGCAGAAATTGTGGAGGCTTTAGAGGGAAAAGTAGAAGGAAAAATTGAGAATCAAGATGCAGACTTTGCTATAAAAGCTCTGCATAGTAACTTCCAGCCAATGGCTGACAACCCTCTTAACCACCTGACTGAAGAAGTAATGAACAAGATCATGAGGATCAAGGTTAGAGTGGAGAATTACAATGAAACATTGAGCAGAAGGAAAGCCAAGTTAGAGACCCTGAGGGATAAGTTCCAAGCCCATAAGTATGCCATTGCCAAAGCTAAACTTCAGGATGGCGGAGAAGTTGAAAGAGTGGTAGAAGCATATGAAAATATCCAGACAATAATGCAGGTCCATATACAAGGCGACAATCATTAGGATGATGAAGACATGGAAAATGATGATCATGATGATCATGAAGATGAAGAAGAAGAACCTGATGAGTAGATGAAGATGTGTTGCAAGGGAAATATCTACATTAGGTACTTAGAGAAAATAAGTTACCTAGATGGTTGCCAGCGGGCAACCTGTGCCACGTGAAATAGTTGACCAAGTCAATAGAAATATACACCGTTGATCTTGAATTGACAAATCTTGATTGTAGATCAGTTGTAACCACTCCCTCACCTTATTCTATAAAAGATGTAGGGATGCCTTATTTTGAACATTCGAAGCATAATTAAAATTTGTTTGCTGAAGCATCAGGGCTTATTTCAAAGTTATTGTATATGTACATGTTTTTGCATACTTAATTAAATAGAAGACCATTTTGACTACAAATAATCATAAATCTTGAGTAGTCTATGTCTGAATTGTTGATATATGCTTTGGTTTGTTGCCTCCCTTGGAGTGCTCATTAGTTTATATATATTGTCTTCATTCATCATCCTCTGAAGTTTGCATCATCCATATTTAGCTGTGAAACATCTTGGTGAACATATGGTTTGATTTCTTCTCCTAATGATAGTATCAAGTGTGTATGTGGCTCAATAGCTGAAGATTCATCATAATTTGAAGTATTCTTTTACATTTGTTTTATTTTTAGAACAATTCACCATCACAATTGCAAATAATAGATAATCAAAAGTAAAATTAAATGAAATATGCAGATATCTCATAGATAACTAGAAATTCATAGCATATTTGAAGTTAAAGCATGTATAATTGACAAATATCATGCAAAGACTTGAGTATAGACACATCATTTGAAGAAATATACTGTGTAGAATAACTTTCTGTGTAGCATCTTTACAAAAATAGAATCCTACTGATGAACAAATGTAAAGCCCCAAAATGGAAACAACAACGCACATCAACCACTGAGTAACGTCAGTTGATTAAGAACTAATCCATGGAGACTTGGGATCATGAATTCTTTGAATTCATCGTATCTTTCAAGATGAGTAAATGTTGATGTGTAACTTTTATTCTATGTTTGTTTATGACTAACATCATGATCAACATAAATTGGCACTAGAAGGAGGGCTCGTGGCTCGAAATTCATGATCAATAAGTCAAATTTGATGATGCAGACATCAAGGTAACACTGAAATACCTCCCGCTTTCGATCAATATGCAAGGATTTGCTATTTTATGCTTGTATATGCTAATCATTTGTGAAGTTTTCAAAGTTAACCATAAATATTGCAAGTTTTGTGGAAAATCATCATGAATTTGCAAAGATCATTCCTATTTCAGTTAAATTTGTCAAATCTTTGAGGTAATAAGCCTTAGAAACCTGATATCCGGTTGCAAGTGTCACCAAACCTTAAATATCCCCTCATATTTGCATTGTTTGTGCAAATATCCTGTAAATATCCAGTCAGTATCCCTTCTGACCATAAATATAGCCTTTCCTGGTAAATTCTAGTCAATCTTTACAGTTAACCAACTAATTTTCCTTAAAATCGAGAAATCCTGGCTCACAGGATAAATACAAGGTCCCGATCCACCGGTCCTTTTGAAGAACTACCTGTCAGAGGATTTAGGCCTTGAACTATTGATATCCATCATACTCCCGATTCTAGTGTTTCAGGAGCATCACCAAAACATCCTCCTGTGACTCCTATTAGTTTACAAATACCTACAAGATCACCTGTTACACCTCTGGTCCAGCCTCAGCCAGTCATACCTTAGGCTCAACCTCCTCTGGTGGCAATGTCATTCTTTGTAGTGAAATCGCCTTTAACTTTCAATGCATATCATGCTTTACCAAAGAATCTTGACAAACTCTATCTAAAATATCATCCATATCAAGATGTGGATGATCATATCAGAACTTTCAAAGAAGCCTGTTGTAGAGCGAGAATAGAGCATCAGGATGTTGTATGCAGATTATTCCCTTTTTCCTTAGGGGAAGAAGCCTATAGTTGGTATATTAGTCTTGGTTAGGCTTCAGTCAGATCATGGGCTATCCTGGAGAAAGCTTTCACTAATAGGTTCAAGGTACTAATTGATCCTTCAATGAACTATCACTTATTTGCCACAATTAAACGGTTTGAAGGAGAACTTATTACCAAATTTAATGCTAGGTTCTAGAAAATGCTATCCAAGTTAGTCGCCCCATATGTTGCAGTAGATGCAGTTGCTAGGAGCATTTATTATTCAGCCCTGGATCCTTTAACTTCACTGTTCATTAGGAGACCACATCCTGAAATCACAACTTTAACAGGGGCTTTCCAAGAATCTATTAAAGTCAATCAGTAGCTAGTTCCTGCTCCCACGCCAAATATAACATTTCCTACACTTCCTAGTTATCCAGGATATCCTCCTCAACCACAGCATAATGGAGCTGGGATGCCTCTAGCTATGATGCTAGCACCTCTGCAGATACCTCCACTGAGTATAATGCCACCTCCAAATGGAAATGGCTAGATGATGCAGTATCCTGGACAAGTCTAGGCACCTCAGGTTGTAGACCATAATTAGAATAACAATGGATCTTCATTTTTCAAGCCTTTAACAGAAAACGTAGTGGCTAAGGTTTAGGAGGAGAAAGAAGAGATCAAAGAAATATCAGCTCAGCTAAGGAAACTTACAACTAAGATTACTCATTTGAGAAGTCAAAACTTCTACTCCCAACCTAACCAGAATAGAGGGTATAACAATGATAGACCAAATTATCCTGACAGTGGGTATAACAACAATAATTACAACAATGATGGCAATAACAATCCTCAAAGACAACATAGAGTGTGGAACACTAGGCCAAACAATGGTTCTTTGCCATCACCCCTAGATAATCTGCCTCCTAGTGAGCCCAAATAGGCTACTAGAGTCAACCTTGCAGAAGTAGCCCTCACTAACTGGTGTAGAATTCGTAACACCAATGCACATGCAGAGTTAGACTATCCTCAATTCAGAATTGCTGCTAGCATTTTTCAGACTAAAGTATCTAATACTTCAGGTAGTCAGCCTTAGGTAGAGGAAAATGAACTTGTTCCTTGTGGATATGATTCCGCCCTGGTGCTGGAAAGTTACACTCATCATCCTTATTAGAAGACAGTGTCTGCTCAACAAGATTACATCCTGGCATGTGAGGAATCCACCATGGCTTTTGAGTCAAATTATGTTTTCCCTTTTGAGGATGAAAATGAACCTTCAAATGAACATGAGGAGGTACATGCCTACCAACAACAATATCAGGGTAAGCATAACTATAACTTGAGAAATAATTCCAACAGACCCACCAGTCCTTTGACCTCGTCATTGCCTATGAATAATTTCAATACACCTCCTGATCCCAAGGTGAGTAATAACCCTGGGTTCCCCAAGGTGAATGCTCAATATTTATCATCACCAAATACAACACCCAAGGCTGTAAGTCTGCCTCATGAATTTGACAAGTTAGTCACATATCTAGCTAATGAAATGAAGAAGATCAAAATCAGCCTGTCTTTGTCAGAATTGCTCAAAACTCCTGCCATTAAGAAAGCATTTATGAAATCACTAGATGATCCTATTCCTAATGAGGATAATCACCCCTCAGGTCAGTCTAGTAGTAAGGATCATGCTGCTAGAGACAATAATGTTAAAAATAAGGTGCCAGCTACTATTCAAGCTACAGAACCCTCCCACATGACCTTATATAGAGGTAAAAGCGAGTCACCTCTATTCCTCCTAACCATAAGAATGTTCAGCAAAAACTTGCACAACTGTTTGGTAGATTCAGGAGCATCTACGAATGTAATGCCTCTATCTATATGCAATGCTTTAGGACTACATCCTACTAAATCCTTGAAGAAAGTCACACAACTGGATAAAATAGAAGTAAGTGTGGTAGGGGAGTTAACTCACATCCACATGCAGCTAGCATTGGATCCCAGGGTCCAATATTATATTGACATTCAGGTAGTTGACATACCTGATACATATGGGATGTTGCTCAGTAGAGACTGGTCCAAAACTCTTAACGGATATATGTCCACATATTTCAGTCACATGTGGTTACCTTGGAAGGGGATACCAAACCAGATAGGAATCGATGCTAAACCCCGAATGAAGCACATGATCACCAAGTACAACAAAACTAATGAGATCATGTACGTAGACGTGGAACCCGGAGTTTATGCCATTAGACCTTAGACTGTCAGGATAGAAGAAATCCTGATGTATGACGTGCATCATCATCATGATGATGAACCTCAGGATGATGAAGTAACTGTAGAATCTGAGTATCACCCTGAGAATGAAAGTGAGGTAGACCATTACAAGAATTTTGAGAGGCATTTATCTAGGCAGGTAAAGCAATGTAAATTATTAAAGATACATGTTAATAGGATTCTAATTGATGGTTGGTGCAGGTTACACAATGAGTCACATTTGAAGAAGACCTGTGAAGCATGCATAGACATGTTGCAGTTAGAACAAGCATGTAGTGATGCATCAGCATCATCATCATCATCATCAGAGGTAAGTTCATCAGATAGTGATAATGATAGTGATGCTGATTACTATTTATTTCCTGCAGGAACAGAAGAAGCTGTACAACAAGATGAAAATCACGTTTAGATGACAGAAGAGATGCTGGTATGTAACCAGAGTAATGTTAAGAGAAAAGAGAAAATCACCAAAGGGAGTGATTGTTTAGTGGAATCAGACTATGAGCTATCTGATGAAGATAGAGGCAATAATCTATCTAAATTTGAAGAGTTTCTGTCAAAAGAGATCTAGAAGATGACACAGTAGCAGAGACCTCTGCAGGACGTCTTGATCGAAGGTTGGTGTAGGTTACATGAGGTACCTCACTTAGAAACTGCTTGCTCACTGTGTTTACATATTGTGAAAAGACATACACTACCTAGTCCAGAAGATCATCCTTCTGGTAATGAAAAGAAAGAAGAACCATCAGCTTCACAAAAGAAAGGAAAGATGAAGTCTAAAAAAGATGAGATACCTAAGTTAAAGTGGATATCAAGTGGAGTAGCTGCCAGAGCTGCAAAGAAAAGAGAAGGCTCAGATAAGCCTTTAGTGGAAGACAACCCATGGATCCTAAGATTTGATGGATCCAAATCAAAACAAGGAGCTGGAGTGGGAATAGATCTGGTTAATCCATTAGGGAAATCCTACTTGGCAGCCTACAGACTATAGTTCCCCTGCACCAATAATGTAACAGAGTATGAAGCTCTGATTCATGGGATACTATTTGCCCTTAAGAAGAAAGTAAAAATTCTGCATGTCTATGGAGACTCAAAATTAGTAGTCAGATAGGTAAGAGGAATCTACTCCTGCAATTATAAAAAACTATCTAATTACAGACACAGGGTGTGGGACCTGATTAAAGACTTTGATGCATTTAATATCACCCATGTACCTAGAGAATAGAAACATAGGGTGGATACTTTAGCCCAGGCTGCCAGTACATTAGAGCCATTGTCTATTTCTGGTTTAAAAAGATTTTCAGTAGAGTTGGTATCAGTACCTTCTGTGCCTGACAACGTAACAAACCTCCAAGTATTCGACAATGATCAACATATCCTAGATTTCATCTCCAATAGGGATATATTTGATGCTCAGATCATAGATGAGAATAATGTAGAGGATCACGTTTGGGAAGAGGAAGAAATCTTAGAGTTGCCTAGCAATAAGATTCCAAAAGGTATGATAGAGCTAGAGAGAGCTTTTGATCTAGACAACATGTTGAAATAGAAGGATCTTCCAAAAGCTGATGGAGGACAATATTCACAAGTTAATATTGGATAGATTGATGAAAAGAAAAATGTCCTGATAGGAAAAGTTTGCATAGAAGAAGAGTTGGAAGGAATCACCCAAGCTCTAAAAGATTACATCCATGTCATTGCCTAGACCTATGATGAGCTGAAAACATATGACACATCAGTCATTACACACACCATACCCCTCAAGCCAAATGCCAAGCCTTTCAGATAGAAGCAAAGGCCTGTCAATGCTTTGCTAGAACCAATTATTTTTGAGGAAGTTAAGAAACTGTTAAATGCCAGGATAATATTTCCTGTGAGGTACTCCACCTAGGTAGCAAATCTGGTCCTAGTGAGGAAGAAAAATGGAGATATCAGGCTATGTGTGGACTTCAGGAACCTGAATAGAGCATCTGAGAAGGATAATTATCCTTTGCCTTAGATGAGGTCCTACAAATTGTTAACGGTGCCAAAATGATGTCATTTCTGGATGGTTTCTCAGGCTACAATCAGGTAATGGTGGATAAGATAGACAGACTAAAAACTACCTTCACCACAAAGTGGGGGATATTCGCATACATGCGGATGCCGTTTGGGCTGATAAATGCTAGAACAACATTCCAGTGAGCAATGGACATAGCCTTCAGAGGCTTAATAGGAAAATGTATAGTCATATACATGGATGAATTAATAGTATTCTCTAAAGATAGAGGAAACCATGTAGAAGATCTCAGAAATGTGCTTAAAAAATGTGAAGAATATGGGACATCCTTGAACCCCAAGAAATGCATTTTTGGGGTGACAAGAGGAAAATTACTAGGCCACCTGATAACTGAAGATGGAATTATCATTGATCCTGACAGGGTGGAGTCCATTATGAAAATATAGCTTCCTGGGAGCAAAAGGGAGCTTAAATCTTACTTCGGTAAGATTAATTTTGTTAGGAAGTTTATCATTGGCTTTGATGAAATTGTTAGACCTTTAAATGCCATGCTCAAGAAGGACGTAAAGATTGAGTGGACACCAGAGGCTAGAGTAGCTTTTGAAGACATTAAAAAAGCTATATCAGATGCTCCAATTCTGATCAGTCCAGACTACACCAGGGACTTCTATATCTATTCATTTACTTCAGAGCATACCTCTGCAGTAGTGCTAACACAAAGAAATGAAGAAAAGGAAGAGAAGCCCATAGCCTTCATGAGCTGCCCTTTCAAAGATGCTAAATTGAGATATATGGATGTTGAAAGGCAAGCACTTACCTTGGTCAGAGCAGTAAAGACGTTCAGGCAATATATACTGAGAAGTAAAGTTATTGTTGTGGTGCTTGATGCAGCAGTGAAAATGTTGTTAATGCAGAGCGAGCCAGGTGAAAAGAGGACTAAGTGGATCACGGTCCTACAAGAATATGACATGGATATTACACCCATGAAGCTGGTAAGAGGACAGGCTTTAAGCCAAATGATATCAGAGATTGACCCCAATATCATGAGTCAGCAGTATGTAATCAATGTGAAGGACAATGGAGACTGGTACTCAGACATCAAGCACATCCTAATTACTGGAAGATGTCCTCCAAGACTGCAGGCCTCACAAAGGAGAGCCCTAAAAATAAGGTTGCAAAAGTATATGATGAAAGGGGGAATCCTTTTCAAGAAAAATTATGAAGGTATATACCTAAGATGCCTAGAGAGGCCAGAAGCAGATAGAGTGTTATTAGAGCTACATGACAAGTTTGGAACAGCACATGGGTCATCCTTGGCCACTACTCACGCTATCCTCAGAGTAGGATACTATTGGCCCACAATCTTTAAGGATACTGCTAAGCATATTAAATGCTATCATGTATGTTAGGTTGCTGCCAACAAAGAGAGATATGCTGCTCAACCTTTGCAGCCGGTGATGGAGATGTGCCCATTTACACAATGGGGCATGGACTTCATAGGACCAATTAATCCTCCATCATCATCAAGCCACAGGTACGTTTTAACAATTACTGACTATTGTACCAAGTGGATAGAAGCAGTTAGCAGTAAGACCTGCAATGCTAAAGATGTCATTAGATTTTTGGAAAGTAATATAGTCACCAGGTATAGGGTTCCCTATGCTTTGGTAAGTGATAACGGTTCTGCTTTTGTTTCAACCAAATTGTCAAGTTGGGCTTTCGATTATAGGATCATACTGAATTTCTCATCCAACTATTATCCCCAAGGGAATGGATTAGCAGAATCCGCCAATAAAAATTTACTGAATATCATAAAAAATTTAGTAGACAAGAACCCTAGGGAGTGGAACACACTTTTAAAGTATGTCTTATGGGTAGACAGAACCAGGAACAAGGCTGCATTAGGAAACTCACCTTATCATTTAGTATATGGGGTGGATCCCATCCTCCCTGTGAACTTGAAAATTCCTACACTGTAGTTTGCCCAAGAGTACCTAGGCATAGACAATAAGCAAGAAGTCAGGTTGCTGCAGTTGATGCACTTGGAAGAGAAAAGAAGTCAGGCAATTGATCAGTTTGCCAAACATCAGGCTATTGTCAAATGCTGGTTTGACAAAAGAGCCAAGGTTAAAGCCTTCAAGATATCAGATTTAGTCCTGATGTGGGACAAAGCCCATGAGAGGAAGGGAGACCATGGAAAGTTTGATAAATTATGGATAGGTCCCTTCCAGATTTTTGAGATATCAGGAGACAACACTTATAGGCTTAAGAATTTGATAGGTGAGGATGTTCCATTACCAGTGAATGGATAGTTCCTCAAACATTATTTCTAAGCCTAAGTAGCTTCATGACAGTCATGTGTATCATAGTGTATATTTGTATAGTTGTTTGTATAATTTTGTGTTGTGTTTTTGTTTTGTTTGCTTGTTGAGTTTTTATTTTGGTTAGCCAAGATGATGCAGCTCATCACCCCAGAAAATAACTAAATTGTTAGGATTCAAGTGATGAGAACAAATTTATGTATAGATTATGATTCATTCTGAAAAGTATTCATGATCAGGTCTGTAATATCCTTTCATCAAGGTACCTTTTCTTGACCAAAGTGACTCTTTCACAATGACTCACCTAACAGCCTTGGGTTTGTTGAACACACAAGTATAGGTGTTAAGTGAAAAATCTAAAGGGACTTCCTTGCTACCAATACAATCTCCAACCTAAATCAGCAAGTGACCATACCTTGCACACTAAGCTTACATGATGAGATCAATTTTATAGAATACAGAATATTGAAAAATCAAAAGAAAAAAATAAAAAAATAAATTAGGCCATCTAAGTAACTCTACCAGGGCTATAGATGCTTGCTGGCAGTGGGGTTCTACTTAGGAGGATTGTACAGATAACCTTGCCGGGGCTATGGATGCCTGCTAGCAGCAAAGCTCTATCCAGGTTGGCTATGAGGGATGATCCCAAACTATGTAGCTTAACATCAGTTACTCATGTTTTCAACTTGCTTTCAAGATGAGGATAATTAATCATTTGCACACACCTGATCCTTTGTTAGCATTGTTGCCATGATGAAACTTTATTATACAGAAAGATTACAATGCTTATACTTAAAAAGAATTAGAATACTATATATGAATGTTTTTACCTCACTTGAATCATTGGAATTTGTTTGTTTTCTTTAGTGGCAAGTTGTTGTGTGGTTACACAACACGCCCCATTTTGACTCGACAAAATAGGGACCCAACTTTCTGCTTGGCTTGGCTTGTGTGTTTTCTGCTTTTTAGTGGTCTGGTAAAAGTAAGTCATGCATGTGATCCTGCACAAAGGGACTGGCTAAGTCATCATGATGAGGTTAGTTTTCAAAGTTAATATTTCATGTCAATAACCTCATGGTTGGATAGAGTACAAAATTTCTTGTAGGTTTGCCTTTTGGATCACCCTGATATTCCTTAGGAAACAAGAGTTATGGTGAGTCAAAGTCCTGGTCAAACCTGATATTCCAAAGGGGGGTCATATTCCTTAAAATCAGTCATCTTATGAAAGATCACCCTGATCCAATTTTATCACCCGATAATCAACAGGTCCGGAGATCCAAATGTTAATTTTAAGTAATAGCGACATTTACCCATCAAACAGCTTCATATATTACACTGTGGGGGTCATATTCCAAATATCACCTGATATTTTGAATTTCACCTGATATTCTGAATCACCTTGTTGTAGAATATCACCCTAGAGCCAATATGTCGATGACGTCATCAGTTCCGATGAACAAAGAAAATTACCATGATGATGACATCATCATCCTTTTTACCTCACGGAGGTATATTTCTGAATATCCCCCCTTTTGCATAACATGACGGTGATGTCATCCCGATCTTTTGAAAAGGGGGTCACTTTAGTTTCAGGGGGTCATATTGTAAACATCACCTGACATTTTAAGCATCCCATGATATTTTCAATATCACCCGATATTCTCAACATGACCCGATCTATCGACATAAGTTTTCTCGCTCAAAGGCGGAGGGTAATATTACACTGAGGGCGTCATATTCCAAATATCACCCAATATTCTGAATATCACCTGATCTTCTGAAGACCACCCCTCATCTTGCCGTGCAACATTAAATGCCATAAATGCAGTAGGTGGATTCCCGTCGATTGCGAACACGATCTAAACACCTGGCAATGCCCATGGATTTATGACAGAAGATCAATGGCTATGATTGAATGAACCCTATGTTTCCCTAAAATTGCCCTAATAATGAGGATAAAGTGAATTTCCAGCATCATTTTACATTTACCTTGCGATAAAACAAGATTCTACATAGTGCAGATGTTGAAACCCTTGTACTAGCTACCTGTGGATGCAAATAGCCTACAGCAGAACAGAACATGTGGTTGTCATCGGTATTGAAGCCCATTTTGTGTAATCATCAGCGTAATTCAGGAGATAAGAGTAATCAGGTAAGTAATTAAAAAACCCTCCTGTTGTCATTTTCTGCATGTCCAGGTAGGATGTCTTTCCAGTAGGTTGAACTGTAAGTATGCATACCATGGTGAGATATAGATTAATGAATATAATATGCATGATGCCATAAAAGTATAATGATATATATGAATGGATACAAATGTATCATAAGACCAGTCGTGTTCATTACAAGAAGCCATGGAGACGTCAGGAAGAACAAATCTGATGCAAAATTTATCAAACCTATGTTTGCTCAACCAGAAGGGGTACAGTTCAAGTATGGTGCCCTAGGAGATACTCATCAGGGAAATATAGATATAGTAGCATGGTCATCCAAGATGGGAGAAGATAGAGAAAGTACTCTACTGGACGTTGTTTTCATATCAGGAATGTGGTATGCTGCTAGATTTCCATACTCTATGGAAACTATAGAATTAGTAGTTGAGTGCGCTAGAAATTATAACCCTCAGATGAGGAGAGTGGAAAAACATGGCAGGGTGTATGCAGATCTGTCCATCAAAGGGATTACAGCTACATTTAATCTCCCACTGGGAAAGAAGGTAGTAAGCATGGATTTGAAGAAACTATAGACTGAATATATAAACAACAAGAAAGTTGCAAGAAAGAGGATGTATCAATGGAGAGCGAAGAACAACCCTTACACTACCTCTGCCAAATTGCCAGTGTATTTGTACAAGTTTGACTTTGATGAAGAATATCAATATGTGATTGCATTACTCAGCAGAGTGACAGGCCAGCCTAATGCTAGAAGATTCAAGGACTAGATGTATGGAGTTATCATAATGTGCATTTACATAGATAATAAGCTGTTATGGGCTAAAATGATCAGTGATGCTCTAGATGAACAACTAGTGAGCCTAGGGGGCCTGGAGTGTTCATTAAATATGACCTCATATATTGTATATTCATGTGCATATAAAGGTACATTTGATGCAATTACCATAGTCCAAAAGATTGGTGGTAGTTTGAATGATGCCCATATATGGGATAATTACCCTCAGTTAGAAAGAATTAATTATCTTCCTGATTACAAATTAGTGAATGATGCATTTTCCATGCATCTTGTTAGAACAATGGAGGATAGGACTAAAAGACTAAGCATGGAAGCTCAAGAAGTTATATACAGGCATGGTTCCTGGTTTATACAGTTTACCACATTCACCTACATGAGAATTGAAGGTTTTGAAGGCCAACCCTTAATTTTACCCAGTTACCCTACTGATGGGGTAGTCCTGATGGAAT
The DNA here is from genome assembly GCA_027924645.1 of Cunninghamia lanceolata. Classification (NCBI taxonomy): domain Eukaryota; kingdom Viridiplantae; phylum Streptophyta; class Pinopsida; order Cupressales; family Cupressaceae; genus Cunninghamia; species Cunninghamia lanceolata. The sequence continues at coordinate 412,622 of BSBN01002031.1, forward strand.
TTGTGAGGCAAATACCAACAATACTGGATGCATACAAAGGAAACAATAAGATTCCTCCAGTATTGTTTCCAGTAAATATAGGGTGGTACATATGCCCTGATTTATATGGCATAAAGAAGGCCATAGATGGTCTGAACATGATGAACTTACAGCCATTCCCATTGGCCAGATCATATGACCCCTAGGGAAGGATGCAAAAGATCTTGGGCTAGCCAATACATAAGAAGCATTTAGAAGATTTCTGGGCGGATTGTGAGGATGAGGGTGAAGTCAGAAGAATGAAATATCAAAGGCTAACCCTCAACCAGATCAAGACATTTGATTGCATTCTAGTGCCTGTACAATTAAAGAAAGATGATGGCAGGTTGCTATCAAATGAGTATGAAGAGAAGGTGTATAATGACACCATTTCAGCCCTTGACCTAACGCAGCTAGAAGACATTTCATTGGATAGGTTTACAGGCGGGGTGCTGCAGTTGACCCAAGCATGGGTGAATGAACAAATTAATACACTGAAGAAAAAGGGTGTGGCAGTCATAGTAGATAATAAGAGGAAAAGGAAAGAGATTTCAGATGAAGAATATGATGACTTTCTGGTAGAGAAAAGGAAATCTAATGGAGAGAGGCTGCCACCTTAGAAACAAAACAAAGGACCTCCCAGAGGAAAGAAGAAAACTGATGATAGTCCTAAGGGAGTGATAATTGAAAGAATTGAGGTATCAGCTGAGGATGCATCTGCATCAGGATAGGCATCAACCTCATCTGTACCACCTCTAGAGGATAAGCAAAAGAAAAAAAGGATCCTGAGGCCAGCTGTGGAAACCACACAAGATGTAGGCCAATCCTCACAACAACATGAGAAAGAGGATATGCCTATTGAAGAGGAGCCAGTGACTAAGGAGCTTTTAGATGATGATCCTATGATATTCACAAGGAAGAGGAAAGCACCCCTCGTGGCATCACCACCTAAAAGATAAAGAACACATATGAGGGGTGAAATAAGACATGACCCTATAATACTAAGGGGAGTAGGTAGTGAAGTTTTTAGAAAAGAATTGAAGCATGAAGTGCCACTTCCTACCATCATACAGTTTAAAACTGAGAAGACTGAAGAACAAACCAAAGAAACCACTGGAGCAAGTCAAGGCGGTCCTGTCTCACTAGAAGAGACTATAGACTTATCAGATGATGAAGAGGTGGAAAATGTAGCTTCTCAGAAGATGGAGACCCTTGCTTCAAGTACTTGCATAACTCCACAGGGAACCCCATCAGCACAGAGGGTGATATTGGAAGAGTTGAAGCAAGCAGAACAAGAAAAAGAAGATAGCCTAGAGAGCGCAGCCCAACAGATCGGGCTTAATAAATTAGTAGATCAGGTGACTAGCCCTGTAGTGATTGATCTAACATATAGGGAGGATGCAAGTCCTGAAAATAAAGCAGGTTCACCTGATAAAGCAGCAAATATTGAAGAGGTTAGACAAAAGGAAGCAGAGAGTCACACTTTAGGTTCAGGTCAGCAACAACAGGAAATACCTGCCAAACCTAAGATTGTAGAAGTCCAAGAAAAGGGCAGGAATGATAAGGACACATTAGCTGATGATGCCCTCAGGACTCAAGAAAACTCAGATCATGAAGAAATATAAGGTCATGATGACTTAAAGACTCAAGAGATAGATCCAACAGGTGCAGATCAGAATGTGATCCAGGATTAGGTTAGTGCATCTAGTACAAATACAATGATATCCACAGATGCAAATATGCCTCAGGATGAGGAAATCAACAAGGTGGATGAAACAAAAGAGGATGAAGTGTAAGATCAACCACAGGATCATCATGCAGATGCACCACAAGATCCTCCACCGCAAGAAGAGACTCCTCCAGAAAAGGAGGTAGAACAAGATCACCCTCATGAGGAGCATCATGAGGAAGAAATGAGGAAGTCACCCTCTCCATCAAGAATAGAAACAAATACAGGAGATCAGGGTGGACATGATGATGATAACAGACAACAGGGATTTGGAAACCAAATACCCCAATGGCTTGAGAAAGAGATAAGTAGAGAATCAGGTTTGAAAATTCAAGAATTTGATATTTCAACACTATTTTCAGAAACCATTATGAAGCCAAAGAGGAAGGCGAGATTAACATCTGCCATCAGAAGAGATCCTGCTATGGGTAGAAGAACCACCCAGGTAGCACTTCCCATAGTTGAAAAGGAGAAAGGTAAGATCACCCTGGAAGAATTCCAGATTAGCACAGTGGATTTGGGGTTTGCCAATGAAGACCAAGAAGGTCAAGAAGGGAAGGACATAATAGGTTCTTTAACCCAAAGGGTGAAGAAAGAAAAGGAGAGGAATAAGCAGCATAAGGAGCAGATTGCCCAGTTGCATGCATACATAAAAGGGTTGATTAACCCTGACCATATAGTATCAGATTAGGTAGTCCCATTGACTATGATTTCTCAAGAAGAAGTCAATAAATTGGACCTCATGAAGCATGAGTCTATAATCATGAGAAAGTGGATGTCATCTGCACTTACAGAAGCTGAGGGGGTCATGAAAGCCTCTTTGTAGAGGTGGAATTCTTTGGGTATCTCAAGGAGGAAAGTTGATAAACTACAGATTGAGGAAGGGAGAAGGTCATTCCAGTTGGAGAAAGCCTTGAGTGCTTTGGGAGAAATAAAGAGGATTAATCCTCAAGTCCTAATAAACAACTAGGTACTAGATAATAACACTGCCATGCTAGTAGATATTTGGAATAAAGACATCAAGTTTGAAAATGATGTATTGAAAAGGTGCAGCAATAAATTAAGAGATATCAGTATGAAGTTGCATGACACGATGTCATTTGAAGCAGAAATTGTGGAGGCTTTAGAGGGAAAAGTAGAAGGAAAAATTAAGAATCAAGATGCAGACTTTGCTATAAAAGCTCTACATAGTAACTTTTAGCCAATGGTTGACAACCCTCTTAACCACCTGACTGAAGAAGTAATGAACAAGATCATGAGGATCAAGGTCAGAGTGGAGAATTACAATGAAACATTAAGCAACAAGAGAGCTAAGTTGGAGACCCTCAGGGATAAGTTCTAAGCCCACAAGTATGCCATTGCCAAAGCTAAAACTCAGGATGGTGAAGAAGTTGAAAGAGTGGTAGAAGCATATGAAAATATACAGACAATAATGTAGGTCCATATACAAGGCGACAATCATCAGGATGATGTAGACACAGAAAATGATGATCATGAAGATGAAGAAGAAGAACCTGATGAGTAGATGAAGATGCGCTATAAGGGAAATATCTACATCAGGTACTTAGAGAAAATAAGTTACCTAGATGGTTGCCAGTTGGCAACCTATGCCACGTGAAATAGTTGACCAAGTCAATAGAAATATACACTGTTGATCTTGAATTGACAAATCTTGATCATAGATCAGTTGTAACCACTCCCTCACCTTATTCTATAAAAGGTGCAGGGATGCCTTATTTTGAACATTCGAAGCTTAATTGAAATTTGTTTGCTGAAGCATCAAGGCTTATTTCAAAGTTATTGTATATGTACATGTTTTTGCATACTTAATGAAAGAGAAGACCATTTTGATTACAAATAATCATAAATCTTGAGTACTCTATGTTTGAATTCTTGATATATGCTTTGATTTTCTTTGTCCCTTGGAGTGCTCATCAGTCTACATATATTGTCTTCATTCATCATCCTCTGAAGTTTGCATCATCTGTATCTAGCTGTGGAACATCCTGGTGAACATATGGTTTAATTTCTTCTCCTAATGATAGTATCAAGTGTGTATGTGGCTCAATAGCTGAAGATTCATCATAATTTGAAGTATTCTTTTACATTTCTTTTAATTTCAGAACAATTCACCATCACAATTGCAAATAATAGATAATCAGAAGCAAAATTACATGAAATATGTAAATATCTCATAGACAACTGGAAATTCATAGCATATTTGAAGTTAAAGCATGTATAATTGACAAATATCATGGAAAGATTTGAGTATAGACACATATTTGAAGAAATATACTGTGTAGAATAACTTTCTATGTAGCATCTTTACAGAAACAGAATCCTACTGATGAACAAACATAAGGCCCCAAAATGGAAACAACAATGCATAGCAACCACTGAGTAACGTCAGTTGATTAAGAACTAATCCATAGAGACTTGGGATCATGAATTCTTTGAATTCATCGTATCTTTCAAGATGAGTAAAGGTTGATGTGTAACTTTTATTCTATGTTTGTTTATGACTAACATCATGATCAGCAAGTCCCTCTGGTTAGGAAAAGAAAACAAAGAGAAGAAGTTAAGGGTACTCCCCCAAAGTCACTTGTTCATCTGAGGTCTCAAACTCTAGAGCCACAAAATTCCCAAGCTCCAGAGATAGTAGACAAAGAAACCTTCACCATTTCTTCAGACCCTAGGGATAATGCACCTACTTTAGAGACACAAGCTCTACTGGTGCTATGGAGAAGCCAAAGAAAGAGACAAGCTACTCAGGCTGAACAAGATACAACTCTCTTAGCTAATGTCCTCATGGGCTTCCGAACTTCCATGGTTGAGGTTGGAACTTCATCAGCCCCAACATTTGTAGATGTAAGCCAAAAGGAAGTTCAGGATAAGGAGACTTCAAGGGAAGATGATAAGGAGACTTTAGGGGAAGATGAGAAGGAGACTACAGGGGAAGATGAGAAGGAACAAGAAGATGCAGCTGACAATGTGGAGCAAAACATTTAAACCCCTTATGAGGAACCGATAGAAGAGGGAGAAACAGGGAGTTACTCTCACCCCTCTGATCAAGAGGATGTAGAGGTTCCAAGACAACAACTATTAGAGGAAATTGATAATCTAAAGAGATTGTTGTGGGGGAAAAACTTAATCATCACTAACCTCAAAAAGGTCATGGAAGAGAAAGAAATGGAACAAAAGCAGATAATTGAAGGGCTGCAAGTAGAACTCAAGGACAAACAAAAGATAATTCAAGAGATAGAGGTGGAAATCAGAGAAAAAGAAGAGGAAGCGGCAAAAAATATCAGAGAAAAAGAAGAGGAAGCAGCACAAAATATTTCTGATATTATGAAAGCTAGAGACAATAGTATCACATTAATTGCAACACTCATTAAAAAGACACAAAGCCAAGCCAAGCAGCTGACATGGGCCAATAAAAAGGTAGATGATCAGGAAAAATACATTCATGAGCTGACCAACCCATCTGTAACTATGGAACAGGGGATTCAAATAGACCCATACCTAGGGGCAATTCCAATAGACATTCCTAAGGCCCTATTTCATTGGGCAAGAAGATGTCAAGAATATGAGGAATCCAATCCATGATGTTGCAATTGCAAAGACCAATGACTACCATGACACAAAAAGTATAGGCCTTAGAGGAAAAGGTCATCTAGGTAGCCACCATTTCAGCTGAAATCATATCTTGCAGACCTGCCAGTGGTAGTTATGCTCTATTTTTGCAAGAACAAATCCTCCAGAGGAAGATATCATTGATTTTGTCAGATTTAACTGAGGACATAGAAATTGAGGTAGGCTTCATGGAGGCATACATGAATGGTCTCGATGAGGATAAAGATTTCCTATGTGAGTTGTATTTGTATGGTTTTTGCATCAACGATCATAGTTTCCTTATCAACTACTTTGTGGGGAAATGCCAACTTAGGGCATTCATGTGACTAATGAGAAATCATCAGATTTGGAACAAAAGGATGGAAGCTTACACAAAGAAGGATGTAGAAACAAGCCTCTTCCTCAGGAGGGAATGTCAAAATCCCAAGGCTTTTAAGATTCATTTTAGGGTAAACATTTACTCCCCAGAAGGCAAGAGAAAGATTTTGCCTCTATATCAAAAACATTTGTAGGTATGTGCTATTGATTTTGGTTTCCTCATGAACAATTTATCCAATAAAATGCTTCCAGTGACAAAGAGAAGATGGAATACTTTAACTACAAAACAAAAGATGATAGAAATAGTGTCCCCTACAAACCTAAGGTTGTTTATGAGGAAAGCCATAGAAGTGTCCAAATTGATGGACCAATACAAACAAGATTGGATAGGTGGCCATTTCAGACCTCCTCTCATTATTGAGCCTCTGCCTATATGGGTGGAACAAATGGAAGATGCCAAATTTCAAGAATGGCTTAGGCAGGTTGAGTAGTTTAGGGGGAATGACAATACAAACAACACTACTTGGCCCACATATGCAAATGACTTCAATTTGATTGATAGAATATTCCACCTAAATAAGTCCAGGTTATGAAGAGCAGGATGACCTTCTAACCTTCAATTTCAGGGGGGACAATGAGTACCAAGTAGCACCCATAATAATATACCCTTTTTACCTCTCTTTTCCATCCTTCTTATTTTGTTGTCCTGGTAATTTCACGATATTAGACTAATAAGGTTTGTTCTAATTACATTAATAAGAGATGAATTACTAAAAGTCATGATTTTTGATTGAAGGACTAATGTAAAACAAATTAATGGAAATATAAAATTCTCTCTTTTTGCATCTACAGGTGCAGTTGTACGGGCAAAGGCAATTTTGAGCATCTCCAGAGATGCTCTTAATAGTCTCCGGAGCTGACATAAGAGATACTACACCAGACTCCAATGTTTTTCCAATATGATTGGAGATATTTTGAAATAGGAGGGCCAAGGGTGGATCATCTCTAGAACTAGACAGAAGTCATAAGCACATCTATGGAGCTCCAGACAAAAGTACACACTTTCGGAGCCCTCCTTAATACAATGCAGAGTTTCCAATGCCGCTATAAGTCAACACTTTCGGGGGCAATTGGAGTGCTTTGGGGATTGCTCAGCGAACACCTAAATGATTGGGCAAAGACTCTAGTTGACTGCTAGAGGTCTAATTCATCTTTTATTGATTTTGTACAAGTTCCTAAAAGACTTATTAAATACCTCTATTTTCAAGGCCTCGCTGCCCAGTTGTATTTAAACCAAGACTCCAGATTTAGTGGGACTGCTGTACCACTAAAGTCTATTTCAGTTGCATGATTTTACTCTACAGTTAAACAATTGATAGAATAAGAGATTGATGCTATCTCATAGATAAACTGATAGTTAGAGTAGAGTGATATCTCATCGCTTGATTTGATATATAGATATATAAGGTAGAAGCAAGATAGGGAGGAATATATTTTTGAATTGTTGTAATCTCAATTTGTTCCAGATTGGATATATTTTCTAAATACAAAGCATACTGATGAAATTAGATTGAAGAAAGATTGTGATACTATATTCTTGTACTGATTCATTGCCTTAGTCTTTAGTCCTGAGGGTGAGGAGCAAGGGCCCACTCCTGCCATCAAGACAAGAGGCTAGTATTTGTTTGTTCATTACTTTGTTTTAGATTCTACTTAGGAAAATAGTTATTGCTTTCATATAGATAAATGTATGTTTCAGTTGTGTGGATTAGAATAGGTCAATATTAGCAATTTACTATTTCAACTTTGTTTCCTATACTTTCTTAATTTACTTTCATAGAAGATAAATTAGCTGTATTAATTTCCAGAGCAAATAGGATTAGTATAATTAGTTAAATAGACTAACCTAACTATGGGACCCCTAATTGTAGATAGCCAAGGACACAACCCTTGATTTGACACATGAAAACATGATTAAATACCAAGGACCAAGGACCAATGACCCTTGTTAGCTTGTGAATATCTAATCATAAGCAATGACTCATATAACAATGTAAGCATATATCAAGAAGCATAAAGAATGCACTATGTAAGCACAACATGGGCTACAGATAAAAAATAGTGAATAGGAATGTTGCCCACAACAAAGACAAATAGAATGGTGGTATGGTCCTCTATGGCCTACTAAAACCCATATAAATATATTGAGTACTAGGGTAGGAATATGCCCCCAATGTGACATCCAAAAGCATGAGAACACAAAGGTCACTAAAGTGCTTAGGACCTAGTGCTATAGGAATAGGAATAAGGGTATCAAATTGAGACTATGGCCAAATGACCTAAGGAAAGGCATAAAGCAAAGGTAGAAGGAATAAAGCCAAGATAGAAGGCCTAAATCCATGATGAGTATCAAGAACCTACAAGCATGTTTAATATCCAAGTGATGGGTTAAGTCCCCAAGGTATAGTAATAGTAGGCACAATGTGGAATAGTGAGAAGGATGATTCCTACAAATGTAATACAAACGGGGAGTTCTTAGCATGTTTACTATATTAGTACCCTTCTTCTGATTTTTCCTTACCTTCAATATGTGTGCAATATATTCCTCATGCAGATTATCAGAAGATGTAAAATATCAAGATCACGTCTATGAACATTAACCTTGGTTATGTAAGTTTAGGATCTTTTGGCTTTGGAATTTTTTATCTAATCTATTTTCAATCCTTCATTACTCCTCAAGATGTATCTTGTACAAATCATATATTTCATCATTTCTCTCATAAGGTACATCATTTGAATTTTGCACAAATGTGTCTAGTTTGTGAAGTGACTATCAGAAAAGATTAGCTTATAATTATTCCTTTAAATTATGATGACTTCTCTTTCATGAATAAATTTAACACATTGATACAAAATAGAAAGAACAATTCTACATTTCTCAATTCATGGCTTCCCAAGTAATACATGAAATCTATTAGATGATCATATCATGTGATATAAATTAAGGAATTTCTTAAATCTAACTCTCAAATGTACAATAATGCATCCAATGTATTAAGTAACATTCCATCATTCATCGTAATGGAACCTTAAAATATTAATATGATTTATCACTAATATAAGTATTAAACAATGCTTCTTCCATACAAATATTGTATTGACATGCATGATCAATGAGAAATTAAGTAGATGGTGAACTTCTAAAATTCCCATGTATATATAATGCACCATAATAATTGTTTTGTGGGATTTTATCTTTAGAGAATTGTGATCAATGGTGTAGTATAAGAAGAGAAAGAAGTAGCTTGAGACTCAATATTTGACATAAAAAGATCTTATATTCCTCTTCCATATTATCAATATTAGCTTCTATGTCATGTACCTCAACATTATGTGAATGACTTGGAAATTAATCTTTATAAATCAATAATCTACTATTAGGGGGTGCAACTAATGAATTGATAATCCCATCAATTCTAAATATACTATTATGAACTAGATATTATACGTTATGTTTAAAAGTGGAGCAAGATTGTGTGTAATTCCCTTCAGCTCTATGATAATTAAAAAATCTTTGATCATTATATGACTTAGGAAGTGATTTAGAAGTATATAATGTATGAATAGGAAAGAGTGTAATTATAATAGCACTCAACAAACTTTGAAGCACATTTGATCCATGGATTCTTGAAGCTTAGTGGACTTTCTAGGAGATTTTTTTTTTTAAAAAGGAACAAAGAAGTATTAACCACTTGATTCACATTTTCCTTCACATCATTGCCCTTTGAAAAATTGTTTGAATTTTGATACTTAGAAAGATAGAAAGTATACTTATATGATCCATATTTAAAGGCATTGCGTACAAGGAACTTAGATTTTATATTCGTAACATGTGCATATAAATATACCAAAGAATAAAAACTATACAAGTACACATTATCTTGAATATTCTTTCACTTTATGGCAAGAAAAAAGTTACAAGGAGATGATGAAGATGAGAGGTAAGGTATTGTAATTGGAGGTTCTCTAGGAATGTCATATAAGATAGAGGTATGTTAGAACCAAATATAGAGGTACCTAACATAAAAAATATTCCTATAAGGGAAGAGGGAAAACAAGAAGATTTTAGTGTCATTATATAACATGGATAGTGTTATGGAGTAAAAAGTATCCCTATGCCTTTTTACCTCCTAGTTTAGCTCCTAGGTCCCCATGTTTACACTTTGCAAGCTTAATACTTATCCCAAAGCAATTTCCCCTGAAACCCAAGTTAAATGGGACTTAGGGGCCCATTATAAATTCTAATCAAGACTAAAGAATGGCCTTGGGACTTGGGGTCCCGCACCCAAGTCCAGGATAATTTCTCAGGACCCAAATTTAGATGTGTCGGCATAGGACCTTTAAAAAGGTTTCCCTCTATTAACCTTTTCAATTTGAATTACAAATGTTAGCAGGAAAGAATATATAAGTGAGTTTAGTACTTCATTTTACACCTAGATGGATAATGCAAACTTGTGATATTAAGCTAAGGGATTTCAAGGCATTCATTGTGTTGTAGAGTAGAATTGTGTTGTTATTGTATTTGTTTGTTGCAGATTTGACTTCATCAATCCATCTCCTCATGATTTGAAGGACCTTCATCTCTGTGAGGGATTCACCTCTAAGGTGACATCTATTTATGCTTCAATCCTTTTATTTCATCATTGCTTTATCCTTTTCCCTCCTTGGGCACACACTCTATCTAACAATAGTTTTGGAAGACTTGAATGTTATTTCGGGGCTTTATTGAGGCAAGCTCCTAAACACCACAACCCCCAAACCCCTCTCTTTATGATTGTAGGTTACATGTGTAGGATTTGGTGAAGTGTAGGTACAAAGAAGCAATTCAGAGAATAAGAATTCAAGATTTGGAGAAAAGTTACTGTAATTCTACCCTACTAGACTAGGGTGCCCACCTTGTAGTCCTCCCAATAGGATTTATCCCAAACTCAGGAGCGGAACATCATCTGACACTGCTCACTATTCTGGATCTATAGAAATACTACCCTATCATACTTGAGCACTCGCCCCATAGTCCACAAAGTTTTCAACTCTGGAAATCCAACTTCTAGTATGTTTCTAATCCTTCCTGAGTGTCTTCCTGTCTAGTGGTCTATAGCAGTTTATTTGTTTGTACCTGATTTCATTATAATTAGGGTTTGAGGCTTATTCAAATTAGGGTTTGAAAAATATTTCAATCTAATCAATCTTTCCATATCATTCCTAAGTACACCAACCTATAATTAATTCCTCTTCATTTGTAGTGACTTGGCTCGATTGTTGTCCTTGAGTGTTAGTGTGAAAGGAGGGTTTGATTTGATAGATCTAAACACTATCCACCATCTTCCCACTTTTCATACATAACATTTTGGTGAACCCATGTTTTTATTGAACTTGCATCTTATTGAGTGTTGTAATCAATTTTTTCGTTCATTCATATCATATTTATCATCTTACATTCAAAATTTTTTCATACATTTGAAATTTTTTGAAAAAAAAGCATTCTAGGCTTGCAATAAGGCATAGTTTTGCATAGTTTTGCATTGTATATCATAAAATGATTTAATTTTCTGATATTTGCATCAGATCTAATCTTTATTATAGTAATTCATCATTGCTTCATATCAAATTTTGCATTTACAAGTTTCATTTGCTAGGGTTTTTCTTAAAAAGTTGTATATTTCATATAACCTAATCTTTATAAAAACTAGGGTTTGTAGTCAAAATTTCCTTTTTAGATTTTTCTACTCCTTTTCAACATTCATTAAAATCTGATTTTGAAGTGTAGTGTTAGATCATTGTGTATACTTTTGCATCCTGGCTTTGAAACTTTCACCTTTTGCAATTACATATTGCATATTTCAATAAGCATAACTACCTTGCTCCTTTCAATTGTTCTATTAGTTTGAGCATTGAGTGTTGTATTCCTTTGCATGAGTTGTATAACTTGCTTCCCTAATAGAAACATCCTTGTAAGGAGAAGTCGTAGACTAATGGGTTCTAGTGGTTTGAATAGCACTGATATGCAAACATTAGAAAATCCATTGAACACTTTACAAAGGGTGGATCACAAACTTTGCAAGACATCATACCTCCTACTATGATGGAAAACCAAACATTTAATGATCCTAAAGATCATATTGATGTGATAGTACATGTACATGATGATCAAATCAACAAACTTGATAAAGAACTAGCCAATTTTCAAGCATTTGCAGAAAAAGAAAGGATAGCTGAAGAGGCTACACCTATTGTTCATAGTCTAAAAGAGCTATTAAAAGAATGACAAGATAGTGTTAACATAGTTCATGGGATATCCCATATAGTGGGTAACAACATTATGTCAGTGGCTGACTACGTGAATACTATTAACAATGTGTCATCACTGAATCATACATAGGTATCGGCACCTATACCAACTACCGGAATGTCCACTTTCACATCATCAATCCTCACTACCAATGCACAAGCTTGTAGTAATGTTACCACTAGTATGGGAGTACCTAATGGTATTAATTCATAAAATTACAAGGTTGTGGGATTTAATTATCAAAACCTAGCACCTAAGGTGTCTTCCTATATGAATAACCATTCTCAACCACCTCTCCATTCCACCTATTCTCAACCACCTTTAACTTACAATTTCTCTCAACCACCTTTCACCACCACTCACAACCAATCACCTCTAAATTTCATGACTGTAGCTTCAAATACTTTGGCCTCTAGCCCGCAAACCTCATCACCTAATGATGCCATTTTAAACCAACTATTGCAAGGCATGACCTCTTTACAATAGAAAGTGACAAATTTGACCAATGCTTCATCTCAACCTAATATACCAACATACCATGCTCATAGTTCTTTATCTTTTATAATCCTAAGAGCTTAAATGCCTAATAAGTTTGTGGCTCCTCACTTTGAAAAGTATAGTGGTAAAGGTGATCCTAATACTCATGTGGCAGCATTCACAACTATGTGTAGTGATTTCTTCTTTGAAGTGGACTTGTTAGCAAAACTCTTTCTACAATCCCTCAAAGTTACCACTTTGGAATGGTTTTGCTCATTACCTCTAAATTCAATACATTCTTTCTCATAGATTGTTGATCAATTCTTACAACATTTCCAAGAAAATATTGGAGTGTTAGTGTTGATAACTGAGAGGGGGGGTGAATCAATTATCCTAATATTTTCTTCTTTCTTTCCTTTCTTAATAATCAATGCAGCATTAATCCAAATAAGCAAACATAACTATGAAATTGAAATACACATGACACAATATTTTTGATGTGGAAACCCTATTAAGGGAGAAAACCACGGGGTGATTAACCCAAGATTGTATTCTCTGTTAGAAGAATGGAAATACAAAATAGCACTTGCTAATTAGGGCTCACTACCCGAGCACACTGCTCACAAGAAGGCACACTGCCTACAAGAGACACACTGTCTACAAAAAGAGTGTTATACAATACTTGAACTGATTGGTAGCATCCACATATGCTGGAGTTCAATTCCGGTTAGGCTCAGTACACTGATCTGCTGCACTTCATCTTTCCTTTTCTCTTATGTTGCTTTCCTTTCACATACCGGATCTTCCTTACTGCTTCTGCTCTGCTCTTCTACTTTTATTCGCACATCAATAACAATCACAACACCTCTCACAACTAAATCCATCATGTATATATATCCGCACAAGTGATTTCATCACCTTTCTAGTCGACACCCGTAATAGTCAATATTTTCCATAAGCTCTGATCTGTCGGCTGAATCCTTGCTTACCAAGTAATGCAGATCAAGGATATACTTGTGGAAATCATTAATTATGTTGGCCAAACATACTTTATGCCTTCATAACCTTTACCAACATCAGAAACACATCCGGAATAAAGTCTGATGTTCTGCCAGTTAGTTCTTCCTCTGTTCACAATATTACTTGGGAACCCAACACTCAAGCATTCATATCACTTTATCCTTTCCACATCAGAGGTTCAAACCTTGGAATCTATCAGTCAAGATACTCCTCTTGACTTCACCAAATCTGCACTTCACTAAGATACTTCTACTGAGAGATCCAGACCTGTCTGTTGGACCTTACTGGCTACTCTGTTCTTGCTTACCGGACCATAACATTCTTCACTCTGACTTCTGGTATAGACATACCATGTCCTGTGGATGTGTGGGATGAACTTTGTTGCCATCAATGACAACATTCATGAATCCATATAGTGTCTCTTGCCAACAATCTCCCCCTTTGGAATTGATGGCAACACTTAGTGAAAAATGACTAAGTGTTTACACTATGCTCCCCCTTGGCTGATGCTCTGTTTTTATATACATTTTCTGGAACTCCCCCTTAGTTGGATTCCTCATTTTTCATTGCTCTTCACTCCCCCTTTGACATCAATGGCAAAGGGTAGGGTCCGCATTAAAAAATTTCCAAAAATAGTCTATACATATCCGCATAAGTATATATACAAGTTGTACTTACATATACTTAAGTATGTCTGCAAAAGTATTCTTCAACTATACAACTTCTGTCGCCCAACTCTGCTTCATCTTGTCCAAAATTAAGATGTGACCACTCAACAGGAACGCAAAAGCTTCTGCCCTCTTAAGATCTGTCAGATCATTGGTCCGGGCGGTAGTGTGAGCATCATTTATGGCCTCATGCATGGCCTCTAACTTAGGGATAATGATCCTTCTAAGTTCACCCGTCCGGCTAATTATGTTCTTCCTTTCCTTCTCAAAATTCTTTATTGCATTTGTGATTGCAATAGACTTAGTAGTTTATCCTCTTGTTCTTTTACTTTCCTCTCAATGTCTTTGGTCACTGTGGGCCAAGATAAGCAAAATTTGTACATATTTCTGCCATCTTTAAGAGCATTTTCCAAGCTCTTTATCTGAATATCCATATTTCTCCTATCATTAATTATCAAACCCTATACTTTGGAGGATCTTTTATCCAAAAACTCCTTTCGGACCTTTTCTTCAGCTGATTTCTCTAGAGAATCAAAATGTGTACTAACATTGCTAACTAGAGTTTTGAGATTATCGGAAGAGGAGGCTGTGGGATCCCTCTGAAAACATGGCATGATCTTTTCTAAAACTCCAGATGCTACCTCTATAAGCTCATAGTCTTCCATGTGAGATTTTAGTAGTTTCTCTTTGGCCTTCGCATTTGCAAATGAAGCTATTTTCATTGTTTGCACCCGTGATAGAGAGTCAAAGTCTAATGGCCCTTTTAGCAGTTTTGGTTCATCAATCTCCATAGCTACTTTTGTCCAAAAGTCCTTGACTGATTCTATAGTGTCTCTTACCAGAGACAAATTTTTCTTTTCTTCTGCAGTCACATTACTATCCTTTGAAGCTTTCTCCCCTTCCACAACCTTTGTACTGATATCTTCTTTTCCCTTCATCTCTGCTTCTTTCTCCTTTACTCTTTCTTCTCCTTTAGATCCGGAGACTATAGGGGAAACCGGAGGAGAGATGTTTGTTTGTCCATGAGCCACCTCTTCTGGAGTGGAAGATTCCAAGTCCTTATCCTTTTCTGCACTGGTGTCCATGACTTGCTCAGTTGACTATTTTTCAACACTTGTGGTCGAGGGGTCAGTACCTAAGTCCTCTACAATTGGAATGTTGAATTTCTTAAAAGCATTTCGAAGGATCTCTTCAGTTTCTCTTGCCACTTTGTCAGTTTCACCAAGCATTAGCTAATTCATCCTAGCTTTGCTCTGGAACTCATCCTTGCAATCTTTAAAGATCATGTTCATTTGATGCGGAATGATTGAAGGGTATAGTTGAATTGCTATCTGATCCCAGATTTCTAGATCTTTTGCTTGAGCATTGTTCTTCCTCATTTCAAGTCTTTTCTCTAATCTTTTGGGAATTAGAGAGATAATTTCAATAAAGGATTTATTGTAAGTGTTCAAAAACTTAACTGTGGCTTCCTCCAGAATCTTTTTATCTGCTTCATTATATTCATCATAGAATTCTATTAAGGGTTGCAGGTTCCCATCCACAGTGACTGCTTTCACTACAACATCTAAGGATAGAGTGGGTTTTTCAACAAATTCCTCTTCCTTCTCTTCTTATCCTTGACTGGTAGAGTGTTCACCGGATGATTTCTTCTGTTTCTTCATTTTCCTGATTTCTTCATTAGATTCAGTCTCCTCTTCATCCCTTTGACTAACATAAGCTCTTGTAGTTTTTGTCTTTGTTCTCTTCTCTCCTTTGCTGGATGATTGTGCTTTTGGTTCTGATGTCCTTGAGCCTTTGGCAGTGGTAGGTGCAGATCTCCTTGATGATCTGGTCTGGGTGGAAGGTTTTGCCAGAGCACTTTCCTCATTTTTCTTTTTTGCCTTCTTCTCTTCCTCAGCCCTTTCCATCTTTTTCCTATGGGCATCAAGTGCCTCCTTTGAGATGCCAAGGCCTTTGGCAACATTTTCTACTTCTTTTCTCACCTTCCTCTTGATCTCTGGTTCTCTGAGTTCCACATGAATCTTTACACTCAGCTCCTCAAAGGTTCCAAACCTTTCAGCCTTTGGATCCTTTGGCTAACTTAGCATGTGTTGAACATGTAGCTCCACAATTTGTTGATCAAATTCATACCCCATAGGCATGATCCATACAGTTCTTGGTTCTACTGCCTCCATTAGGCACTGATCAGTTTCTACCATAAAACATACTGTCTTTGTACTTCTCAACAATAGACTAAGGAATCCTTTCTCTTGCTTGCATCATGTTCTGGAAATTCTTGAAGTATCCCCATAGGGCTGTATTTTGTGCTTCGACATCATCAAGTCCATGCAAATAATCTCTGATTTGGATAGATACTGGTCTATCATTCTCCCACACCCAACCATTAGATCCAGGAAGCTCATTCATACAGTAGAAGAATAAGCACAATATTAATCCACCATACTTGAATGAATTCTTTTTATCTTTCTTTATTTTCTACAGATTCTCCAAGAGTTTGTTCAAGAGAAGCTGACAAAGATCGTAGTCTGCATCCTTTCTTAGCATTTCATAAACTATGTAGATGGCCATTCCAGGTACTGAATTTTCCCTGCTAGAATGATATATTTTATATCCAATGATCATGGAGGCATAGTTGAAATCCAAATCAGAGATGTCATCTACTGTCATTGCTCTTTTGTCAAACTTGGATCCGGTAGCCTCACTTACAATTTGATTCTTCATAGATTTAAAAACAGGAATCCCACTGGATGAGTGTTATCTGGTAACTGCCCTGATGGCATCTTTTGTGATTTTGAATGGTCCGTTTAACCACATGAAGTTGTCATGTATTCTACTCAAGATATACCTGACCCATTCATCCTCAATAAAACAGGGGAAATGTATGTATTGTGCAAATTACTTATTCCGGAGGCCCTTGTATTGGGGTTTGAGCTCAAATACATCATCTATCAATTGTTTGTGATAGATGTCTTTTAGTTTGAATTCCCCAAACCCTTCAAAATTTGCATGTATGTAAACCCTAATGTCTTCTGTGTGCAAAACACCATGCAGAACACTAGAGAAGGCTCCTAGGGGATCTACCTCCAAGGATTTGTATGGATGCTTCTTAAATATGGGGCGAGGTCTATCAGAAATATTTACTATATTCAGAGTAGCCATCATCAAAGAATCTTACTGAGAGATATCAAGAACGAAGAATACCTTTTACATTGTTTAGGGCACACATGATGAAATTCAGATTGAGCTGTATGAAGAATTGTCTTCTTGATCTTTGTGAGAAGTAGTTGCAGAGCTCCTTTTCTCTCTTCTTCTTGAATGCAGAATGAACAAGTGATTGATGAGAAAACCCTTATATTGCTCTGCAAACCCTAATGTCAGGTTGCAATAAATGCTCAACATAAGTTATTTCAGTTGGCCTTATTCGGATGACTTGAAGAACCGGATCAGTTCTGATCTTTAAACATCATGCAGATCTTCCAAATCTTAACCATAGTTTGTTTGGATGTTTCCCTTATGAACCCTTCAATCCGCAACTCTTCTTGTGCCAGTTCCGGCACCAATTGACTGGCTGGGGGAACAAGGTTTTCTTGGAGTCTCCCCCTAAGCCAGAGCTCACTTTTTAGTTTCTGGAAGGAATATCAGCACTAGAGTCTGGTGCGGATCCATCCTCTACATTCTCTATACTTTTCTTCACCCAAATCTTGTTCATCTAACTTTGAACATCATCCGCATTCACTTTTTGTTTTCCCTTATCTTGATTCTGATTATGATATACCGGACCTCTTTTGTCCTAAATCTTGTTTCTACATAATTTTGCAATATGACCGGATCTATTGCAAATTTGGCAAACAACATTCTTTGCATATTTGATTGATATCCTCTTGATCTGTATTGATTAGCCATATGACCTATTCTATTGCATGTAAAGCATCTACCATTGAATTATTTGTTCATTTGCATATTTTTGCATTCATGAGATTTGTGACCATACCTTTTGCAGTTAAAACACTATCTGGAGAAGGATGAATTAGTCTGATTCATTCTCTTTCTGCACTGATTAGCTTTATGACCAAATTTATTGTAGTTGTGGTAGTATCAATTGAAGGATGGATATCTTTGAGCATTAGGTTGTCTTACCGGAGGTCTTCTAGGCCTGTTCCTTGGATTTTCTGATCCAAAATTCTTCTGACCGGATCTAGAGCTTTCTCCTTTCTCATATCCCAAACCACACTTGTCATCTACCCTCTTTTGACTTCCAAGAAGAACTTCAAGTTGAGAAGAACTTATCTTGAATTTTTCTTTATATTCATTTGCTATTTGAAGATCCCTTTTGAGAGAGACAATTTGATCCTCAAGTTTTTCTTCATTATCTTTAGCAACTTCAAGATCAGATTCAAGATGTCTGATAATCCTATCCATCTTGTGACAATCTTCTGATTTCTCTTGGAGGGATTGTCTTAGATTATCTTCAGTTTTTCTTTTCTCTTCAACTTCTTGGGTAAACTTCATAACTCCTAATTCCATTTCATGTCTTACCACAATGATTTCTTTTGATAACTTTTCACATAACTTAGTTTTCTCATTCAGCTCTTCATTTGCATCATTTACTTCACTTTGTCTTGCCAATTGCTGAAGCAGCTCCTTTCTCTTTTTCATAGAGAGACTTAATTTGTCTTTTAGTTCTCTCATGAAATCATCAGCCTGTTTGAGTCTTTCCTTTAATTCATTGACTTCAGAGTTTGACTGTTCAAGATCATCAAGGGAAGTCTTGAGTTGCTCCTTTAAACCATATGCATCCATTTGAATTCCTAGATCTTCCTCAACCTGTTAGACTCTATTAGGAGGAACTTGGCTTTGATACCAATTGTTGATAACTGAGAGGGGGGTGAATCAGTTATCCTACTATTTTCTTCTTTCTTTCCTTTCTTAATAATCAATGTAGCATTAATCCAAATAAGCAAACATAACTATGAAATGGAAATACACATGACATAATATTTTTGACGTGGAAACCCTATTAAGGAAGAAAACCAGGGGGTGATTAACCCAAGATTGTATTCTCTATTAGAAGAATGGAAATACAAAATGGCACTTGCCAATTAGGGCTCACTGCCTGAGCACACTGCTCACAAGAAGGCACACTACCTACAAGAGACACACTGTCTACAAAAAGAGTGTTATACAATACTTGAATTGATTGGTAGCATCCACATATGCTAGAGTTCAGTTCTGGTTAGGCTCAGTACACTGATCTGCTACACTTCATCTTTCCTTTTCTCTTATGTTGCTTTCCTTTCACATACCAGACCTTCCTTACTGCTTCTGCTCTGCTCTTCTACTTTTATTCACACATCAATAACAATCACAACACCTCTCACAACTAAATCCATCATGTATATATTTCCGCACAAGTGATTTCATCACCTTTCTAGTCGGCACCCGTAATAGTCAATATTTTCCATAAGCTCTGATCTGTCGGCTGAATCCTTGCTTACCAAGTAATGCAGATCAAGGATACACTTGTGAAAATCATTAATCATGTCAGCCAAACATACTTTATGCCTTCATAACCTTTACCAACATCAGAAACACATCCAGAATAAAGTCTGATGTTCTGCCAGTCAGTTCTTCCTCTGTTCACACTGTTACTTGGGAACCTGACACTCAAGCATTCATATCTCTTTATCCTTTCCACACCGAAGGCTCAAACCTTGGAATCTATCAGTCAAGATACTTCTCTTAACTTCCCCAAATCCACACTTCATTGAGATACTTCTACTGAGAGATCCGGACCTGTCTGTCAGACCTTACTGGCTGCTCTGTTCTTGCATACCGGACCATAAAATTCTTCACTCTGACTTCCGGTATAGACATACCATGTCCTGTGGATGTGTGGGATGAATTTTGTTGCCATCAATGACAACATTCATGAATCCATATAGTGTCTCTTGCCAACAGTTAGTCTCATTGATTAATTTAGTTCATTGCAAACAAGCTCAAAAAGAAAAGTTAACTGAATTTATCAATCAATATCAAGCTCTTTTTGCATGGATACAATATCTAATTATAGATGAGGATGTTCAGAATACATGTATTAAAAATTTACAACCTAACATCCGTGATAATATCCTCTTGATGAAGTATAGCTCTTTTCAACATCTATGCATAACTCTTCGTGATTACCAACTTTCATCTAGTCAGTATGAGAATGAAAACTCATTGACTTAAGTTGGTCAATCCATAGTAGGAACATATCAAAACAACTTTAAGATAAATAACAAGAGTTTCATCAAGATCAATGGACAACATTTGAACATTTTTCAATCACAAGTGTCAGCTATCAATAATCCTAAATGGGCATCATTTCAATTCAGGAAATAAAGATAGTTTACTCTATTATCTAACTATCTTCAATCAATTATGAGTCAAGCAGCAAGAAACAATCTTTTGAATCTTCCTCCTATGAAACCATTTGATAGTAACAGGATACAAGGACCATCATTTGATGCTAATGCCTTTTGTCAGTATCATCGCTCGATAGGACATGACACCGAATGATGAATGTGTCTGAAACATGAATTTCAAGACCTCATCGATTCTAATATAATACAGCTAACTAGTGTGAATGACAATGGAAATAAGTTGGTTGCCCCTCTGAATAAGAATTTATAGATATTTACAAATTCTTTTCCTAATCATAAGACAACAATATGGTAGAGCAAAATACAATAGAGTAGGAAGATGACTACCTTGACTATGATAAAATTATTGGAATGATAGAAGTGGATAAGGAAAAGACTGAAGACCCAGCTCATCCATGTGGGAAAGGTATCTATGTCGAGGTTCATCTGCCATTACTCATTCAAGGATCAGGAGACAACTGGAATGCACTAGATACACAAATTGAGTAGCCTTGACAAGATAACATTAAGCAAGAAAAAGTTGTCATGATGGAAAGTATCCAATTTCATCATGAAAGACTCCATCAAGCAAATCAGAATAAGAAAGAAAAGGATCAAAAAAGAACAAGGTGACTATCATCGGTGGGAAATAGCAATGATTCTCCTCCTCATAAGAAACAAAAGATTTTAAACATACAGGGACTTGAGAAACAAGCACCGCATGCCCGCTCTAGAAATAGGAATCAATTAGGTATGAACTACTCACACTTTTTACCACACTTGATAGAGCACCTTTCTAAGATGCTCACAAGTTTGAACTCCTCTTAGATATATATGCTATGGTAGTGTGTTGTGTTCCTCCTGTGATGTGTTGTGTGTTGTTTAGGTCTTCTAGGATGACCCTTGATACTATTGTAAGGTCAAGGATACTAGGAGACCGCCTCTATTATGACCATTCTTCTTTTCTTTTCTCCTCTATTTTATTGTTGTGTGTCATGCCTTGGGGGCATAGCATTTTGGGTGATGTCTTGGGGGCATCCTCCTCTGTGGTGTTCCTAAGGCACTTGGTTCTACTCTCTCATTTTTATTTCTTACATTCTTTAGTGATTCTACCAAAACAAACAAATATTGATAAGGACTGTGTGCCCTTCAACAAGTAAGAAAAAGTGGACCTAGTCCATATATGAAGATGGGGTTGATATATATCCAACTCTTGACTAGTAGAATCATTCTGTGTGATATATCATGTTGTCATATCTTTCATAACAAACTTTGGCAATACTCTCAATCTACTCTGTGCACTTTGGATGGTTTTGTTTCTCACCTTTTTGTTACACTCGGTTCTAGGATATCTACAGTATAAGACCAATGACTATACTCAATTCTAAATCTGCAAGTGTAGCCCTAATTCTTGATGTGATATAATACATGATTTTTGCATAACTTTCATGATTTGATTTGGTTATTATCTTAGGGTAAGATGTTCTAACCTTATCTCTTGTTGATTATCTTAGCAAATTATATTGATGTGTTTATAGGAACATTCAGCTATCATGGCAC
Organism: Cunninghamia lanceolata; assembly: GCA_027924645.1. NCBI lineage: Eukaryota > Viridiplantae > Streptophyta > Pinopsida > Cupressales > Cupressaceae > Cunninghamia > Cunninghamia lanceolata. The sequence goes on from BSBN01002031.1 coordinate 434,795, forward strand.
ATGTCACCTTTGGGGGCATGGACTTTGTGAAATCTTTTGTTCCCTTGCATGTTTTCACTTTACCTTAATGTGATTGATACTGGTAAGTGGTATCAACCACCTTAAGGTGGGGGAATATATAATGGTATCTATTTGATCATTTTTTACATTGACAAATCATGTTTGAAAGCCCTCATCACGAGGCGATATGGTGTACTCTTAAGCTAGTGCACATCCTTTTAAAAAGAAAACAAAAAACCCTCATCGTGAGGCAGGATTACATATCTCTTGAGCTAGTGCATATCCTTTTATACAAATCCCTTCTACGGAAGGTAGGATGGTGTATCTCTTGAGCTAGTGCACATCCTTTTATATAAATTCCTCTATGGAGGTGGGGCTAGATCTTGATTCATCCACCCTTAAGCATGTCTTTGGCAGTTGTGGTAGAGTAGCTCAACTACCAGGTGTGTTTGGCATGTTTTAGATCGTGGGACTTAGCAATAAGCTCCTTCCCATTGCTCATGTTTGTTGTGTATAAGAATTATAGTGTGTCTATGGAATACTATGTGACACTTATGTATTCCATGTGTCTTCCTTATTTGTTTTCTATGTCTTCCCCCGAGTGTGGTCTAAAGGCACGTAGTGATGAGATCCCTCCATATTTGGGTTCTTGTTTGGTGTGTCTTCCACCTAGTGTGGTCTAAAGGCACATAGCGATGAGCTCCCTCCACTTTTTGGGTTTTGTTTTGCATGTTTTTGGTAGTCTAAAGGTGTGTAGTGATGTGCTCCCTCGGCCCCCTAGTTTAGGATTTATTTTAAATTTTTAAATCAATGTATTCTTTGTGTATTGCGTACTTGCTCTCATGTCTTCTTCATGTATTGTGTGCTTCCATTGCATTCTCTATGTTTTGTGTGCTTCTTACTATCTTCATTATGTCTTGTGTGTCTTTCATGTGTTTTCTAGTGCTTACCTAAGATTGGGGGCTAGAAATAGTCCTCCAACCTTTTGGTATGCCTTAGCTCTATGTGCCTGGTATATTTCATGTGTTTTCAACTGTACTTTAGAGAATGTATGGAATCATAAGATCATACATATATTAAATTGGGGGCTAAATGTTATGGAGTAAAAATTATCCCTATGCCTTTTTACCTCCTACTTTTGTTCCTAGGTCCCTATGTTTATACTTTGCAAGCTTAACACTTATCCTGGAGCAATTTCCCCCGAAACCCATGTCAAATGGGACTTAGGGGGCCATTCTAAATGTTAATCATGACCAAAAAAATGGCCTTGGGACTTGGGCCCGTGTCCAAGTCCAGTCTGATTTATTGGGAACCAAATTTAAATGTGTCGACATAGGACCTTTAAAAAGGTTTCCCTATGTCGGCATTTTCAATTTGAATTACGAATGTTAGCAGGAAAGCATATATAAGTGAGTTTAGGACTTCATTTTACACCTAGATGGATAATACAAACTTGTGATCTATTGACCTAAGGGATTTTAAGGCATTCATTATGTTGCAGAGCAGAATTGTGTTGTTATTATGTTTGTTTGTTGCAGATTTGGCTTCATCAATCCATCTCCTCATGATTTGAAGGATCTTCATCTCAATGAGGGCTTCACCTCTAAGGTAACATCTATTTGTGCTTCAATCATTTTATTTCATCATTTCTTTAGCCTTTTCCCTCCTTGGGCATGCACTCTATCTAACAACGATATTGGAAGACTTGAATGTCATTTCAGGGATTGACTGAGGCAAGCTCCTAAACACCACAACCCCTAAACCCCTCTCTTTGTGATTATAGGTTATTGGTGCAGGATTTGGTGAAGTGCAGGTATAGAAAAGCAATTTAGAGGATAAGGATTTAGGATCTAGAGAAAAGTTGTTGTAATTCTACCCTACTATACTAGGGCACTTGTCCCATAGTCCTTCTGATAGGATTTATCCTAAACTCAAGAGTGGAACATCATCCGACACTGCTTACTGTTCCACCGGATTTGCATAAAAAATACCCTATCAAACTTGGGTGCCCACCCCGTAGTTTGTAAAGTTTCAAATTTGGAAATCCAACTTCTAGTATGTTTCTGATCCTTCTTGAGTGTCTTCCTGTCTGGTGATCTATAGTAGTCTATTTGTCTGTACCCAATTTCATTATAATTAGTGCTTGAGGCTTATTCGATTAGGGTTTGACAAATCTTTCAATCTAATCAATCTTTCCATATCATTCCTGAGTACACCAACCTATATCTAATTCCTCTTCATCTGTAGTGACTTGGCTCAGTTGTTGTCCTTGAGTGTTAGTGTGAAAGGAGGGCTTGATTTGATAGATCTAAACATTATCCATCATCTTCCTACTTTTCATACATAACTGATAGCATGTGATGGTGATGGGTGAAAAGGAATTGTCACTTTTTTTGCCATAGTGTAGTGTGATATGATTTACAAAGACTCTTAGTACTAGTAGGATCAAGTGTCTAAGGAGGTCCTTTAGTGTGAGGTGAAGGGTTTTACATTATTTATCAAACCATGTATTAATAGGATACTTACCATCTCTATGATTTCTAGCTCTAGAAGTATAATATGGGAATACATTTATAGCACTAGTCCATAAATATTGACTATTGAAATAGCTTTCTGATGTGTGTTTATGACATAATCAAGGTAAGACATTGTTTTATGTGTTTAACTTAGATAGTGGAAATAGGAGTCAAAATGAATAATAATGTAAGGTATTATAATTGAATTAGGCATGGGGGGTTGATGTCTAGATTTTGAGGTTAGAGGACATGTATGTATGGTTGTCCAAGGATATGCAAGGTGAGACATATAGAAGGTTAAATATCTAGAATGGTATTATGAGATATAGAAAGATAATCAACTATGCTAGCCCCAAATTTCTTGTTAAAGAATTTAAACCTATGTGAATATAGGAAGAAAATACACAACTCAAAATAAAAATATTATGAGAAAAACCCATGCCAATCAAGGATATAATATAAGAGGTGATGTGTATTTCATCCATTGAGGATCAAGACATGCTAAAATCTTATGGTTCAATAGTAGTGTCAATAAAAGTATCATGTGACAAGTCATGCATGAAAAGTTGTTGTGTACCTTTATGTGCATTGAAGCCTTAAATCATAACGACCTCACCAAAGATTGAGAGCCAGATACATTAGAATATAAATCTAAACAAGTGTCACCATCCACAATAATAGTAAGAGAGTTCTAAAAGTGTGTTGCACTAAGTTTTTGCTAAGTGTACACTAGAAATAAAGTATTAATGTTTATGAAAGAAAATGAATAGTATGACAATAAGGCTACCAACATGAGAAAAAGATGGAAGTGCATAGTTATATGTGAAGGATTTGTCTTTTCCATTATACCTTAATGTGTGCTATTTAATTTTAGTTCAATTATTATCCTTGGAAAATAAATGTGGAAGTATAATTAAACAAAACTTAAACTAATGCTAATCTTTGATGTACTAACATAAAATTGTTAAAGATTTTAAGGGAACTAAATATGGAATAGACATGCTTGAAATAAATAAAAAGGTAAAAGAAATCATCCTTCGTTTTGAAGTGCTATAATGCAGATGCCAAATAGAAAATGTGTTGATAGATACATCAAAGTACATGAATCTAAAGAAAGGATGCCTCCATAATTGTGGCATCCATATAGATACTAAAATTGTGGTAGAAACTTGAATCCATATAGATGCTAAAATCCTACATCATAAAATCCACAATTCAAATAAATATAGATGCTATCACAAATGTTGTGGCATCCTTGAACTAAGGTAGGCTAGTAATTGTTTTGTTAAAAATGCAAAAACATAAATATTTGTGATTGACATCATATTACTAGGAAATGACTATGGAAATAGGATATAATGATTCCTAAAACTTGCTACAAGCATGGTTGGTGAAATGAGTGCAATATAAAGAGTAGAAATTGTGGAGGATATAATTTTTGACTCTACATTTTATTCCCACTTTAGAAAGCTTTTGTCATCAAGTGATAAATCTATGCTAAAGTATAGAAAGTAAGCTACTTATAGTAATTTGCAGAAGTTGAAATTGCTTAGTTTAAAATATGTGGATATTATTTAAAAAATATGTGAACATTTGGGAATCTTTTCCTCACTTTGGATCTATTTCAAATAATGTATTGCTTCTTTGCAAGACAAATACAAAAGGAAAAGAATTCAAAGTTCATCAAGGAAAATTAGATTATGTGAATAATAAACAACAAATATATCATCTTCATCTAGAGAAAAAAGATTGACCATTTAATTTGGAAAAGAGAATTTGGCAAAGGATTTGGAAATAAACACAAGAGATATAGGAAAATAAGGGGGCCAAGCCAAGTGAAATAAAATATGATCCAAGGATTCTCTATGCTAGGAACCATAAAGATTGGCCTAGAGACCAAAACACATTTGGCTTAAAGACTATAAAAAGGTGGATTGGGGACCAATAAAATCTATCTTAGGGAGCAATAGTTGGATCCTAGGAATAACATGATTAAAAATAAGAGTAGATTATATGCCCCCCTTAAAATAATTATATAGTAGAAGTTGTATACAATCAATTTTAAGGAAAGAGGGAAGAGGAGAAAGGAAATAGTGTGCAAAAGGAAAAATAAAGGATCAATAAAGAAAATTTGTCCCTAGAAAATATGTTAGTAACATAAGGGATGGAACAACTAGAGAAGAATGTAAAAGAGAGAACATGTTATTAGAATAAAGGTAGAAGGAAAAAGTTGTTACAATATAAGAAATACAATGGTGCACCAAGAAGTATGCCCAAAGAAATGACACTTAATAAAGAGAGAAAGTAATGCCACATATTATGTAACAACAAAACAAAGATAATACTAAGGCACAAAGGTAATTGTATGTATGGGTCAACATAATAAGACATAATTTCTCATATGAACTATCATCGTTCCCCATGCATACAAAACAAAAAGCATGAAGGAATAAGTGGATCTATAAACAAGTAGGGAAAACAACAAAGAGACTGAATGGGATTGATTAATGTTTGGGTCAACATGAAACTTGTATGAGACACTAGGATACTTTACATCATCCCCAATAAACTAAGAAGAGGAAATCACACTAGAGATAGCAACACATAGAAGATCACAAACAAAAAGATAAACAAATAGGTGAAATAGTAAACATATGAATATCTAGGAATGGTCTAGATCAACATGAAAAATTCATTTTCACTTCAATGCTTTGCATCATCCCAAAATAACCAAGATATTATGGAGAAGGGGATAACACAAGATGCAAATAGAAACACATAGAAGAAAGGAAAACATAATGTTCTTCCTATAATCATGTATCTACAAGGGTATCATGAGTCATCCATGACGAACTAACAACATACATATAAAATAAGAGGTACAAAGAAAAAATAGTCCATCACAAAATCCCATTGAGGTTGATCATCCAAAGAGTCATCATTGACCCACATGTTACAGGTGAACCAAGTCTAGCATACAAGAGAAGAAAGAGAAAGAGGAGATGAATGAAGATAAAATCCATTGAAGAAATGCCAAAAACAAAATAAAAGATTTGTACCACAATAAGAATGAGTCTAAGTAGTAGATCTACCATACGAAGAGGAGTTACAATTGTGGAAAAGGTAAAAAGGGAAATAGTGGAATCCTAAACAATACCAAAATACATGCCAAATTTGGGAAGAATCATAGCATGCTACAAAAATTTGTCAACATCATCGTCCATATGAGAGGAGAAAGATGATGTATCAAGTTCCAATTGTTGGAAACAAGGTAGATAACTAAGAGGATGGGTGAATCAGTTATCTTAAATTTCTTAACTTTCTTTTCTTCTTTAACAATTAGTGTAGCATCAAAACATATAAGCATATATAACCATGAGAGCAGAAATAAAATCAACACACATAACACACGGATTTTTATGAGGAAAACCCTATTAAGGGAAAAACCATGGGATGACTAACCCAAGATTGTATTCTCTATTAAAAGAATAAGAAGTACAAAATGGCACTTGCCAATTAGGGCTCACTGCCCGAGCACACTGCTCACGAGAGGCACATTGCCTACAAGAGACTCACTGTCTACAGAGTTTATAGAATGTAACCAAGTATTTGAACTAATGAGAGGCATCCACATATGTTGAGGTTTAGTTCTGGTTAGGCTCAATATACTGACCTAATGCACTTCATTCTTCCTCTGCTCTTAGTGCTGTTGTTTTGTCACATACCGGACTTGTATTACTGCTTCAACACTTGTCTCTGCCTTTCCTCACACACACTTTTTCAATACACACACCTTCATACCAAAATACACCTAGTATATATATATCTGCACCAAGGATTTCAACATCTTTCTAGTCGGCAATAGGAATATTAAAGATATTTACAAAACATTGATCTGTTGGTTGATTTCATGCTTAATATGTGATGTGTATCAAGAACATAGACATAGAAGTTATCAATCATGTCTGCCAACCAAGTATGATCCCTCAAATAGCATGGTCAACATCAGTTACTCATTTGGATTGAAGTCTGATACTCTGCTAGTAGGTTCTTCCTCAGTCTGCTCTACCTTTCTGGAACCCAACACTTAGATGTTCATATCCTTTCCATGATTCATCACCAGAGGCTCAATCTATGGAATAAGGTAGTCATGATACTCCTATTGACTTTCCCAAGTCTGTACTTTGCTAAGTTACACCCTCTGAGAGATTCGGACCTGATTGTTGGACCTTGTTGCATGCTCTGTTCTTGTTCACCGGACCAAAACACTCTTCAATCTGACTTCCAGTATAGGCATACTATGTGCTGTGGATGTGTGGGATAGACTTTGTTTCCATCAATGAAAACAATCATGAAGCCACACAGTGTCTCTTGCTAACAATCTCCCCCTTTGGCATTGATGGCAACACTTAGTGAAAAATGACTAAGTGTCGTAGCAAACTCGCCCTTGGCTGAAGCTTTGTCTTATGTACATTTTTACCGGAGCTCCCCTTTTGCTGGATTCCACATTTTTCACTACTCCTCACTCCCCCTTTGACATCAATGTCAAAGGGTGGAATCCACACACCAAAATTTACAAAAATCAACCTATACATAGCCGCATAAGTATATATACATGTTATACTTACATATACTTAAGTATATCTACAAAAGTGGTCTTCAATTGGATAAACTCTATTGCCCAACTCTGCTTCATCCTGTCCAAAATTGAGATGTGACCACTCAACAAAAATGCAAAAGCTTCTTCCCTTCTTAAGTCTATCAGATCACTAGTCTAGGCTGTGATCTAAGCATCAGTTAAGGCCTCATGCATTGCCTCTAACTTAGGGATAATTATTCCTCTTAGCTCACTCATCCTACTTATTCTATTATTCTTCTCCTTTTCAAGCCTCTTTATTTCATTTATAGTGGCAATAGCCTGGCACTCTTGATTCATTATGGATGAGGTTAGAGGATCAAAATTCTAAGATAAACTTGACAATTTACCCTCTCTGTCACTGTGGACCAAGATAGACAAAATTTATATAATTCCTAGCCATCTTTAAGAGCATTTTCTAGGCTCTTTATCCCAATATCCAAATTTCTCCTATCATTTGCTATGAGTCCCTGTACTTCAGAGAATCTCTTTCCCAAAAATTATTTTCGAACCTTTTCTTCTGCCAATTTCTCTAAGGAATCAAAATGAGTGTTGATAGAGTTTATCAGAGATTTTAGGTTACCAGATGGAGAGGCTGAAGGATCCTTTTGGAAGGATGGCATGATCTTCTTCAGCATTCCTGATGCAATCTCTATCAGCTCACAATCTTCCATGTGACACTTCAGAATTTTTTCTTTTGCCTTTGCTTGGGCAAAGGATGCTATCTTCATTGTCTGAACCGGAGAGAGAGAATCAAAATTGAGTGGTCCTTGAAAAAGTTTCGGTTCATCTATCTCCATCATCTCTTTGTTCGGGAATTTCTTCACTGCCTCTGCAATGTCTCTTGCTGGGAACTAAGTCTTCTTTCCTTTTGAATGCTCAAAACCGTCATCAGAGGTCTTCTCTATTTGTTCTTCTTCTCTTCCCTTTTCTTCCTCTACTTGAATCAATTTCTCCTCTTTTATTCCTTCTCCTTTAGTTCCAGAGTCTGTTGGGGGATCTGAAAGAGAGATGTTAACTTCTTCATGGACTTCCTCTTCCGGAATAGAGGAATCCAAGTCCTTAGTCTTCTCCTCATCCATCTCTTTTGGCCCTTCTATAATTTTCTCAGTAGATTCTTCCTTTGATGCACTTAATCCTTCGACATCCATGGTAGAAGGTTCTTCATCTATGTCCTTTATAATAAGAAGATTGAATTTTTTGAAGGCATTCTAGAGGATGTCTTATGTTTCTTTTGCCACTTGATTAGTCTCTCCAAGCATAAGTTTGTTCATTCTTTCTTTTCTCCGAAACTCATCCTTGCAGTCCTTAAAGATCATGGTCATTTATTTTGGAGTAATGGAAGGATAGAGCTGAATTGCAATCTGTTCCCAGATTTTTAAATCATTTTCCTTAGAATTCTCTTTTCTGAGTTCAAGTACCTTCTCTAGACTTTTGGGAATTAAAGAAATGATTTCAATGAATGTTTTATTATAAATGTTTAGGTACTTAACTATAGCTTCCTCCAAATTTCTTTTGTCAGTATCATTGTAATCATCATAAAATTTAGTGACTGGTTGCAGGTTCCTATCCACTATGACTGCCTTGATGATATCATCAATAAAGAGAGTAGGCCTTTCAAAAAATTCTTTTGCCTCTTCTTCTTTGTTTGTACTGGTAGAGGATTCCCTGAATGTTTTCTTCTTCTTCCTATTTTCTTAACTTCCTCATCAGACTCTATTTCTTCATCATATTTTTGGGTTATATATGACCTTGTGGCCTTTGTCTTTGTTCTCTTTTCTCCCTTTCTAGATGTCTTGGCTTTTGGTTTTGAGGCTCATGAGCTCTTGGAGGATCTAGTCCTGGAGGAGGCTTGCACTGAAACACTTTCTTTTTCTGCTTCTTGTCTCTCTTTCTCTGCTCTTTCTACCTTTTCTCTATTTGCATCAACTACCTCCTTTGATATGCCATATTTTTTAGCAATTTCCTCTACTTCCCTTCTCACTTTTCTTTTCATCTTTGGTTGTCTCAGTTCAACATGTATTCTCACACTTAATTCTTTAAAGGTTCCAAACCTTTCTTCCACAAAGTCCTTAGGCTGACTCAGCAAGTGTTGAACATGTAGCTCTAGGATTTTCTCATCTACCTCATAACCCATTGGCATAATCCAAACTATTCTAGGATCTACTACCTCCATTAGGCATTGATCAGTGTCTACCATGAAACACACTATATCCTTGTATTTTTAAACTATAGATTGGGGAATTCTTTCTCTAGCCTACATCATACTTTGGAAGTTCTTGAAGTATCCCCAAAGTGCTATACTTTGAGCCTTGGTATCACCAAGCCCATACATGTAGTCTCTAAATTGTATGGCAACTGGTCTATCATTTTTCCATACCCAACCACTTGATCCAGGTAGCTCATTCATATAGTAAAAGAATAAACACAGTATTAAACCACCGTACTTGAATGAGTTTTTCTTGTCCTTCTTGATCTTTTACAAGTTTTCTAATAGTTGGTTCAAGAGAAGCTTGCATAGATCATAATCTACATTTTCCCTTAGCATCTAATATGTAGTATAAATTGTAGTTCCAGACATAGAATTCTCCCTGCTGGAGTGATAGATTTTATAGCCAATTATCATAGAGGCAAATTTGATATCTGGATCTGTGATATCTTCTATTGTCATTGCTCTTTTGTCAAGCTTTGATCTGGTAGCCTCACTTACTATCTAGTTCTTGACAGATTTGAGAGCAGGCAACCCACCAGATGAGTGCAATCTAGTTACTACCCTAATTACATCTTTTGTTATCTTAAAGGGCTTCAACAACCACATGAAGTTGTCATGTATTTTTCTAAGAACATACCGAACCCATTCATCTTCTACAAAATAGGCAAAGTGGATGCAATGTCCAAAATGCTTATCCCAGATGGCCTTGTATTGAGGTTTGAGCTTAAAGGTTTCATCTATTAGTTGTTTATGGTAGATATTCATTAGCTTTGATTCTCCAAATTCCTCAATAGTGGCATGGATGTATACCCTAACATCTTCTACATGCAGAACTCCATGCGGAATGCTAGAAAAGGTGCCTAAGGGATCAACTTCTAGGGATTTGTAGGGGTGTTTCTTGAACTTTGGGCATGGCCTATTAGTGATCTTAACAACCATAGGAGTAGCCATCTTTGCAAAATATTTAGAGAGAGATATTTAGAAATCAAAATTCCTTTTTATGCTTCTAGGGTTCACAATATACACCAGAAAAGATCGCTGGTTGAATCGGATTCTGCGTTTGATCTTTGAGAAGATTGTAACAATCTTCATGCAGCACTCTTCCTTTCTTTTTCTCAAATGCAATTGTTGAAATGATGAATAAAATAACCCTTTTATCTCTGTGCAAACCCTAATTTCCTATTGCAATAAATGCACAACTTAAGTTATTCCGGTTGCCTTGTTCTGAGAGAGATCTTTCCGCATAACTAAGATGCACTTAGAATTATTTTAGTGATAATTTACAATGCATCTCCTTTCCTCCAATCATGCCATTTATCCACAGATCAAAATATTTCAATTTTGAATCATACCAGATCTAACTGTGAAAATCTTGCTTTTACTGGATGGCTGTCAAACTGGATCAATCTTGGCTAATTAAACTCTTCAAAACTCCTTGCGGATCTTTCATATTTTTACTGAGGGTTATTTGGATATTTCTTTGATAGCCCTTTAATCCACAATATTCCATGTGCCAAATTTAGGCACCAATTGACTGGCTAGGGGACTTTATTTTCTTTTGTGACTCCCCCTGAGCCAGAGCTCATTAGTTTAGTTCCTGGAAGGAATATCAACATTAGATTCCGGTGTGGATCCATCCCCAACATTTTTTGTACTCTTCTTCACCCAAATTTTGTTCATCTCCCTTTGAACTTCATCTGCATTCAATTTGCCTTTTCCTTTATCTTGATTTTGATTATGATGCATTGGACCCTTTTTGTCCCGATTCTTACTTCTATAGAATTTGGCAATATGACTAGATCTATTGCAATTGTAGCAAGCAACATTTCTTTGCAAATTTGACTGATATCCTCTTGATCTGCATTGATTAGCCATATGTCCCATTCTATTGCATGCAAAGCATCTACCATTGAATGAATTGTTTATTTGCATATTTTTGCATTCATGAGATTTGTGACCATACCTTTTGCAATTGAAACATTATCCAGAGAAGGATGAGTTAGTCTAATTCATTCTTCTTCTACACTAGGTTGCTTTATGATTGAAGTTGTTGCAACTGTAGCAGTATCCATTGAAGGATGGATATCTTTGAGCATTTGGTTGCCTTACCGGAGGTCTTCTAGGCCTATTCCTTGGATTTCCTAATCCAGAGTTCTTTTGACCCGATCCAGAGCTTTCACCTTTCTCATATCCCAAGTCATGCTTGTCATCTACCCTCTTTTGGCTTTCAAGAAGAACTTCAAGTTGAGCAGAGCTTATCTTGAATTTCTCTTTGTATTCATTTGTTGTTTGAAGATCCCTTTTGAGAGTGTCTATCTGATTCTCAAGTTGTTCTTCATTATCTCTAGATTCTTCAAGATAAGATTCCAGATGCTTGATTATTCCATCCATTTTGTGGCAGTCTTCTGACTTCTCCTTGAGAGATTGTTTTAGATTATCTTCAATTTTTCTTTTCTCTTCAATTTCTTGGGTGAATCTCATAACCCTGAATTCCATTTCATGTCTTACCATAATGACCTCTTTTGATAGTTTCTCACAAAGCTTGTTTTTCTCATTCAGATCTTCATTAGTATCATTGGCTTCACTTTGATTTGCTAATTGTTGAAGTAGTTCCTTTCTCTTTTTCACAGAGATACTCAGTTTTTCTTTTAGCTCATTTATGAAATCATCAGCTTGTTTGAGTCTTTCTCTCAAGTTATTGACTTTAGAGTGAGATTGCTCAAGATCATCTAGGGCAGACTGAAGTTGTTCCTTCATACCATATATATCCATTGAGATTCCCAGATCTTCCTCAAGTTGCTAGGCTTTGTTTAGAGGAACTTGGATCTGATACCAATTGTTGGAAACAAGGTAGATAACTACTAGGGGGGTGAATCAGTTATCTTAAATTTCTTAACTTTCTTTTCTTCTTTAACAATTAGTGCAACATCAAAACATATAAGCATATATAACCATGAGAGCAGAAACAAAATCAACACACATAACACAAGGATTTTTAAATGGAAAAACCTACTAAGGGAAAAACCACGGGGTGACTAACCCAAGATTGTATTCTCTGTTAAAAGAATAAGAATTACAAAATGGTACTTGCCAATTCGGGCTCACTGCCTGAGCACACTGCTCACAAGAGGCACACTGTCTACAAGAGACTTGCTATCTACAGAGTTTATAGAATGTAACCAAGTATTTGAACTGATGAGAGTCATCCACATATGCTAAGGTTCAGTTCCATTTAGGCTCAATATACTAATCTAATGCACTTCATTCTTCCTCTGCTTTTAGTACTGCTATTCTGTCACATACCAGACATGTATTGCTGCCTCAACTTCTCTCTGCCTTTCCTCGCACACACACCTTCATACTGAAATACATCTGGTATATATATATGTACCAAGGATTTCAACATCTTTCTAGTCGGCAACTGGAATATTAAAGATATTTACAAAACATTGATCTGTCAGCTGATTCCATGCTTAATATGTGATGCGTATCAAGAACATAGACATAGAAGTCATCAATCATGTCAGTCAACCAAGTATGATCCCTCATATAGCTTGATCAACATTAGCTACTCATTTGAATTGAAGTCTGATGCTCTACTGGTAGGTTCTTCCTTAGTCTGCTCTGCCTTTCTGGAACCCAACACTCAGATGCTCATATCTTTTCCATGATTCATCACCGGAGGCTCAATCTATGGAATAAGGTAGTCATGATACTCCTATTGACTTGCCCAAGTCTGTACTTTGCTGAGTTACACCCTCTAAGAGATCCAGACCTGATTGTCAGACCTTGTTGCATGCTCTGTTGTTCACCAGACAAAAACACTCTTCAATCTAACTTCCGGTATAGGCATACTATGTGCTGCAGATGTGTGGGATAGACTTTGTTACCATCAATGATAACAATCATGAAGCCACATAGTGTCTCTTGCCAACACCAATAAGTTAGAAGGTTTGAGGAGCATGGGTTGGGGTTCTAGGAAGCCTTGAAGGAATGGTAGTTGAACTTCCTAGGAGGTATGTTAGGAGGAGAGGTAAGGTAGAAATTTGTAGGAGCTGATAGTATAGCCTTAGAATCTAAAAGAGGGATAATTGTGGAAGGAGGGGAAGAAATAGGTGAGAGTGGCTCAAAAAGAGTGAGGGGAGTGGAAAATGGAGCAATAGAAGGGTTGGGAAGCAAATGAAGTAAGGTGGAAAGAGGAAGATTTATGCAAGAGCATCTTAGGCCTAGAAGAAATCTTGTATCAACCAAAATGTTTTTCTTTTAGTTGAGTTATTTATTTAGTTATTTAGTTTACTTTCCCACCATTTTAGTGTGCTATAGTGGAATTTTTTGATATAGTCTTCAGTAAGCATTTAGAATAGTAGTTGATAATATTCTATGTGGTGTTGCATATTTCTCAAATCAATTTGTGGTTTTGTGCAAAAAATCATCAAAGTAATGCATGCATGCCCATGTGACCATTCCATATTATTCAATCCTTGGTCTTAGTGGCATTGTAGATTAGCTTGAGATGGTTTACATGTTATGCACCAAGAAACAAGGTCTTACAATTACAAGTGATTCATAAAGAGGCCTCATTGGCCTCATGGTGGTTTCTGGTTATGGCCACATTAAAATTTGAATAATATTTCTTTTCATTACAAACCAAGAACCTTGTACATAAAAGGATAACTATAAAAGGAGGTCTAGTTTAATTGTGAAGACTTAGTGAAGGACAAGGAGACATTCAAGGGCCAAGTAGTGTCCACTAGAGTATAGTAGAATATGAAAAATTGGTAATAGTCCAAGGAAGCTTGTTGTTGAGGCCACACTTATGTAAAGCTATAGATTTTGGATTATAACATAAGATTGAGCTCTAATAAGTAATGAGCCCATTGTAGAAAAACTATTGATACCATTTTGATTATAAATGATTTATTCATAAATCTAATTCAAGTTCAAAAGTTGATGTTAAAATTTTGAGTATAGATTTCCATGGATTATATGTATTGGTTTTGAGCACACATGGAACTTGGATAATCCTTACTTGGGCCCTCCTACGATGACTACATGATGTGGTATTAGAGCCTAGTTGTGGCTAAGTTTGTGCATATTTCATAGCACAAATGATCCATTTAGAAGAGTGTCTCACAATTATTATGCATTGGTTGCACTAAAAGGGATCCGTTTGGAGTTGTTCATAGGAACCTTGTGTGTGTGACACACTAAATGTGATCCATTTGAGAGGTGTATCATAGAGTTACATAGGGTTGGAGAATAGTAGAGAGTATAGATATATCATCCAATATAGGGTTGTTGGTTAGAAGGTATCAAGACATTTTGAGTTATCTTCCAATATTGTATCATTAAGTACATGATATACCAAACATTAAGGCTACAGATAGAAGTATCAACTTGAGGAAATCTACAAGAAGTAAAGGATGACCTAAACTAAGAAGTAATTTGGTGTGCCTTTCCAACAAGATGAAAACTAGAGGGATATTTATTGGAGGCAAAGTTATAGTTCCCAATTTGGAGAAACTCTAGGGGAAGGTAGAGGAAAGGATGAAGAAAAATAGGGAGAAGATAATGGAGTCTTTGAGGGACATAACACTATAAATTAATTTCTTGGAGAACCAAATGAGTTCCCATGGATTACTATAGCTAGAGCCATAGATTGGTAGGCTATTTGGTGTAAGGGGATCTAATGGATAGAGGCACCAAAGAGTAAGGAAATATATGAATGAAACAATTGCATAGATCATTTTAGAAGATGCATGGTGGAACAACCAACTTTAGGTAAGGGGGAGGAGTAGTTTCCATATAAGAAATATGTGATTATTTTAAGGAATAAAGGAGTTACCTCTAGACAACTAAATCTAGATAGTGTTGAAAGTGAAATGTCATATGAACAAAGTGTTGAACACACCAGGATACTGAGAGGGGGGTAAATCAGTATCTAAACAAACTTCAACTTCTCTGGAGAAGATTAAAACTTAAGCATTACAACATTAACATAAGCATACAAGATTAACACAATGCACATTAACACATAACCCTAGATATATGTGGAAAATCCAAGAAGGGAAAAACCACTGTGATGATTAACTCACAATATATGAAGCTCAAAATAACTTTGTTTTAGGGTTACAACCAAAGGAAGCTACTACTCCCTACTGACTTTGTTTTAGGGCTACAACCCAAGGAAGCTACTGCTCCCTGAATCTTTTCTTTAGGGCCACTCCCAAGGAAGCTACATCTCCCTTCAAACTTTTTTTTAGGGCTACAACCCAAGGAACAAACTCAAAAAAGATTACAATATGACAGTCCTTCTACTGCTTGAAAACTAACATTGAAGTTCACATCTTATATGATTGCATTCTGCCTCTTCACACTTCCTTTTGATGATCGGATTAGTTAGGCACACTCTACACTTGATCATTGTCATAGATATGTCTACAACATGAATCATGATAACATCTACAAATTTCGCTCTTTCTCCTTCAGTTGCAAATCATAATACAATCATTCTGCTCCTTTTCTTGCTTACAAACCTTTTCTATTACTTTGAAATCACACATCGCCTAGTTCAATTTGATTTTCAATATATACATGATATTACATTGATTACATTACTTGTTGGCCAGAGACAACATGAAAAATACATTTACAAGTTGGCCAAACAACATACAACATGAAACGTGTAGATGATAAGTCCTAAACAAGACTACACACTACACTAGCAGAAGATCCATGCCTTGTGGACATCAACACTTGTTTAACTAGGTCCAAAACATCCTTCACGATATCAAACATCAAGGAATTACATCTACACACTTTGCTCATTTGAAAATAGGACAACCTTAAGCAAAGACATATGAAACTTGAATCATAATGACCACGACAACTTGAAAACCTTGTGCGGTACTAGAAACAAGAAAGATCTTCATGAAAATTTTCCAAATGAGTCTATAGGACTCATACAACATCTCCAAACACTCCTTTACCTTGACACATCAAATATTTTGTGCCGCACATCTTCAATCATGAACTCTGAGAGTAACAAGTCAATCGGAACACATTGCAACATACTGTCATTGAAAAACTGAGCTTACAGATCACCAAGAAGCTTAAAACTACAATAAAGAATGTAATGCACATCCATAAACATGTCCACAAAACTACAAAGACAAACATTCACATCTGTAGGAATGTAGAGCATTTCAATAAGCTTTTATCAGCACATTAAACTATCAGAACACATGTCAATATTCTATCATGCATAACTTTCACAGCAGAAGGACAAATGATCTAAAACTTTGGAATTATCGCCTTCATAGCACCTTGAACATAGTTCCAAAACTACATAGCCATAACTACAAATGCAAAGGAATGTGGAGCAATCTATGAGACAGTCATCTTGTAGTAGAGACTTTTACCAGTATCTGGAGGCCAAAACTTCCTTGTATCAATGCTTACATTCTTAGGAATAATAGGAAGGGTCATGACACATGCTTTAGACAATCAACAACCTCAGTATCACATCTGATCATCTTAGTGCTTCTAATTACCATATTAATATATCTTCATACTCAACTCTACATTGATCGAGGCATGACATCCAACCATGAACTATATCTTCTCTACAAGATAGGACATGACATCCAACCATGAACACCATCACACATCCATGATAGTGTTGACATCAATGACAACCTTGTAACAATGTTGACATCAATGAAAACCTTAAGAATCATATGTGTAACACAAAGTGTGACTGATTAGGGAAGAGAACGATGGTTATGAAGAAATTTATAAATAATTTGTGAATAGTTCAATGATGCTATTTGGGATCATGACCTAATAGGGTTTATATTTGAAGGCTCAAGGAGCAAAGAGAAAGAAAGAATTAAAGAAAACTAGAGAGGTCATGAATGGATAAGAGGAAAAGAGGTGATCTTCATTGATAAGGATCATTAAACTGAAGTGATTGAAATTGTGTGTGAAGTAGAAGAGGCACTAGAGGGTTGTGATATCAAAATTATTTCCACTATAGGGGTAGTTGAGTTAGAGGAAGAACTTTGCATGGAATGTGATTGTGGACTGCTATGGACTTAAGAAGGTAATATTCCTAACTTTGTAGTTGGAAATACATTTAGAAGAATGTAATGGGACTCAAGAGAAGATTCATAGATCGTAGGTCTATTTTTTAAAGAGGTGGGCAGGATACATGAGTTGTCACATAGTGTCTATCATCTTGAGTAGAGATACTAAGCTCTTGTGTCATGGTTGGTACACATTGAAGAGTAAACATGTATAGTGAGGTAGTAACTTGTCACAAATTAAAATCCTAGAGGATAGATTTGGAAGAAGAACACCATTCTAGTTGATTTCTTGTGAAGTTTCTAGGAGTGTTCATGGCCCATTGGTGGTCTACTAGAGGTTTCAAGTGGTAGAGACGTGTAATTGTGAGCATTTTATTAAGATGCAAAATGTCAAGTATAATTTAGATATTGAGGAATATAGTAGAGAAGAGACTTAGTCAAAGGAGTAGTGATGGAAAAAGAGAGTTTTTCTTGCAATTAGATGAGTAATGTTTAGAGTAACCTAAATGGGAAGGGATCATGATCATTAGGGATTGATCTTGGTTGCACAAAACTATAGATAGTTGTGATTGGGCTCATTTGCAGTGGCAGAAAAGGTGTAGAAGAGATTATGGTGAGACTAAGGACTATAGCTATGAAGATGTAGAATTTCTTTAGTGGAGGACTAGTAGAATTTTGGAATTGTTGCCAATGATAGATAAGATGAAAGATTATGAGAGACAAGGTATACTTTAAGAAATAAACTCTTAAAAATTCTATAGAATCCTTGGTAAATCCACTACAAAGAAGCATAATATCATAGATGATTTTCTTTCATATTGGAAATCAAATTTTTTGAGTGGTTGGGAAATTTTTCCTTATACATATTTTTTACAATTCAATGACTATTTTTTTCTACTAATATATGCTATTTATAGTGATTCGATGTCTAAATTTTCTATTAATATATAAATTTTAAATGGGTGAATATAGAAAATAAAAAATAGCCCCTAAGAATATGAGGGGATTAGGGTCCCAATTTTTATATACAATAGTGCAATATGTGTCTATCCTAAATGATTAAAGTTTCTAATGTGAGGCAATTTTATTTTAGGATCAAGGAAAATCTATCAAATATGGACAAATCAAACACTTCTGAAGAACCTAAAAATAGCCAAATTTTGGGGACATAAATAGAAAAAATAGCCAAATGGCAATACATAGCCACTAAAAATTCCTTGATGAGAGATCCTTGGGTTAGCTGACTAATCTATAGAATGCAATATGAAGAGAAACTTCAAGGATGCAGCTTAGTGGAATGTACACATCAAGATACCTAGTATTAGTATTGGAGACAGTGTAGTTTGTTGGGTGGAAGAAACCAAGTATAGGAAGGAGGAGTAATTGCAACAAGGTATAGATAGACCAAAGATTTTATAATGGAGGGTGTTGATGTACTGTGTTGTGATACCTACAAGGAGGAAAAGACTACACCATGGGCCACAAATGGATGTAGAATGTATTAACCAACAAAAAAATAATCCGTGAGGTTGTAGTTGACACACGATGGACAAAGACCTAATAGAGAATGGGATAGTGTTACCCTCATTTTTAGTCATAGTTAAAAAAATCTTATTTTAACTAAGTTTCATTTGTTAATTAGTCATTTCCCATAAGTGTTGAGTTAGGTATTCTTAGAGTTTCACATGAAAATGTTTATTTTTTGCCTGATCCTACTCACGTCAACTCCCCTGCTCCACCTACATGTTAGGAGGCTCCTTTCAACATAAAATCTTTGGGATCTTCATCCCTATTCTACCACTAACCACAACAGGTAGAATTTATTGTGTTTGGTAAGTTTAAATTTTGAATTTTGAGAGGGAATTTTTGTGAAGAAGACAAGAATAGACAAAAAAAAAGAATGTATTGATGAGTCTATCAGTTGGAAGAAAAGGAAGTTGCAGAAGCAACAGAGAATGTTTTTGAGCATGAACAACAGTTCTGCAGATAGATCCAGAAGAATAGGAAGAAGAAGAGAGAGCTCTAAGAAGCTCCAGATTGTTGTAAGTGTGTGTGCAGTTCCAGATTGCTGCAAATCAAGTTTGTTATTAGTAGTTTGTAGTTTCAAGTTTAGAAATAATTTTATAAATGTTATTTTTGGATTTAATAGAATAAACAAAAAGTTTGCATGTATAGCTATGTGTCTCCAACCATTCTATTTTTTTGTTATTTAACATTTTATTTTGGTATTCCCAGTTAGTTGGGAAATAGGGCAGCAACTCTGTGCATTTTATTTATTTCTGGAATTCAAATATCTATTAGATTGGTATCAGAGCCAGAAGACCCTAAGTCTTGAGTGAGTTGGGCATTTATTTTCTGGGTGTTTAAAGTTTGTTTTGATTGGAGACATGGCTGGAGAAGAGAGTAAGAGTTAACAGTAGCCACCACCATTCAATGGACAAAATTATGATGTTTGGGCAAAGAAAATGAAGACCATAATGGTTGCAAATGATTTGTGGAAGCTTTTGATCAGTGGGTTCAATGATGTGACTGACCCAGTAGCGTATGCAACCCTCACAAACAACTAGAAGAACTAGCTAAAGGAGACAAGGAGGAAAGATGCAAAAATATTGAGTTTGATTGAAGCAGCCTTGACAGAGGCCATTTTTCTGAGAATAGTAGCAACTAACTATGCAAAGGAATCTTGGGAAATCCTCCAAACCAGTTACATACAAATGGATTGATAAAGTCAGATTGGTGAAGCTCTAGATGCTTTGAAAATATTTTGAGACTTTCCAAATGGACAATAATTCTATCTTAAACTTTCACACAAGAGTCTCTAGTTTGATAAACTAGTTGAGGACGAATGGAGAAGCCATGGAAGAGCAGATGATTGTGGAGAAAATCCTCAGAATTCTACCCTCAAAGTTTGATGCAGTAGTGATTTCCATTCAAGAGGCAAAGGACCTCTCAACATTGATCGTTGATGAGTTGATGGGTTCCTTGCAAACCCATGAGTAGCACCTAAATAGATTTGCAAATTCTTCCCATGAACAAGCTTTCAAAGCTCAAGCCAATGTAAGAGGCA
Source organism: Cunninghamia lanceolata (assembly GCA_027924645.1). Taxonomy (NCBI): domain Eukaryota; kingdom Viridiplantae; phylum Streptophyta; class Pinopsida; order Cupressales; family Cupressaceae; genus Cunninghamia; species Cunninghamia lanceolata. The sequence continues at coordinate 455,313 of BSBN01002031.1, forward strand.
GGGGGAGAGGTAGAAATAGCTCCGAACAAAGCTCAAGAGGTAGATCTAGATGTGGAAGTGCTGGAGAAGATAGCTCATGATGGGCACACAGCCAAGAGGGAGCAAACAATTCTCAGTCTAGCTCCGGACAAGCCAAGAAGAACAATAACTCAAGTCAGAAGTTTGACAAGAGAAAGCTTGACTATTATTATTGCCATAAGTTTGGTCATTATGCAAGTGAGTGCTAGAAAGGAAATGTGATCAGTCAAAGAAAAGTACAAATGTGGCTGATGAAAATGTGGCTGAAGGTAATTAGTTAAAGGCTTTCATCATGTCCAACATTGTTGAGCAAGCCAGTGATGAGCTATGGTTTTTAGATAGTGGATGTAGAAACCACATGAGTGGTAATGAGAGTTTATTTTCTTTCATTGATAAAAATGTCAAGTCTAAGATAAAAATGGGAAACAATGAAAGAGTTCCAATTGTGGGAAAGGGGTCTATTATGTTTCGCACTAGTCAAGGTGAGAAGAAAGAGATTGAAAATGTATATTTTTCCCTTGGTATAAAGCACAATCTCATGAGCATTGGACAACTAATACAAAGAGGCTACAAAGTGTTGATGGAAAATGATGAATTCATCATTTATGAGAAGGATGGAAGCAAGAAAATAATTTCAGCAGTGCCAATGATAAAGAATAGAATGTTTCCCTTCAGGTTAGAGACATGTTTCTCATCTTAGTCTGCAACTGTACCCCCCAGGCATGGAAAATGTATAGTAGTACAGCAATAAGCAGCATTCAAGACAATCATTCAAGACCCCTCCAAACTTTGGCATCTCAGATATGGACACTTAGGTTATGCTGGTTTGAATCATTTTCAAAGAAGGCTATGGTTAGAGGTTTGCCAACCATTGTAGAGCCTAGTAGTAGATGCGAAGCCTGCATTTTAGGCAAACAACATAGGTAGCCTTTTCAATTGGGCAACTCTAGAAGGGCAAGAGCACCATTGGAGCTAGTGCACACTGACTTGTGTGGCCCTATGCAACTATTGGTAAGAGCCATGACCTTCATAGATGACTATAGCCATAATACATGGGTTTATTTCTTACAACATAAATCTGAAGCATTTGACAAGTTTAAAGTGTTTAAGGCCCAGGCTGAAAAAGGAGAGTGGACATTTCATCAAGGTCCTAAGGTTAGACAAAGGGGGAGAGTATACCTCCAATCAGTTTGTGAATTTTTGCAAGCAACATGGCATTAAGGAGCTAGTTCAACAACCTATACTCTGCAGAAAAATGGAGTGGCTGAGAGGAAAAATAGAACCATTATAGAGATGGTAAGAAGTATGCTTAAAACCAAGAGACTCCCAAGTGAATATTGGGGTGAAGTTATAGCAACGTCAGTATATTTGATAAATAGAATTCCTACAAAGGAAGTTTGTGCCAAGATTCCACAAGAGGCATGGATGAAATGAAAGTGGATGGTTGAGTGCTTGAGAGTGTTAAGGAGTGTGGCATATGCACTTGTGCCAAAAGAGAAGAGGCAAAAGTTGGATGACAAGGGTGAGAAGTGCATCTTCATAGGCTATATTGAAGAGTCCAAAGCCTATAGGCTATATAACCTAGTCACCAAGAAAATAGTTATTAGTAGATATGTGGAGTTCTTAGAGAATGAGTCATGGTATGGCTTGATAGATACTGACAGCTCTGCACAGCTCCCGACAACACCGATTGATGAAGAAATTTAGAGTATGAAGTGCAGCAAGATGATGTTATGGTGCCTCATAGACAACTCTAGAGAGCACCTGAAACTGACTATAGACAAACATAGAGTTTTGTACATAGAGTTCCCAATAGCTCCGACCACTCCAGACCAATGCACAGACACAAACAGAGAGCTCTAGATAGCTCCAGATAGGGTCTAATCAGCAAAGCAATAGTAGTAGTGAGAGTTTAGACCCCACTCTCACCTCCCTAATGCCAAGAAAGACTGAGAGTCTAAGGGAGATCTACCAAAATGAAAGGTATGATGAATAATTTGATGAAAATATAAATTTTGCATTATTTTATCATAGTGATCTGATTTCTTTTGAGGATGTTGTGAAAGAAAAGAAGTGGAGTGAAGTCATGGATGAGGAGATAGATGCAATAGGGAGGAATAGAACATGGGAGATAACTAATTTTTCTCCAAACAAGCAAGTTATTGGAGTGAAATGGGTCTATAAGACCAAGAGCAATGCCGATGGAAGAATATAGAGGCATAAGGCAAAATTAGTTGTCAAGGGGTACAAACAATAGTTTGGGAGAGATTATGATGAGACATATGCTTCAGTTGCAAGGATAGAAACCATGTGAGTGGTCATAGCAATTACAGCCCAACACAAGTGGAAGGTGTATCAAATGGATGTGAAGTCTTCCTTCTTGAATAGAGTGTTGAAAGAGGAAGTGTATGTGGAGTAGCCACCTAGTTATGAAGTTTTAGGTCAAGAAAATAAGGTATACAGGCTGAAGAAAGCTCTATATGGGCTGAAGCAAGCACCACAGGCATGGTACAATAGGATTGACTCATATTTGTTGAATAATGGTTTTAGCAAAAGTGATGGTGAGCCCACTCTTTACATCAAGACAACTGATGGTAAGATTTTAATTGTTGTCTTGTATGTTGATGATTTAGTTTTTATTGGAGATGTTGATTTCCTCATTGTTGATCTTAAAGAGGCCATGAAAAGAGAATTTGAAATGACAAACTTAGGTCTCTTGAGGTATCTTCTAGGCATAGAAGTAAAACAAATGCATGATGGTATATTTATCTCTCAAGAAAAGTATGCAGTAGAGATTTTGAAGAGGTTTAGGATGCAAGATAGCAAGCTTGCCCCCACACCAACAGCCATAGGTCTAAAGTTGAGCAAGGAAGATTGTAGCAGCAATGTGAATCTAACCATGTATAAGAGTTTGGTTGGAAGCTTGATGTATTTAACAACAACTAGGCTTGATATAATGCATAGTGTAAGTCTGATTTCTAGATTTATGGAGACTCCAAAAGAGTCACATTGGCAAGTGGGTAAACAAATCTTGAGATATGTAAATGGAACCAAAGGATATGGCATTTTGTCTAATACAACAATTGTTTTTGGTATGGTTGGTTACATGGATAGTGATTGGGGAGGGAGTGTAGATGATAGAAAGAGCACATCTGGATATGTGTTTCACTTTGGATTGTGAGTCATTTCATGGGCTTCCAAGAAACAACCCATAGTTTCCCTATCTACAACTGAGGCTGAGTATATAGTAGAAAATGCAACAACATGCCAATGTATTTGGATAAGGAGGATCTTAGCAAATTTGAAGGAAGAACAAAAGGATGGAACAACTATATTTTGTGATAATATTTTAACAATTGCTTTGACAAAGAATCCAATTTTTCATGGAAGAAGCAAGCACATTGAAACCAAGTATCATTTCATAAGAGAATTATTTGAGAATGGTGAAATCAAAATGAAATTTTGTAGGTTTAAGCAACAGCTTGCAGACATTTTTACCAAACCATTGAGCAAAGATTGCTTTGAATGCCTAAGAAGAAATTTAGGTGTTGTTGATTTTTATGAAGAATGATGTTGGTTGATGGCTCTATCAAAGGGGGAGTGTTGGAAATATTTATTTTTTGCCTGAGCCTACTCATGTCAACTCCCCTAGTCCACCTACCTATCAGGAGGCTCCTTTCAACAATAAATCTTTGGGATCTTCATCTCTATTCTGCCCTGTTGGTCATGATGTTAGTCATAAACAAGCATAGAATAAAAGTACACATTAACCTTTATTCATCTTGAAAGATACAATGAATTTAGGGAATTCATGATCCCAAGTCTCCGGTGATTAGGTCTTAATCGTCTGATGTTACTCAGAGGTTAATGTGAGTTGCTATTTCCATTTTGGGGCCTTACGTGAAAGTTTATTATCATCATGATATTCCTACAGAAATTCTTTACAGAGAAGTCATATTATACAGTTATTTGATGAAACAATGCAGAAATACTTCAATCTTTAAATGATATTCTTAACTATGCATGCTCTGTATCTAAATATGCTAAATATTTCCATTTATCTATGAGATGTCTGCATATTTGTTTTATTTGCTTAAGATCATCAATTGTTTGCAATTATGAGGATGAAATGCTTTGAAATTTAAAAGAGATTGGAATAAATGCTTCAAATTAAAGTTGAACCTTTAGCTTTTGGGCCACATGTATATTAGATACTGTCATGAAAAGAAGAAAACCAAACCATATTTTCACCAGGACATTCCATAGCTAGATATAGTTGATGCTAACTTCGAAGGAATTTGTATGAAGACAACACATGTAAGCAAACATGTATTCGAAGGGATGCAGTAAATCAACACATATGTCCAGAATTCATACACTGATTACTCAAGATTTACTATGAATTGTAATCAACACAATCTTCTCATTCATCAAGCATGCAAAAATATAGATGTTTACAAAAACTTTGAAATGAGCTCTGAATGTTTCAGCAGACGAATTTCAATTAAGTTTTGAATATTTACAATAAGGCATTCCATCACCTTTTATAGAACAAGGTGAGGAATCCGTTACAAAAAGATTCACGATTTTGATTTATCAATGCATATCCACGGTCACCATTCTCTTTGACTTTGTCAAACTTATCAAAAGTGGCACAAGTTGCCAGCTGGCAACTATCTGGGTTATTTATGCTTATATCTTCCTTAATGATGTATCTTCATCATGCTCCTCATCTGATTCATGTGGATCATCATCATGTGCATCACTTCCTGAACTTTCACTATCCTGATGATGATGATGCCACATATGGGGCTGCATGCTGCTCCGGATCTACTCATATGACTGCACAATTTGATCTATTCCTCCACCATCCTGAGTCTTTACTTTGATGATGGCGTGTTTGTGTGCCTCATATTTATTTCTATTGCTATCCAGTTTGTCTTTTCTATCCTGCAGTGTCTCATTGTATTTTTCCATCTTGACCTTGATCATCATTATTTTATCTATAACTTCTTCTGTCAAGTGGAAAAGTGGATCATCTGCTACTGATTGGAAGTTGTCATGTAAAGCCTTGATGGCACATTCCTCATCTTGATTTTCTATTTTCCCTTCCACTTTTCCTTCCAATGTTTCCAATATTTCCGCCTCAACAGTCATTAGATCATGTAACTTCATGCTGATATCTCTGAGTTTGTTATTGCATCTCCTTAGCACTCCGCATTCAAATTGAATGTCCTTATACCAGATGTCAATTAACAAGGCAGTATTACTGTTCAATACCTGTTTATTAATAAGTAGCTGAGGGTTTATCCTCTTTATTTCTCCCAGGATGCTTAGTACTTTTTCCAATTTATAAGACCTTTTTCCTATCTGCATTTGCAATTTGTCTACTTTGGTCCTGGAGTCACTGAGAATGCTCCACCTCTTCAAAGAGGCCTTTACCATTTCCTCTAGATCATCCAATGTGGATGACATCCATTTCCTTAATACAGATGCCTCATGTTTCATGAGGTCTAATTTATTTACCTCCTCTTGAGAAATAGCAGTCAATGGGACTGCATGTCCAGTTGAAGTTTCTTCAGTATTAGTTAGCCTTCATATGTAGGCATGCAACTAAGCAATGTGCTCTTTGTGTTGCTTATTCTTCTCTTTCTCTCTTTTCACCTTTTGGATCAAAGAATCAATAATGTCTTTGCCCTCCTAACCCTCTTGGTCTTCATTGGCAAAACCTAGGTCCACTGTGCTAATTTGAAACTTACCTAAGGTAATTTTACCTTTTTCTTTCTCCACAGTAGCTACTGCAATCTATGCAGTCCTTCTTCCAGTTGTTGGATTTCTTTTAATGGCCAAAGTCATTTTGGCCTTCCTCCTGGGTTTCATTATATTCTCGGAGAACAAAGTGGACACATCAAATTCTTGAATCTCAAAATCTTCTTCTGCACTTACCTCCTTTTCAAACCATGAAGGCACCTGATCATGTTTTTCTGCATCATCATGATGTTCACTCGTGTCTCCTGTTTCTATCAGCAGATGTGGTGGAGATGGTGATTTTCTCAATTCTTCTTCTTGATGCTCACTTTGTTGTTGATCCTTTGGCACATCCTCCTGTTGAGGAACCTCATTCTCTGGAGGAGCATCTTCTTGGATCATGTGTTGTATCTATATGTTGATCATGATGATCATGATCCTTCTCCGTCATTACTTCAGCTGTTTTCAACTCTTCCCCTTGTTGAGGTTCATTTTCAATAATTGACCTTGTGGCATCCTCCTTTGGCTTTTCTATTTCTTGTTGCATATCCACCACACTGGATATTATGGAGTCTGCCTGAGGTGCTGGCGTTTGTTCTGAAGCCATTATTTGTTCCGCACATGTACTATCAGCCTCCTGAGCTTTGGCAGTAGGATCTTCTATTATTTTCTCCTCATCAGCTGCCTTCTCTTGAACTTCTATTATGACAGGCTCCGTGGATGCATCTTGTGCAATTGGTGGGCTTACTTCTGAAGTATGGCTCTCTGGTTCTGCCACCTTTATTTCTTCTGCAGGGTGTCCCCTATCAGGTGATCCTGCTGGATGTTTAGGATTCATATCCTATTTCTCTATTATGTCCACCATTGTAGGACTTGTCACCTGGGTAATTAATGTTTCTAGCCCTATTTCTTGAGCTATCTACTCTGGGCTCTTTTCTTGTTCTGCCTCCACTTGCTTCATCTCCTCCAGTATAGTTTGAACTGGTGGAGGCTTGTGAGGGGTCATGCTTGTACCAACAGCAAGTGTTTCCATCTTTTGTGCAGTCATTTCCTATACAACTTCATCATCAGAAAAATTTATTGTCTCGTCAAGCGAGATGTGTTCTGCTTGTGCCTGAGAAGTTTCTTTCATCTATTCCTCTGCAAGTTCAGTTTTGAACTTGACAATGGTAGGAAGTGGAACATTATGCTGAAGTTCCTTAGGTACTTCACTACCTGCCCCTTGTAACAATGTTGGGGGTTGTCTTATTTCACCTCTCATAGAGGTTCTTTGTTTCTTAGGTGGGGTGGACACCACCACCTATGGAGCTCTTCTTTTCCTCTTTATTATCAATGGAGCCTCTTCTTCTTCAGGCTCTTCCTCCATGAGGATATCCTCTTTATCATGTTTCCTTGAGGATTGACCCTCTTCTAGGGTCCCAGTGATTCCAGCCTCTGCTGTCTTACTCTTCTTGGACTTTTCTTTCCATGTCCTTGCAGGGGATGTTGATTCTGATCCAGATCCTGATGCTGCTGCCTCCTTAGCTACAAATACTGCCTTTTCAATAATAACCCCTTTGGGTTCTTTATCTAGCTTCTTGCCCCTTGGGGGTCTTTTTCTCTGTTGTTGTGGTGGAGGGAGTCTATCTCCCTTAGTCTTCCTCTTTTCATTCAGGAAGTCATCAAACTCATCCCGGGAATATCCTGCCCCTTCTTCTTGTTGTCCACCATAATGGCAACACCCTTTTTCTTCAAAGCCTCTATCTGTTCATCAACCCAAGCTTGGGTTAGTTGCATGGTCATGGCAATGAAGGGGTCCAAGGATATGTCCTCCTGTATAGTGAGGTCAGGTGCAGAGATGGTATCGTTATATATTTTCTTCTGCTCATACTCATCTGTAATTATCTTGCCATCATCTTTCTTCAATTGTTGGGGGATGGGGATGCAATCAAAGGTTTTGATTTGATTCAATGTTAACCTTTGATACCTTCTTCTTCTTGCTTCTACCTCATCCTCGCAGTTAGCCCAGAAATCTTCTCGGTGCCTCTGATGAATAGGCTTTCCTACTATTTTCTGCATCCTGCTATAAGGATCATATGGTCTAGTCAGCAGAAAAGGCTGCAGATTCATCTTATTCAAGGTGATCATCACCTTCTTTATGTGCTCTAAATCTAGGCACATATACTAGCCAATGGTGACTAGAAACAAAATTGGTGGTAGCTTGTTAGCATCTTTGTATGCTTTTATCATTGTGGAGCCCTACTTGATGAACTCCATTAGCATCACTACATCAGTGGGATACCTTGGCAGCATGAGAGGATGCCCCTCAAAACCCTCAATCCTTATGTAAGAAAAGGTGGCAAACTGTATGTACCGGGCTCCATGCCTGTAGATAATTTCTTGAGCCTCCATGCTCAATCTCTTTGTTCTATCCTCCTCCATGGTCCTCACTAGATGCATAGGGAATGCATCATTGACTAGTTTGTAATCTTGGAGGTAATTGACTCTTTGTAGGTGGGGATGATGATCCCAGATATGCACAACATTTGTACCTGTAAGCTTTCCATCGGTAGCTAGTGCATCAAATGTGCCTTGGTATGCACAGGCATAGACAATATAGGATGTCATATAGAAAGCACAATTTGAACCTCCCAGGTTCATCAGCTGCTCATGTAGAGCATCACTTATTAGCTGGCCCCACAGTGGCTTGATATCAAAATATAAACACATCATTATTATTCCATACATCCAATCCCTGAAACTACCAGCATCAGGCTGGCCTGTTACTCTATTTAGCAGTGCAATCATATACTGATATTCATCAGCAAAATCATATTTGAATAGATGCACAGGAAGTTTGGCTGCTGCAGGATATGTGCTATTTTCAGCCCTCCATTGATACATGTTCTTCCTTGCTGATTTCTTGTTGTTTTCATATTCCTTCTCTGACTTATTTAGGTCCACACTTTTGACCTTGTTACCCAATGGCAATCCAAAGGTCCTGGATAGACCCCTGATGGATAGGTCGGCATATATCCTCCCATGCGTCATCACCTACCTGGTCTTTGGGTTATAGTTCCTGGCACACTCGATGAACAGCTCTGGAGATTCCATAGAGTATGGAAAACGAGCGGCGTTCCACATTCTGGATATGAAAACTACATCCAGCATAGGACTCTTGTTATTCTCACCATTTAGCTTGATTGACCAGGCTTCCAAATTGGTACTCCCCTGATGGGAATCTGTGATTGCACCATACTTGAACAGGACGCCCCTCTGAGATGAGAACATGGGCTTACTGAATTCTGCTTGACACTTGACAAACCTCTTGTCAGCCATGGGTACCTACAATTAACGAAATCCCATCTTACAATGGGTATATACATGCATGCCTATAACAATTTATCTTTAATATTCATCATGCATATTGCATTCATTCAGCATAAGTCCATCATGGGGATGCGTAAACCAGACCTATAACATCATACCTGACTGTTACAGAAACAACATGATGAGGGTTTTATTTACTTACCTGGTTATGCTGATTTTTTTTATACCAATGGAATTCTGAAAGTGCTCTTAATTCTTGCTGATGATCACGCGCTTTCTGCTACTTAGAAACTTCGCTCGTCGTAATATCGCTTGCAAGAGGATATGGAAGTTGTGCTCTGTAAAAAGTAATTTCTTTGCAAGGTAAATGTGCAAATGGTGTTAGATTTACCTTTTAACCTTGCAATTAGGGTAAATTTAGGGCAAATCCTTATAGATTAGATTTTATTCATTAATTTTTTGCACGGCAAGTCAGGATTTCACCAGGTGTTCCATCGGGTTTTAATGATCGGCGGGAACCACCCACCATGTCTGTGTGCATTTAATGCTAATGGCGGCAACAGGAGCGGGGTGATATCTAAATGGCAGGATGATATTTGAAAACGTCGGGTTATGTTTAGATATCGGGTGATGTTCGTGCCATTAGGCTGTGCTTTAAACGTCAGGAGGATATTTGAAAATATCAGGCTGTGCTTTTGGATGATGATGATGACCAAAGTCATTCTTTTCTAACTCTCGGGATATTGGGGTGACGTCATCTAGATATTCGTTCATTATATCGGAAAGGCATCATGATGTCATCGTCATGTTATGCGAACATGATCATGTTTAGAAAATATCCTGCCGAGAGGTAAATATGATGATGATCTCATCGTCATGTTTGTTTCTTCATTTATTGGGGTTAGATGACGTCATTAGGATATTGGCTTAGAGTGATATTTCACGGTAGGAGGATATTAAGAAATATCAGGTTACATTTTGAAATATGACGCTTGCAAAATGTAAGGCTGTTTGATGGTTAAGGGTCGCCATCACTTAAAGTTGACGTTCGGATATTTGGACCGCATGACTTATCGGGTGATGTACTAAGATCAAGATGATCTTTGATAACATGACTGAGGTTATAAAATATGATCCTCCTCCTATGAATATCAGGTTTGACCAAAACTTTGACTATTCCTAACTCTCACATCCTGATGAATATCAGGGTGATGTAAAAGGCAAACCTGCATGGAATCTAATGCTCTTTCTAAATATGAGGTCACAGAAATGAAATATGAATTTTGACAAATTGACCTCATAAAAATGACTTGCCTCATCTTGATTCTACATGATGATGCACATGACTTACTTTTACCAAACCGCCAAAAAGTAGACAACACAAGCCAAGCAAAAAGTTGGGTCCCTATTTTGCCAAGTCAAAATGGGGCGTGTTGTGTAACCACACAACAACTTGCCACCAAAGAAAACAAACAAATTCCAATGATTCAAGTGATGTGATCGCATTCATCTATAGTATTCTAATTCTTTCTAAACATAAGCATCATGATCTTCTGAATGATAAAACTTCATCATGGCAACAATGCTAACAAAGGATCATGTGTGCATGGATGATTAATTATCCTCATCTTGAAAGCAAGTTGAAAACCCGAGTAACTAGTGTTAAACTACATGGTTGGAGATCATCCCTCATAGCCAACCTAGATAGAGCCTTGCTGCCAGTAGGCATTCATAGCCCTGGCAAGGTTATCTATACAATCTCCCTAAGTAGAGCCCCACTGCCAGTAGGTGTTTATAGCCCTGGTAGAGTTACTTAGCTAGCCTAATATTTATTATTTATATATTTTTAATATCATCATGTCAGCTCATTTGTACCAAGTATAGTCACTTGTAGCTTTAGGTTGGAGATTGTATTGGTAGCAAGGGAGTCCCTTTAGACTTTTCACTTAACACCTATACTTGTGTGTTCAACAGACCCAAGGCTGTTAGGTGTTTCATTGTGATTGATTCACTTTGAACAAGAAAAGATGCCCTGACGAAAAGATATCACAAACCTAATCATGATTACTTCTTAGGATGAATCATAACCTATATCTAAATTTGATCTCATCACTTGAATCCTAACAATTTAGTCATTTTCTGGGGTGATGAGTTGCATCATCTTGACTAACCAAAACAAAACTCAACAAACAAACAAAACAGGACAAAAGAACACTGTACAAACAACTATACAAATGTACAATATGACACACGACTGTCATGGAGTCACTCAGGCCTAGAAATAATGCTTGAGGAACTGTCCATTGACTGGCAATGGGACATCCTCACCTGTCAGGTTCTTAAGCCTATAAGTGATGTCTCCTAATATCTCAGAAATTTGAAAGGGACCTATCCATAATCTATCAAACTTACCATGGTCACCTTTCCTTTCATGGGCTTTATCCCACATCAGGACTAAATCGGATATCCTGAAAGCTTTAACTCTGGCCCTCTTGTCAAACTAGCATTTGACAACAGCCTGATGTTTTGCAAATTGGTCAATTGCTTGACTCCTTTTTTTTCCAGGTGCATCAATTGAAGCAACCTGACTTCTTGCCTATTATCAATGCCTAGGTATTCTTGGGCAAACTGCAGAGTAGGAATCTTCAAGTTTACAGGGAGGATAGGATCCACCTCATATACCAATTGGAAAGGTGAGTTTCCTAATGCAGTTTTCATTCTAGTTCTATCTACCCATAAGGCATATTTCAAAAATGAGTTCCATTCCCTGGGATTCTTCTCTATTAGTTTTCTTAGGATATTCAGTAAGTTCTTGTTGGTGGATTTTGCTAAACCATTCCCTTGGGGATAGTAGTTGGATGAAAACTTAAGTATAATCCCATGATCAAAAGCCCAACTTGACAACTTAGTTGAAGTGAAGGCAGAACCATTATCACTTACCAAAGCATAAGGAATTCCATACCTAGTAACAATGTTACTCTCCAGAAATTTAATGACATCATCTGCAGTACAAGTCTTGCTGCTGACAGCCTCAGTCCATCTAGTACAATAGTCAGTAATTGTTAGGACATACCTATGGCTTGAGGAGGATGGGGGGTTGATTGGTCCTATAAAGTCCATGCCCCATTGTGCAAATGGGTGTTCTTCCATTACTGGCTGCAAGGGCTGTGCAGCGTACTTCTCTCTATTGGCAGCAACTTGACATACACGACAACATTTAACATGATCAGCTGTATCTTTAAAAATTGTAGGCTAGTAATATCCTGATCTGAGGATGGCATGTGTTGTGGCCAAGGCTGATCCATGTGCCATTCTGAACTTGTCATGTAACTCTGATAGGACCTTATTTGCTTCTGGCTTTTCTAAGCATCTCAAGTATAGTTTTTCATAATTCTTCTTGAATAAGGTTCCTCTCTTCATCATGTATTTTTAGGATCTTATTTTCAAGGCTCTTCTCTATGAAGCTTGCATCCTTGATGGACATCTTCCAGTGATTAGGATATGCCTGATATCTGAATACCACTCTCTATTATCTTTCTCATTAATAACGTACTGCTGACTAGTGATGTTAGGGTCAATCTCAGATATCATTTGACTCAGAGCTTGTCCTCTTACCAGCTTCATGGGTATAATTTCCATGTCATACTCTTGTAATACAGTAATCCATTTGGCTCTTTTCTCACCAGGCTCACTTTGCATTAGCAGCATCTTCACGACTGCATCTAGTACTACAGCAATTACTTTGCTTCTTAGTATGTAGTGTCTGAATTTCTTTACTGCTTTGACCAATGCAAGTGCCTGTCTCTCAACATCTACATATCTCAATTCAGCATCCCTGAAAGGACAGCTCATGAAAGCAATTGGTTTCTCTTCTTTCTCTTCATTTCTCTGAGTAAGCACTGCTACAGAGGTATGTTCTGAAGCAAATGAATAGATGTAGAAATCCTTTGTGTAATCTAGACTGATAAGGACCAGAGCATCAGAAATGTCTTTCTTTATATCTTCAAATGCAGCTTTGGCCTCTGGTGTCCACTCGATTTGTGCATCTTTTTTCAACATGGCATTTAGTGGTCTGACAATCTCAGCAAAGCCGGTGATGAACTTCCTCACAAAGTTTATCTTACCAAAGTAAGATTTAAGTTCTTTCTTGCTTCTTGGGAGTTGTAACTTCATAATAGACTCCACCCTGTCAGGATCAATGATAATTCCATCTTCTGTGATCAAGTGGCCTAGTAACTTTCCTGTTGTCACCCCAAATATGCACTTCTTGGGGTTCAGCAATATTCCATACTCTTCACATTTTCTTAATACACTTCTAAGATTAGTTACATGGTCGCTCCTCTCTTTGGAGAACACTGTTAAGTCATCCATGTAGATGACTATACATTTTCCTATTAAGCCTCTGAAGGTTATGTCCATTGTTCGCTGGAATGTTGCTCCAGCATTTATAAGTCCAAATGGCATATGTGTATATGCAAATATTCCCCACTTCGTGGTGAAGGTAGTCTTTAGTCTGTCAATCTTGTCAACCATGACCTGATTATATCCTAAAAAGCCATCCAGGAAGGACATCATTTTGGCTCCATTTACAAACTGTAGAACTTCATCTAATGATGGCAAGGGATAATTGTCCTTTTCTAAAGCTCAGTTCAGGTTCCTGAAATCTACGCATAGTCTAATGTCCCCATTCTTCTTTCTGACCGGAACTAAATTAACAACCCAAGTGGATTGTCTCACAGGAAAAATTATCCGGGCACTTAACAACTTCTTAACTTCTTTGAGAATTATTGGTTCAAGCAAAGCATTGACTAGCCTCTGCTTCTGTTTGAAAGGTTTAGCATCTGGCTTAAGAGGTATAGTGTGAGTTATGACTGATGTGTCATACATCTTCAGCTCATCATAAGTCCATGCAATTACATGTATGTAATCTTTGAGGGCCTGAGTTATTCCTTCTAACTCTTCTGGTGTGCAAACCTTACCAATTAGTACATTTCTCTTGTCTTCATTTTGTCCAATATTCACTTGTGAATATTGACCTCCATCTGCCTTGGGCAGATCCTTCTGTTTAAGCATATTATCCAAATCAAAGGCTCTTTCTAATTCAATCATACCTTTGGGGATCCTGTTGCTAGGCAATTCTAATATTTCATCTTCTTCCCAGACATGATCTTCCATACCATTCTCATCTATGATTTGGGCATCAAATACATCTCTGTTTGAGATGAAATCCAAAATGTGCTGATCATCATCAAACACCTGGAGATTGGTCACATTATCAGGTACTAAAGGTACTGACACCAGTTCTACTGAAAATCTCTTTAGACCTGATATAGATAGTGGCTCCAATGTACTGGCAGCTTGGGCATGTGCATCTACCCTATGGTATTGTTCTCTTGGCATGTGGGTGATATTAAAGGCATCAAAGTCCTCAATCAGGTCCCACACACGATGTTTGTAGTTGGATAGCTTTCTATAGTTACATGAGTAGATTCCTCTTACTTGTCTCACAACTAGCTCTGAATCTCCAAAGACATGCAGAATCTTTACTTTTTTCTTATGAGCAAACAGTATCCCGTGAATCAAAGCCTCATACTCTGTTACATTGTTAGTACAGGGGAACTGTAATCTGTAGGCTGCTAGATAGGATTATCCTGATGGATCAATGAGGTCAATTCCTACACCAGCGCCCTGCTTGGACTTGGATCCATCAAACCATAGGATCCAAGGTTTATCTTCAGCAGGATACCTAGCTGAACCTTCTTTTTTCTTTGCAGCTCTGGCTACTACTCCGCCTGATATCCACTTTAACTTAGGGATGTCATCATTTTCAAGTTTCTTCTTTCCTCTCATTTGTGAGCCTAATGGCTTTTCTATTTTCTCTTTCACATTAATAGGAGGATGATCATTTGGATCTGTGGTTGTATGCCTTTTCAAAATGTGTAAACATAGTGAACAAGTTGTTTCTAAGTGAGGTGCCTCGTGCAACCTACACCAACCTTTAATTAAGACCTCCTGGGGAGATCTATACTATCGTGTCATCTTCTCTATTTCTTTTACTAGAAATTCTTTGAACTTAGTTAGGTCACTACCTTTGTCTTCATCGGACAATTCATAATCTGGCTCCATAAAACAATCACTTCCGGGTGATCTTTTCTTTCTTCTCATCATTTATCTGGTCGTAAACTAGAACTTCTTCTATTTTCCGGATATGATCCTCGTCATGATTTGTCACCCCTTCTGTTCTTGCAGAAGACAGATAAGAATTAGTATCATCATCATCATCAAATGTAGCATTTACCTCAGAATATGATGATGATGCCTCACTGCAGGTCTACTCTAGCATCATCATATCTAAACATGTTTCACAATTTCTTTCTGAATGTGCTTCATCATGCAATCTGCACCATCCATCAATCAAAATATCATTAGCATGTATATTCAACAATTGACAACGCCTTACCTAATTAGACAGATGCACCTCAAAATATCTGAAGCGATCTATTTCGTTCTCATTATCAAGATTATTATCAGGTTCTACGACTGGTACATCCTCCTGATGATTATCATCATGATAAAGATAGAAGTCAAGCATCAGGATCTCTTCTATTTTGACAGTCTGTGGCCTGATGCGGTAAACTCCAGGTTCTACGTCTACGTACATGATCTCATTTGTTCTATTGTACTCAGTGATCATATGCTTCATTCTAGGCTCAGCATCAATCCTAATCTAGTTAGGTATACCTTTCCATGGTAACCACATGTGACTGAAATCTGTGGACATATATCCATTAAGCGTTTTGGACCAGTCTCGGCTAAGCAACATCCCATAAGTATCAGGTATGTCGACTACCTGAATGTCAAATACTAGATCCTAGGATCAGATGCTAGTTGCATGTGGATATGAGTCAACTCCCCTACTACACTTACTTCTGTTTTGTCTAGCTATGTCACCTTTTTTAGGGATTTAGTAGGATGCAGTCCTAAGGCATTGCATATTGACAAGGGCATGACATTCATGGAGGCCCCTGAATCCACCAAACAGTTGTGCAGGTTCTTGCTAAACATTTTTATGGTGAGGAGAAATGGAGGTGATTCAATTTTGTCCTTATACAAGGTCATGTGGGAGGTTTCTGCAGCTTGGACTGTAGCTGACACTTTAGGCTTGATAGTATTATCTCTGGCAGCATGATCTTTGCCACTGGATTGACTTTAAAAATGGCCATCCTCCTTAGGAGCAGGATCATCTAGTGACTTCATAAATGCCCTTTTGATGGCAGGAGTTTTCAGTAACTCAGACAAGGATGGGCTGATCTTAATTTTCTTCATTTCATCAGCCAGATAGCTGACTAACTTGTCAGATTCATGAGGTGTATTTACAATCTTTGATCCTGTGTTTTGAGGCGACAAGTACTGAGCATTTACCTTGGGGAACCCAGGGTTATTACTAGCTTTAGGATCAGGAGGTGTATTGAAGTTATTTAGAGGTAGAGATGATGTCAATGGACCAACAGGTCTGTTGGCATTACTCCTCAAGTTATTATTATGCTTACCAGAATATTGCTGCTAGTATGCATGTACTTCCTCATGTTCTCTTGCAGGCTCATTTTCATCCTCAAAGGGGAATACATAGTTTGTTTCAAAGGTTAGGGCAGATTCTTCACATGCCTAGTTATAACTCTAATGAGGTAGATTTGTATAAGTTTCCAGCACAAAGGCTGAGTCATATCCACATGGAACAATCTCATTTCCTTCTGCCTGAGGTGGATTTTTGGAAGTGTTAGACACTTCAGTTTGAAAGATGCTAGCAGCAATTCTAAATTGTGGATAGTCTAATTCTGCATGTGCATTTGTATTGTGGATCCTACACCAATTAGTAAGGGCTGCTTCAGCAAGATTGACTCTAGTAGTCTGTTTGGCTTCACCTGGAGGCTGATTATCCAGGGGTGATGGTAATGAGCCATTATTTGGTCTAGAGTTCCATACTCTGGGCTGTCTCTGAGGATTATTGTTATTTCCACCACTATTATTGAATTTATTGGTGTTATATCCTCTGTCAGGATAATTTGGTCTATCATTGGAATAATTTCTATTCTGATTTGACTGGGAATAGAAACCTTGATTTCTCAAATGTGTCACTTCTGTGGTAAGTTTTCTCAGTTGAGTAGAAATTTCTTTAATTTCTTCCTTTTCTTCTTGAACCTTGGCCACTACATTTTCAGTTTGAGGCTTGAAGAAAGAGGATCCATGGTTATTGTTGGACAGATCAGTACCCTGAGGTGTCTGAGCCTATGTAGGATATTGTGGTAATTGGCCATTTCCATTAGGAGGAGGCATAATACTCAGTGGAGGTATTCGCAAAGGTGCAAGCATGACTGCTGGGGGTATCACTGCTCCATTAGGATATTGTGTAGGATGTTGTGTAGAATATGATGCAGGATATTGTGAATGCATGCCAGGCAAGGTAGGGAATACTATATTCGGAGTAGGAGCAGGTATCAACTGCTGATTTACCTGTATGGCTTCTTGAAAGGCTAAGGCTAAAGTTGTGATTTGGGGGTGTGTTCTCCTTATGAACATGGAAGTCAAAGGATCTAAGGCTGAATAATAAATGCTCCTTGCAGCTTCGTCAGACACAGTATAAGGAGTGACCACCCTGGACAACATTTTCTGAAACCTAGCATTGAAATTTGCAATAGGCTCATTCTCAAATCTCTTGATAGTGGCAAATAAATGATAGTTTATTGAGGGTTCGATAGGAACCTTGAATCTATCAAGAAAAGCTTTCTCTAGTAAGGCCCATGAATCAACAGAACCCTGACCAAGACTAATGAACCAATTATAGGCTTCTTCCCCTAAGGAAAAAGGAAATAATCTGCAACCACATCTTGATGTTCTATTCTGGCTCTGCAGCAAGCTTCCTTAAAGGTCCTGATATGATCTTTAGCATCTTGGTAAGGATGATATTTTGGACAAAATTTGTCCGGATTCTTTGGTAACTCATGATATGCAGTAAAGGTCAAAGGTGACTCTGCTGCAAAGAAAGACATTGCAATCAGAGGGGGTTGAGCTGGTGGTGCAGCTAGCTGAGGTTGGACTAAAGGTACACCCTGAGGTTGAATAGAAGGTGTCATAGATATCCCAAAAGGTATTTGCAAACTAACAGGAGTTACAGGGGGAGGTTCTGGTGAAGCTTTTGGTGCACCAGATTTGGGAGTATGATGGATGTCTACAGTTCTAGGTCTGAAACCTCTAACAGGCAATTCTTCAAAAATTCCACTAGATCTAGAATTGGTATTTATCCTGTGAGCTAGGATTTCTCAATTTTGAGGCAAATTGGCTGAAACTTTGCAAATATTGGCTAGATTTCACTGGCTAAAGTGACATTTGCGATCAGATGACTGATCGAACTGGATATTTATGAACTATTTGCAAAGATAGTGCAAATATAAGATGATATTTGTGGTATAATGACCCTCGACACGAGATATCAATTTCTAAGGCCAAAATTCTTCAAAGCTTGAACAAATTTATGTAGCTCTGGATGATATTTGTGAATTCAGAATGATCTACTGTAAAGCTTGCAATATTTATGTTAGATCTGGAGACCTTTACATAGAATGAGCATCTACGAGCTTGCTACAGTAAATATTTGTGTAATATTTGAAATTCACAGACGATTCGAGGTTACCTTACTCTCTGCATCATCAAATCTGAAAATAATGATGATGAGCGTAGTATTCCAGATCGGGCCCTCCTTCTAGCGCCAATTTATGTTGGTCATGATGTTAGTCATAAACAAGCATAGAATAAAAGTACACATTAACCTTTATTCATCTTGAAAGATACAATGAATTTAGGGAATTCGTGATCCCAAGTCTCCGGTGACTAGGTCTTAATCGTCTGACGTTACTCAGAGGTTAATGTGAGTTGTTGTTTCCATTTTGGGGCCTTACATGAAAGTTTATTATCATCATGATATTCTTGCAGAAATTCTTTACAGAGAAGTCATATTATAAAGTTATTTGATGAAACGATGCAGAAATACTTCAATCTTTGCATGATATTCTTAACTATGCATGCTCTGTATCTAAATATGCTAAATATTTCCATTTATCTACAAGATGTCTGCATATTTGTTTTATTTGCTTAAGATCATCAATTGTTTGCAATTATGAGGATGAAATGCTTTGAAATTTAAAAGAGATTGGAAGAAATGCTTCAAATTAAAGTTGAACCTTTAGCTTTTGGGTCACATGTATATTAGATACTGTCATGAAGAGAAGAAAACCAAACCATATTTTCACCAGGACATTCCACAGCTAGATATAGTTGATGCTAACTTCGAAGGAATTTGTATGAAGACAACACATGTAAGCAAACATGCACTCCAAGGGATGTAGCAAATCACCACATTTGTCTAGAATTCATACACTGATTACTCAAGATTTACTATGAATTGTAATCAACACAGTCTTCTCATTCATCAAGCATGCAAAAATATAGATGTTTACAAAATCTTTGAAATGAGCTTTGAATGTTTCAGCAGATGAATTTCAATTAAGTTTTGAATATTTACAATAAGGAATTCCATCACTTTTTATAGAACAAGGTGAGGAATCCATTACAAAAAGATTCACGATTTTGATTTATCAATGCATATCCACGGTCACCATTCTCTTTGACTTTGTCAAACTTATCAAAAGTGGCACAAGTTGCCAGCTGGCAACTATCTGGGTTATTTATGCTTATATCTTCCTTTATGATGTATCTTCATCATGATCCTCATCCGATTCATGTGGATCATCATCATGTGCATCACTTCCTGAACTTTCACTATCCTGATGATAATGACGCCGCATATGGGGCTGCATGCTGCTCCGGATCTGCTCATATGACTGCACAATTTGATCTATTCCTCCACCATCCTGAGTCTTTACTTTGATGATGGCATGTTTGTGTGCCTCATATTTATTTCTATTGCTATCCAGTTTGTCTTTTCTATCCTGCAGTGTCTCATTGTATTTTTCCATCTTGACCTTGATCCTCATTATTTTATCTATAACTTCTTCTGTCAAGTGGACAAGTGGATCATCCGCTACTGATTGGAATTTGTCATGTAAAGCCTTGATGGGACATTCCTCATCTTGATTTTCTATTTTCCCTTCCACTTTTCCTTCCAATGTTTCCAATATTTCTGCCTCAACAGCCATTAGATCATGTAACTTCATGCTGATATCTCTCAGTTTGTTATTGCATCTCCTGAGCACTCCGCATTCAAATTGAATGTCCTTATACCAGATGTCAATTAACAAGGCAGTATTACTGTTCAATACCTATTTATTAATAAGTAGCTGAGGGTTTATCCTCTTTATTTCTCCCAGGATGCTTAGTACTTTTTCCAATTTATAAGACCTTTTTCCTGTCTGCATTTGCAATTTGTCTACTTTGGTCCTGGAGTCACTGAGAATGCTCTACCTCTTCAAAGAGGCCTTTACCATTTCCTCTGCATCATCCAATGTGGATGACATCCATTTCCTTAATATAGATGCCTCATGTTTCATGAGGTTTAATTTATTTACCTCCTCTTGAGAAATAGCAGTCAATGGGACTGCATGTTCAGTTGAAGTTTCTTTAGTATTAGTTAGCCTTCTTATGTAGGCATGCAATTGAGCAATGTGCTCTTTGTGTTGCTTATTCTTCTCTTTCTCTCTTTTCACCTTTTGGATCAAAGAATCGATAATGTCTTTGCCCTCCTAACCCTCTTGGTCTTCATTGGCAAAACCTAGGTCCACTGTGCTAATTTGAAACTTACCTAAGGTAATTTTACCTTTTTCTTTCTCCACAGTAGCTACTGCAATCTGTGCAGTCCTTCTTCTAGTTGTTGGATCTCTTTTAATGGCCGAAGTCATTCTGGCCTTCCTCTTGGGTTTCATTATATTCTCGGAGAACAAAGTGGACACATCAAATTCTTGAATCTCAAAATCTTCTTCTGCACTTACCTCCTTTTCCAACCACGGAGGCACCTGATCATGTTTTTCTACATCATCATGATGTTCACCCGTGTCCCCTGTTTCTATCAGCAAATGTGGTGGAGATGGTGATTTTCTCAATTCTTCTTCTTGATGCTCACTTTGTTGTTGATCCTTTGGCACATCCTCTTGTTGAGGAACCTCTTTCTCTGGAGCAACATCTTCTTGGGGTGGGGATCATGTGTTGTATCTATATGTTGATCATGATGATCATGATCCTTCTCCGTCATTACTTCATCTGTTTTCAACTCTTCCCCTTGTTGAGGTTCATTTTCAATAATTGACCTTGTGGCATCCTCCTTTGGCTTTTCTATTTCTTGTTGCATATCCACCACACTGGATATTGTGGAGTTTGCCTGAGCTGCTGGCATTTGTTCTGAAGCCATTATTTATTCCGCACCTGTATTGTCAGCCTCCTGAGCTTTTGCGATAGGATCTTCTATTATTTTCTCCTCATCAGCTGCCTTCATTTGAACTTCTATTATGACAGGCTCCATGGATGCACCTTGTGCAATTGGTGGGCTTACTTCTGAAGTATGGCTCTCTGGTTCTGCCACCTTTATTTCTTCTGCAGGGTGTCCCCTATCAGGTGATCCTATTGGATGTTTAGGATTCATATCCTGTTTCTCTGTTATGTCCACCACGATAGGACTTGTCACCTAGGTAATTAATGTTTCTAGCCCTATTTCTTGAGCTATCTGCTCTGGGCTCTTTTCTTGTTCTGCCTCCACTTCTTCATCTCCTCCAGTATAGTTTGAACTGGTGGAGGCTTGTGAGGGGTCATGCTTGTACCAAAAGCAAGTGTTTCCATCTTTTGTGCAGTCACTTCCTGTATAACTTCATCATCAGACAAATTTATTGTCTCGTCAAGCGAGATGTGTTCTGCTTGTGCCTGAGAAGTTTCTTTCATCTGTTCCTCTGTAAGTTTAGTTTTGAACTTGACAATGGTAGGAAGTGGAACATTATGTTGAAGTTCCTTAGGTACTTCACTACTTGCCCCTTGTAACAATGTTGGGGGTTGTCTTATTTCACCTCTCATAGAGGTTCTTTGTTTCTTAGGTGGGGTGGACACCACCACCTATGGAGCTCTTCTTTTCCTTTTTATTATCAATGGAGCCTCTTCTTCTTCAGGCTCTTCCTCCATGAGGATATCCTCTTTATCATGTTTCCTTGAGGATTGACCCTCTTCTAGGGTCCCAGTGATTCCAGCCTCTGCTGTCTTACTCTTCTTGGACTTTTCTTTCCATGTCCTTGGAGGGGATGCTGATTCTGATCTAGATCCTGATGTTGCTACCTCCTTAGCTACAAATACTGCCTTTTCAATAATAACCCCTTTGGGTTCTTTATCTACCTTCTTGCCCCTTGGGGGTCTTTTGCTCTATTGTTGTGGTGGAGGGAGTCTATCTCCCTTAGTCTTCCTCTTTTCATTCAGGAAGTCATCAAACTCATCCCCGGGAATATCCTGCCCCTTGTTCTTGTTGTCTACCGTAATGGCAACACCCTTTTTCTTCAAAGCCTGTATCTGTTCATCAACCCAAGCTTGGGTTAGTTGCATGGTCCTGGCAACAAAGGGGTCCAAGGATATGTCCTCCTGTAAAGTGAGGTCAGGTGCAGAGATGGTATCGTTATATATTTTCTTCTGCTCATACTCATCTGCAATTATCCTGCCATCATCTTTCTTCAATTGTTGGGGGATGGGGATGCAATCAAAGGTTTTGATTTGATTCAATGTTAACCTTTGATACCTTCTTCTTCTTTCTTCTGCCTCATCCTCGCAGTCAGCACAGAAATCTTCTAGGTGCCTCTGATGAATAGGCTTTCCTACTATTTTCTGCATCCTGTCGTAAGGATCATATGGTCTAGTCAGCGGAAAAGGCTGCAGATTCATCTTATTCAAGGTGATCATCACCTTCTTTATGTACTCTAAATCTAGGCACATATACCAGCCAATGGTGACTGGAAACGAAATTGGTGGCAGCTTCTTAGCATCTTTGTATGCTTTTATCATTGTGGAGCCTTGCCTGATGAACTCCATTAGCATCACTGCATCAGTGGGATACCTTGGCAGCATGAGAGGATGGCCCTCAAAACTCTCAATCCTTATGTAAGAAAAGGTGGCAAACTGTATGTACCAGGCTCCATGCCTTTAGATAATTTCTTGAGCCTCCATGCTCAATCTCTTTGTTCTATCCTCCTCCATGGTCCTCACCAGATGCATAGAGAATGCATCATTGACCAGTTTGTAGTCTTGGAGGTAATTGACTCTTTGCAGCTGGGGATGATGATCCCAGATATGCACAACATTTGTACCTGTAAGCTTTCCATCGGTAGCTAGTGCATCAAATGTGCCTTGGTATGCACAGGAATAGACAATATAGGATGTCATATAGAAAGCACAATTTGAACCTCCCAGGTTCGTTAGCTGCTCATGCAGAGCATCACTTATTAGCTGGCCCCATAGTGGCTTGATATCTGAAAATAAACACATCATTATTATTCCTTACATCCAATCCTTGAAACTACCAGCATTAGGCTAGCCTGTTACTCTGTTCAGCAGTGCAATCATATACTGATATTCGTCAGCAAAATCATATTTGAATAGATGCACAGGAAGTTTGGTTGCTGCAGGATATGTGCTATTTTCAGCCCTCCATTGATACATGTTCTTCCTAGCTAATTTCTTGTTGTTTTCATATTCCTTCTCTGACTTCTCCAGGTCCACACTTTTGACCTTGTTACCCAATGGCAATCCAAAGGTCCTGGATAGACCCCTGATAGATAGGTCGACATATATTCTCCCATGCTTCATCACCTGTCTGGTCTCTGGGTTATAGTTCTGAGACACTCGATGACCAGCTCTGGAGATTCCATAGAGTATCAAAAACTGGTGGCGTTCCACATACTGGATATGAAAACTGCATCCAGCACAGGACTCTTGTTACTCTCACCATTTAGCCTGACTGACTAGGCTTCCAAATTGGTACTCCCCTGATGGGTATTTGTGATTGCACCGTACTTGAATAGGACGCCCCTCTGAGATGAGAACATGGGCTTACTGAATTCTACTTGACACTTGACGAACCTCTTGTCAGCCATTGGTACCTGCAATTAATGAAATCCCGTCTTACAATGGGTATATACATGCATGCCTATAACAATTTATCTTTAATATTCATCATGCATATTGCATTCATTCAACATAAGTCCATCATGGGGATGCATAAACCAGACCTATAACATCATACCTAACTATTACAAAAACAACATGATGAGGGTTTTATTTACTTACCTGGTTATGCTGATTTTTTTTATACCAATGGAATTCTAAAAGTACTCTTAATTCTTGCTGATGATCACACGCTTTCTACTGCTTAGAAACTTTGCTCGTCGTAATATCGCTTACAAGAGGATATGGAAGCTGTGCTCTGTAAAAAGTAATTTTTTCGCAAGGTAAATGTGCAAATGGCATTAGATTTACCTTTTAACCTTGCAATTAGGGTAAATTTAGGGCAAATCCTGACAGATTAGATTTTATTCATTGATTTTTTGCACGGCAAGTCAGGATTTTGCCAGGTGTTCCATCGAGTTTTAATGATCGGCGGGAACCACCCACCATGTCTGCGCGTATTTAATGCTAATGGCGGCAACGGGAGCGGGGTGATATCTAAGTGGCAGGATGATATTTGAAAACGTTGGGTTATGTTTAGATATCGGGTGATGTTCGCGCCATTAGGCTGTGCTTTAAACGTCAGGAGGATATTTGAAAATATCGGGTTGTGCTTTTGGATGATGATGATGATCGAAGTCATTCTTTTCTAACTCTTAGGATATTGGGGTGACGTCATCCAGATATTCATTCATTATATCGGAAAGGCATCATGACATCATCGTCATGTTATGCGAACACGATCATGTTTAGAAAATATCCTACCGAGAGGTAAATATGATGATGATGTCATCATCATGTTTGTTTCTTCGTTTATCAGGGTTAGATGATGTCATCAGGATATTAGCTTAGAGTGATATCTCACGGCAGGAGGATATTAAGAAATATCGGGTTACATTTGGAAATATGACGCTTGCAAAATGTAAGTCTGTTTGACGGTTAAGGGTCGCCATCACTTAAAGTTGACGTCTGGATATTTGGACCGCATGACTTATCGGGTGATGTACTAAGATCAAGATGATCTTCGATAACATGACTGAGGTTATAAAATATGGTCCTCCTCCTGTGAATATCAGGTTTGACCAAAACTTTGACTATTCCTAACTCTCACATCCTGATGAATATCAGGGTGATGTAAAAGGCAAACCTGCATGGAATCTAATGCTCTTTCTAAATATGAGGTCACAGAAATGAAATATGAATTTTGACAAACTGACCTCATAATAATGACTTACCTCATCTTGATTCTACATGATGATGCACATGACTTACTTTTACCAAACTGCCAGAAAGCAGACAACACAAGCCAAGCAAAAAGTTGGGTCCTTGTTTTGCCAAGTCAAAATGGGGCGTGTTGTGTAACCACACAACGTGCCCCTAACCACATCAACCAGAATTTATTGTGTTCGGCAAGTTTAAATTTTGAATTTTGAGAGGGAATGTTTGTGAAGAAGACAAGAATAGACAAAAAAAAAGAATGTATCGATCAGTCTATTAGTTGGAAGAAAAGGAAGTTGCAGCAACAGCAATAGAGAATGTTTTTGAGCATGAACAACAATTTTGCAAATAGCTCCAGATGAATAGGAAGAAGAAGAGAGAGCTCTAATAAGCTCAAGATTGTTGTAAGTGTGTGTACAGCTCCAAATTGCTGCAAATCAAGTTTGTTATTAGTAGTTTGTAGTCTCAAGTTTAGAAATCATTTTGTAAAATGTTATTTTCTGATTTAATAGAACAAACAAAAAGTTTGTAGTATAATAGTGCATCTCCAACCATTCTATTTTTTGTTATTCAACATTTTGATTTGGTATTCCCAGTTAGTTGGGAAACATAACATCAGCTCTGTGTATTTTATTTGTGTTTGGAATTCGAAAATCCATGAAATGTTGCATTCAAAATGTCATATCATCCCTTTTTGAGTTGAATTCTTACCTCATTCGATATACTAGGTAAAACCCTCAAAACTTTTACTTTTATATTAGTTTAAAAACTTGATTTTTGAGTGTGTTCCCAAAGTGCCCAAGTTTGTTGATCTCATCATAGAAAAGATTATTCCATGGAACACCCAATTGGTTTAAAAACTTCTTTTTGAGAGGTATCCCAAAGTCCCAAGTTTGCTTATCTCATCAATGAAGAGAATGTTCCTTGGGACACCCAATTAGTGGACAGACATGTTATTGGAGCCTCATCATTCCCAATGGCACTATTTTCACTAACACTTACCTTATGTAACATACAAGTTAGAAGTTGGTCAAGAAAATTAAAGGGTATAAAGCATTCATATAGACTGATGGACATGTTCTTGGAACATGGATAGTTCCCACTAACATTAAAATCACAGACCTTTGCCTTACACAAATAAAACAAACAAGTCAAAAGTTGAGAGGTTAATATGCTCAAGCAAGGAATAGATGAATCAACTGTCGAGGCAGCTTTGAGAACATTATTGACTATTGGTGAAGATGTCTACCCACTTTAGTTGATGTAGTTCCTTCAACCACATCAGCTCTTGAGACACTTAAATTGCCACCCTCATGATGCAAATACTCTCTTTGGTGGAAATTATGTTCCTTGAAACACTCATTCAACCGATACTATGGTTCCTAGAACAATCTGAATTCCTATCAGAGGAGAATTCACAGATGCCTCCAAAAGAAATTAGCTTTGAGATGGGGGTCGGACAAAGTCTAAGTTCCAAACATCATAATAGTTCTCAATAGAGAAAAAATCATCAATATAAGATGTTTGAAATGGCTAAATGGATTGTTCCCTAAACCTTATCATCCATCGAAGTGCCTCAAGGAACACCATCCACTATTGATATGGTCCTCAACACCTCATGATTGCTTAAGGATTTTGAAAGGGCTAACAAAGTTACAAAAAAGGTCATATTCCAAATTTTATTATGTTGAAGGTGTTCCCTTTGTGAATAGACTGGCTAACTTGGTGAATCAATGGTTAAAAATTGTCCACAACAGTTGGTGGGACAATTGAAACCATCTGGAGAGTTACATTTCTGTGGCTGTTTTTCAAATTACAATCCCTATTTTCTCCTTCTCCATCGTCATTTTTCTCTTTGTTCACCTATGGTTTGTCTTTTTACACATGCCCTCCCGTGCTGCATCTCTATGTTTGTTATTAATCCTGGTAAAGTTTTATGTCTACATGAAGAAACAAAAAAATGCAAGCCGAGAAATTTTATAAACTTGTCAGTTGTTTTCACATGGGGAAATTTTCTAAACTTGTCCGTTGTTGTCACGCGGGGAAAAAATCATGTCATAAGAAGTCTAATTTAGTTTAAATGTCCCCCCCAGATACCCTGGGATTTTTTTAAAAGGAAAGGGAAAACGGTTGAAAGCAAATATGTATTTTAAAGTTTAACTAAAGCCACTTTCCTATTACATACAAAGTCTTTAAAATTTATTATCTATATGGAGTAATAATTGATCATTATCCCAAAAACATATTATTTAATTGGTAATCATTATTTTTAAATATTTTTAATTAAATTTTTTTTTTAACTTTATAAAAAATAAATAATTTTTTTTAAATAAAAAAAAATTTGAATAATAATTTATTGATAAATAGAATTAATATTAATCAAGTACTAATAATATATTTTTACTATTATTCATATATAATTCTAGAGACTGTTCATAAATAGTAATTACACTACGATCAAAAAGGTCTTATCCACATGTTGGTTTACCGTCATTTTTCTCCACTTGCCCAGTTTCATTCTCTTGTCGTGGATTTCACATTTACTATCATCTTGTATTTCAAAAATGGAGTTGGTAATTAACATTCAATAGATTTATGAGGAGCCAGACTTTGAATTGCTCGAATCTTTGCTCGAGGATGACAATCAGTTCTTTAATTCAAAGAAATTCTTGTCACTTGAGGCATCGACATTGGAACTGATGTCATCAATAGAGAGGCAAGGACCTACAAAGTTGCCTAAAGTGGTGCAATTTTCCTCTCAAAAAAATTGTACGGTCAGTGTACATCAGGGCTTAAATTTGACAATTGTATTTAGGTATTTTTCTTGTAAAATACAATCCAAATTTTTAAAAGACTATCATATGAAAGGAGAGATTTTGGACAAACTGTCAAAGTTTATATAGTGTTATGACGATATATATATATATATATATATATATATATATATATTTAATTTTTATATGATTTATTTATACTAAGGCATGCCATAGTATTTGAAGGGTACTATTGAAAAGATAACTATCATAAAAAATTGCTTGACAAGCAAGGTTGACTGTCAAATTTAAGCCTTGGTGTACATGCACTCCAAGCTCTCTGGAATGAGTCTGCAGTTATGGAAGTCTAAGCTTATGTGAAAAAAATAAGAAAAAGAAAAAAAGACAAACCTTGCAGCGATTGAAAATTTAGGCCTGTGATTTCCTTGCTATTTTAGACTCTATTATAGGGGGGGTCTATCAAATTAAGGGCAGGATCCCATGTCGTTTAACTTATTTAGAGTAGTAGCCACTGTTCAATTTTTTAAGGAGATAGTCGTTGGATCTCACTGGGTCTTTTTTCACTATTTTTCATTTTTCATTTGTCATCTTTGTTTCTCATTCACCATCTTTGTTTTTCATTTGTCATTTTTTGGGCAAGATTAAGAGAGTTTCAATGAATGAGGGGCATCACTTCACATAGCGTACATGTTAATATCTAACAACTGTATACCCTCTGAATCACGTGCCCGCACATGGTTTGAAAGTTTCAATTTTCCACATATATGATATAAGTTTCAAGGTTCGAAGTGGTAAACACTAATTTACACCAATGTGAATAATCTTTTCTAAGATAGATAGTTTTAAAAAATGTTTTAAATTGTTATCGTTACTTTTATGTCTTAGACTTGTTAGGGTGATTTAAAAGTTTTTTTTAATTTATATAGACTTTATATAATATAATACAATATTATAACTAATATAATATATATTAATAAAAACTACTTTATAATATCAAAATTATATTTATAAATATAAAATAAAATATATTATTTTATTTTCTTAATAAAATATTAGTGATTTTTAAAACTACAAACCATTTTATCTTCTTTATATAGACACTATGTCTTTAAAGTATTGTACCACGTTGTCTTATAAGTCCAAGCAAAGCAACTATATTGCTAATTTGTCTACACAACTATTATTCATTCTCTAATTAACCTTAAGATAACTACACAAGGGTAAGTGCATAGAAATGGGGGGCCAAATGGGAGTAAAAAGTGATCACTTTTTCTTGAAATAACAAAAAATTGAACTTCAACCAATAATTCAAAATACCTATGCTCAAAATTTGATAATGTGATAACCCATATATATCCATATACTACAACAAAAGTTACCTTGAGATAACTCAAAGACATTCACAAACTCTACTAAATTCACTAATTACATGCAACAACATACCAATAAGTGTGATATTAGGGATTGTATTCAATCCCCTAAAAATGCATTTAATCCTTGGAGACACCCAAAACCAAAGAGACTTGTACTATTAAATCCCTTCTTGTTGTTTACAAATTGTAA